>OV725079.1:78072057-78517057 GCA_928085145.1 Nezara viridula | reverse complement strand
TATAATAATAATCTGGTACATCGCATATTGCTCTGTGACATTGTGCTTGTTGTACATTTACTATACGATGAAGAAAGGGTTTGAAGAAAAACATGGGAAAGATTCTAAATACTTTAATCTATGAAACAAAGTGCATCCAACAGCAACTAATGTCAAATACATTATAGATACAAAAATATGTGTTTTCATAAAGTCATGTGTTAGCTTAATTTATAGTATACAGTATTAGATGTAATATAATTATTAAATTTCAAAACCTTTTTTTTCTATTATTTATGATTCATAGCATTTACAAATTGATTTTCAGTTGGTTAAAAAATATATATCTTTTACATTACATTTATGCTCTGGTATTTTAAGAATTAAAGAATTGAAAAAATAATCAAATCATAATAATTTAACTAATAGGACTTGCTAAAATAACTAATATGGAGGGGAGAAAATGAGAAATAGAATTATAAAGGAATAACAAGCTGCATCTACTAATTAAAGAATTAATTTAGATGTTAAATTTTATTTGATTATCTATGATTATTTGGGTATCTGGGACCTAACCTTGATTCCTTGGGATCCTCAGAAATTGATGAGTGGATAAAAGTGAAGTAAACTCGGAAAGACACATGCATGTTTCATCCTGTCTTGTGGAACGACGGAATTCTAAAAGAAAACAAGTGAAGGATATACATCATTGTAGAAATCATCCTGACGTATGCAGCAGAAGCCTGGACCATGTCATCCCAGCTATATTCAATGGTACAAGCTATGTAAATGGACTTACGGAGGAGATTCCTACGTGTGACAAGAATGGATAGAATTAGGAACAAAGTTGTTAGGGACAGCATGGGCAATCCTGTGTCTGTTAATCAGAGAATTGGACGGCGAAGGTTCATGTGGTACAGCCATGTATGAATGCCTGCCGAGCCATGGCCTAACTGTATTCTAGATTGGCAACCACCGGAAAGACGGAGGTGAGGACGACCCAGAAAAAGATGGATGCATGAAGTGGAAGGAGATGGCTGGCCGGGCTCTTAAGGATGGAGATTGGCTTGACCGCAACTGGAGTTCAGACCTGACGTGAAAGGCAACCCTCATTGGAACGCCTATATAATATTTGATTTGATATACTTATGTTATGATTATATTTAATTTTTCAAAATACAAAATAATTTGAAAAATCCAGCATCATATAATTCTCTAACAGTGAACATACTGTTGGTCTCACAGTGAAACTGGACAAGTATAAAACATTTTGGTTATATTTGCCTAAATTTTAAGCAAATAAACTGACAATTTTTTTCTATTTTATATATATCACTTGCTAATATGTTGATAGCATATCATAATTTTGAATATATATATATATATATATATATATATATATATATATATATATATATAGATATATATAGATATATATAGATATATATATATATATATATACACGTACATATAAATTATTAACATGAAGAAAATCTAATTTTAAGATATTTGTTTTATCTATCCGAAAAAGTTTCGTTTAAACAGTTTTATATTGAGATCAACAATATCCATTTGCTGATCAATCTTTCCAATTGTAAACTTAAGTACCTTCCATTATTGTAACAAGGATTCAAAGGAAACAATGAGACTCACCCTCTCCATAGTACACCAGTTCATTCTGTTTTTATGAGATGATGTGTTAGATGATTATTGTGTTATGTTAATAATATTTCTATTCTTCTCTTGCAGCAAAATCATGTTTATATAGCTAAGTGATATACTTTCAACATTATTTTTTGTAACCTTTTGACAAAAGTAATTTAAGTGGTGTGAACTCTGAGCAAGAATGGATGTATTTTCTAATTCCATGATGTTGATTAATTCATTGATTAGTTTTATGTTAAAGAAAATTTCTTAGAAAATAATTATTTATAAAACTACTAAAAAGACAATATAATTTTCCTGCACACTTATTGGTTGTTATGGAAGCATCTGAAAAATCTAAATAAGATATACAATGTGAAATATTAATTTCATACTGTTCAAAAAAAAAAAAAATTCAGGTGGTTATTTGAACATATGACTAGCAACATTTGAAAATTAAAAATGTGGTGTGCTGTACGCCATAACTTTCACTTAGCAAACTTAGAGTAGATAGATATTTTCAGATATAAGGAAGTCAAACTGAAAAAAACAGTATAACTTCACTTAATACAATTAATTACTAAGTTTTTCCCACCCATCGAATCTGTTAAAGTTATATGTTTGAATAACTTACCATTTCTGTTTCTGTATAGAATATCTAATAATACTAATAATTGTGGGGAAAAATAGTTGTTTTGGAAAAATTTTGAGATTTACAAGAAACATTTGTCACAAAACTTGTCAGAAAAATAACTAGTTACCTCCTTAAGTGTTAAACTAAAACAATATGAAGTAGCTCATTTTTATAATAATATTTATTTCTATTAATTCTAAAATGTTTAAGTTTTTATTTTTAAAAAAATTTAGTTGATTTTTCTTTCTGTATTGAATGAAAGCATAGTTTATTTGATTAAAATATCCCAGTATTTACTATTTATATTTTAATCTGGATCTAGTTTCTTTCCATTTCTGAACTGGGTGCTTGAATGAATAATTTTTTTTTATTTAAGGGTTTATCTTCATAAATTGAAGTTTCCTCAGCCAAACTCCTCCCTCAGTCAGTTCTTCCACTTCTCCCTCTCCAACGCTTCCTCCTCCGTCAGCCCTAAGTATGCCATACTTTCAGCCACAACATCTCTCCACCAGACACGACGTCTTCCTCTCCTTCTTCTACCCTCGGTCTTCCACACAAATGCCATTTTGGGAAGTCGTTTGCTATTCATCCTTTTCATATGCCCATACCATGGCAATCTTCTTTCTTCCATTATTTCTAGTATATTATATTTAACTTCAATCATTTCTCTAATGGTCTCGTTTCTGATTCTTTGTGTCCTTGAGACTATAAATGACCTCCAAAAATCCATCTCCACAGCTAGAAATCTTTTGCCTTGTAATTTATAGAGCGGCGATGTTTCCAAACTATAGAGCATTACGCTCTCTACCAGGGCATTATTAATTTATATATATATGTAATATTTTTGCTCCAAAGAACTGAATTGAGCTTTCCCCACATTTGTCAATCTTTTTTCAATATCTTTTCTAGCCATTGCTTTCAAATGTTGAGCCAAGGTAGCATAATTGGTGTACTCTACAAAGCCCTGTCAAAACTGGTCACTAAACTCATCGTTCTCTGTCAACATATATTTTGATTAAATACGAAATATGATTAAAATACTTTTAAAATTATAATTACCAGGAATCATCATCATCCCAAGCTCAATAATCCATTACTGGATCTTGGCTGCCTGAGACCAAAGAGTTTTCCTCCATGTTTCCCTGTCCTTAGTAGCCATCCACGAGTTTCTGATTCCAAGGATTTTGGCATCAGCACTCACTCCATATTTCCATCTTTGTTTTGGTCTGCCTACTTTTCTTTTCCCACCCGGCTCCATGCTGATTAGCTTCTTTGGGATTGAGGTCTCGTCCATCCGCACAACATGGCTCACCCATAAGGATGCTTATTACCAACAATATTAGTATTATTTTATTTTAATTAGTAAATTTCATTGATATGGCCATTTATACAGACTACTGACCAGAAAATCTCAACTTCCAATTGACAACAAATTACTGATCTACAAGACAATCCTGAAACCTATTTGGACCTACGGACTTGAACTTTGTGGGACAGCAAAATTCTGTAACATCAAACGCATCCAATCCTTTCAATCCAAAGTCCTCCGAACAATAGTTGATGTTCCGTTCTATGTAACCAACAAAACCCTACATCATGACCTTAATATCCCATTTTTCCTTGACCTTATCACCGAAAAATTTTCAAAATTCCATCAGAACCTTATCAATCATCCAAATCCCCTAGCCCAATCCCTATCTAGTTCCACTCATCCCTACAACGCTCCTCGAAGGTTGAAGTTGCAGTGGCCCAGAGATCTTTTGTAGTATTTATTTTGGAGTTGTGGCAATGGCCAGATTCTCCACTCAAGACATGAGTGTATGTGGCTAAAGCGCTCTCGCTCAAAATCCACCGGCTTTAGGACCAGTGAGGCGGTTGAGAGAGTAGCGCAGGGATTTGGGTTCCCCGCCTGATTGTATATATTGTATATAGGTATGACTGTATTTTTATGTTTTTAATTTACTTATATTTAGGTTATTTTATTTTTTTATTGTATATAGTTTTTATTTATTATTATTTAGTTATTATTTTACTTTTGTTAATTTTTTTTTGTATATACGGTGTGAATGTGTTCATTTATCAATATAATTATTGTCCCAGTTACAGAATATTATATGTCTAAGTAAATAAATAAAAAAAAGTAAATTTCATTATTTTTAAAAAGTGAATTAAACTTTTCATAACTGATTACCGTTGACGATTCGGTGTTTATATGTTGATAAGTAAAAAGTGTTATTTAATAGTTATTTTATTAAAATATATATCAGATCAGAGAAAAAAAAGGAATAAAAGATTTGTAATAATGTGTTCTATTTTTTTTTTTAACATTGGTATTTTAAAGAAATATAATTTCATATCATACTATTTTTTAAAAAACTCGACCACAATAAAAGGAGTTTAATAATAATTAATTGATAAACCGTGGATGATAATTAACTGATTGATGTTCAGCCAATTAACGAATGATCAGTTAATCTATATTTCGAATCCTTGCTTTATACTTTCACACATTAGTGCTGCGTTCCATGTGATTGGTAATATAAATACCAAATAAAAGCTACATATAGAAACAATATCTCATATGAACAGACAATGCACTGATGTCTAAATAATTAAATTGTTATTTGATTTGTTATTGACTGACTGTTCCTAACAAAAGGCTTTTGCTAGGAATCTTTCAATTCTTAATCTATGTCTTTTTTTAAACATTTACTATTGTCATTTGTATTTATTGTCATTATTATTATTATTGTTTTGTTAAAACGGGAGATCTGCCGGGGGTCCCACGGTGGAGGTACTGGCAGTGACCCTATTAAGAGTCAGGGAGTGGATATGATGCTGGGAACTGAAGGGAGGATGCTCAACGCCGTTACTCACTTCCTGCCTTGGCCACAGTTCAACTGTGACGTACCCGTTTCCACCAAGCCATTCCAGGCAAAAATCCGTACGAATTTTATTTAATTTGATCATTAATTCTATCACGACTCCAAATTAAACTAAAATTTGGTTTGGAATAACATACAAAACATCTTGTAAAACCTGTCCGTAGACGTTTTATCTGATGTAATCTAATAAGCACTGTTGTAGTCAAATAAATTTCTTATCGTTTGGAACAAAATAGAGGGACGAAACGCTCGATTATTTGGATATGGGTTTTTCTCTCAGATATTCTCTTATAATAATTTTAATGAGGTTCTTAATCTATGTAATGTCTACTGAATTGAATTCGAAAGTACGTATGGTGGTAGGAGTAACTTGGATTTCTTTTTTCTAATTCGTGTACTGATCTAAACCTATTTTAAATTAGCCGCGACTAAATAAAAAAAAAAAGATAAACTTGGAACGAAAATCCCCTTTAACTTCAGCACCTTTTAAAAATAGATGTATATAAAAAAAAAACTCGGCTTATCTACTGAATACAAGGTTATCTTATTCTTAAATAGATATATTTATTCGATATCTTGAATATATGTTATCTTAAAGAAAAACTGTAAGTAGATTTATAGAATCAGAAATGGATTTATGAAATAAGCAGTTTGATTTAATTAAACTCAAGTACTTCAGTATTTTCACAAATCACTGTTTTTTAGAAAGTTTTAGTCAATTAAAATGTTGTATTCAATTCAGCGATGCTTCACTTTAATAAAAAATAGTGAGGAAGCAATAATATTTTTACTAAACGATATTTCAGTTTAGTTTCTAATGATGTTTTTATAGTTTTATTTTAAAAATACATTTTTTTCCTAATTATGTATATTTCATTAATAATTAATCATTTTTAGGTTTCTCCTATGTAAATGTAATATTTTAGATAAGAGAAACCTAACTAAGCCTGAATGAAAAATTAGAAGAGTTAAATGCAAAAGTATATTGGTTATACTAATTCTTTAAATATAGTAACTAAAATTGTCATGTATTAGTAACTATATTCACTTAATTTTTATTTTAAAAATCGCTTTTTTTACCAGTCCTTGTCTTGATCTTGCAAAGTGCAAGACTGAGACCGATTGTGGGCAACTCTAAAAATAGCATACAATGTCTACTGCTGAGCGTCATTGCTAACAATTTTATGTCGAGTTTAATCCACAAATAGAATCTTCAATTTAAGTTTGAAAAAGTGAGGATTAAATCAACTTTTTAATAAGTTTTCTTCAAATTTTAACTGACCTGTTATTAACGTTTCAATTTAATGCAAGTTGGTTATAAATCATATCGATTTTATATGATAACGTTTTCAGGGAGTTGAGAAATTGCTGGTGAAAAATACCTCGGAAGCAGCCGACTGTGGACGAGGTTCTTGATCTGAACAATTCTTTCTGCTGTTGGTTCATTTCATTTCGGTTAGGATTTTTTTTTTGTAATTTAATAGAATTTTATTAATAATAAAACATAAGACTTATGAAATTATAATTAATAGAATATCCACGTAACTTCGCAAATCTTATTTATTTATTATTATTATCATCAACCGATAGATGTTGTCGTCTGGTCGGACCAAATTGTCATTACTGTTAAAAAGATCATACTTATTTAACAATCTTATTATCGAATCATGGTATACTCTAAGAAAATAAGGAAAATTATTGGAGACTCCCAACGTAGTTTTAGACAGACCCTTTCAATTATTGTTCGAATAATTTCCTTACCGCAAATAGAGTAAAATGATGTTGTCCTCCAGCTTTACATCGATTTAAAAAAATATTTATGATTATATTGACCGTCAGAACTTGAATAAGAAAAATATTAGTTAATCTAGTAAAGATGTGAATGGAGGAAACATTCAATAAAGTTAAACTCGGTAGTTATATTTCCGATAAGTTTAAGGTTCGTCGGAATTTTAAACAATTTAAAAATTACCTTCATCGGTTCTTTGTAAATTACTACTAGAACATGGTATCAGAACGGTGGGAAAATGATTGAATATGGGAGGAAAATATTAGAGCTCGAATATACCGATGATTTTTTGGTACAGTTCAAGACAGAAAAACTACAAAATTAAATACAAGAACGTAGCTATAGCCGGTAAAGAACTAAATTTGTGAGCACTAAAATAGTGCTCGAAATAAATTTGGATAAAGAAAATGTATTGTTATCTGAAAAAACTGCGACCATTTCAGTTATTTAGATATAGAAAAAAATACGTTTGGACACGTACAGAAGTTTAAGTATTCATGTTTTCTTTAGTATTCAAGGTATGTAGAAAAAACAAAATTGAAGAGGTAATTAAGATTAAGTTAAGGACTAGAAATGCTTGTTGTTTTTTGTTATTATTACAAAATTATTATATTTTGTATTTGGATTATAGAAACGGAACAGCTTACATTAAAGATGTGTATTAGAAAAAAACGCTGTGCCTACCGGTGAGGGTCCAAGGGGCTGACAAAGATTTATTGAGTAAAGTCTGACCACATTGGTGATCACGTACGATTTCCAAGCTCAAATAAGGGTCACGACTTATGTATTTTTTATTCTAAATCGAATGAGACAAATAGTAAATCGATAGCTTTATGAATGTTTAGTTATTATGGCGATATTATATTTTAAATTATTAAAATTCTAATAAAATTAAATTAAAAATGGGCGAAAATTTTCAAGATTGAAATCAAGAAAGATTGAAATAAGTACTAACTCAATATATGTACAAATATTTAGCTTTATATTAATTACAAAATATGGAACTAAAGATTTAAAAATGAAAAATCGACATTTCCTATTGAAGCAGTATTCTTACTTTAAAATTGTCAATGTCGTTGTGTTTTATTATGATTTCTCTTGATTATCCTCTAAAAAAATATTTTAAAATTGCCTTGATTTGAACTTACTTGAGAATCGAGGTTTTATTTTTTTTAAACAAATTTATTACATTTCTAGACTATTTGGATTGAGGCCAGAGACGATTGGGGAGAGGGTATAGGGAGGTTTTGTCTTTCCGATAAGTCAAAAACCTAAAGCTGTAAACTTTGAGATTTGAGAACCGATTTCAGTGAAAATTATATTTTGCTGAAAAATTTTTTAAATTACATATGCCTATTATTCGAAGAAACTAAAATTTTAATTTCAAAATCTTTTGAATTTAATAAACATAAGACTATCTCGACAAAATTGTTTGGAAATTTCATTTTTATATTTTTATTTTAACCTTGTTAAAATGGTAAAGTTTTACTTTTAAATAGATTAAATCATAAAATATACCCCTTTGTCTTAGAATGAAATATCTTTGTTGATCAAATTGCTCTAGAAAACATTTCGGGTTCATCGCAACCTAACATTACATCTTGTGAAGAGTTCCTTCTTGGTCTTTTCTGATAAATTTAGTTCTTCTTGAATCAGCTATCTTGTGCAATTTTGTGATTCATGCATTCCTGCTTATACATCCATTATTATTGTTTTTCAACTTTTCTTAATAAAAAACATACAAAACCTCATATTACTTCATTCCTTCATACTTCTAACACTGTTTTCCTTAGTACTAAATATGCTTTTATACATATACCTATTTATTTTTGAAAAGAAATTACATATGAAATAGCATTTATTTTTTGGTCAGACTGTACCAAAATATTTGTACGCATCAGCTTTCTTTTTTTCTGACAAATTTTATACTGCGGTTTTTGTAAGTTTGTTTCTTAAAGGGACCAGTCACATCTGACATTTAGATAAAGGTGAAAACCTCAGGGCTCTTTTCGTAATAAAAACTAGTAACGATATTTGCGGGAACATTTGAGATGGAAGTTTTATTGGCTGTGGCTTGGGGCGAAAAACCGCAAGATAACCCCAAAGTCACCACCCACTTCCTGTTGAAAACCGTGTTATTTGAGCAGTATATATATTGGTATATATATGTGTGTATATATATATATATATATATATATATATATATAATATATATATATATATATATATATATATATATATATATATATGTGTGTGTGTGTGTGTGTGTGTGTGTGTGTATGTGTGTGTATATATATATATATATATATATATATATATATATATATATATATATATATATATATATATACATGTATATTCATGAATATGAGAAATAATAAACGTATTTTGATAGTAATAAAATAAATATAATGTGATATATTTTTTTATTGTTTCTTCTTACCAACATACCTAATACTAAAAAAAAAATTCGGTCTTTTTGAATCCTTAATTTGGAGTTATACGAAACGGTCGTTTCTCTACAAATCTGTACATGTCGTTTTCTTGTCTGTGCAAATTTTCTTGTATGTTTTAATAGAATTTTAATTTTCAATAAATTAAATACAAAATTATAAATGAGTTGATGTTTATAATCAATTTAGTACCAACCTTAAAAAAAAACAAAAAATACTTAATACTTAACTGCTGCGGCTCTCCATCAAATGCCCACGAAAGCTCTAATGTTTCTTCCAATAATCGAGAACTGTATGTATACTGAAGACAACTAAATCCCATTAAAATGGAAATATACTCATATCAATGTGATGCACAAAAGGGACAAAGACATTTTCAATCACGCATTCTACGGAACTACCAATCTCCATGCAATGTGTTTCAAAGTTTTCGAAAACTTAACATATAAATAATTGCTTATCTTCTTTTTTTAGGAAGCCTACGTATATATATATGTATATATATATATATATATATATATATATATATATATATATATATATATATATATATTTATTTTTTTTTATAATTAAGGCAAAAAAACTTTCAATTTCCTTCAAACCCCTTTATTCACATTTATCACCTCTAATGTTTCGGGACAACTTTCCCATCATCAGAGCAATCCTTATATTCACTGAAACTTGCTTTTTTTGATGTGGCACCATTTGTCAAAAATTTAAATATTTGTCACGTTCATTATATATTTATTTGGTGTTACACATCCTTTTTTTATTCATTGTTACACTAACCTAAATGATTGGTTGTCATACAAATACAAAAAAAAAATGCAATGAACGGTTTTCGTTCATTGCATTCAATACTACACCAATAATATAGAGTTACTGCCTTGATTGCTGGAGTACTAAAGTAAAAACAATACGCAAGCGGTCTAGATGTTTCCCAGACATTTGACTAAGTCTGGCACCTAGGATTTCTCTTTTAAGTCAAAACTGTACTATCTCACACACATACTATCTAATTCTTCAGTATTTCCTTTACGAAATTTTTTTTTCGGTCCGATATTGGTTAGAAGTATCCTTAATTTGACCAGTGTTAGGAGAAACACCTAAAGGATCAATACGGGCTTCTTTAATGTCCATTATATATACGCATGACATACCTAACAACTCCGAAACATTGACTGCTACCTACGCTGACGAAACAACAATTTTATCCAAACACCACAACCCTAGACTAGCCTCATTGAATTTCCAAAATCACTTACTAAATTTACAAAATTGGCATTGATTTTGGAATCAGTTTAAACTGTGACAAATCACAACATATAATTTGTGATTTACAGTTAGAAGAGACACGTGCCCACCAGTTTACATTAGGTGAAGGACCATAGTATCTGTTCGGTAATGTGGTTAGATCAGAGGTGCCCAGAGGGCAGTGACATGGTGCAAGTTGCGCCATCAAAATTTTTGAGGGGGGTATATTTTGACGAGTTTTTGAATTTTTGAGGGGGACAAATTTCGATGGGGTTATGAATTTTCGGACTAAGCGGGAAGGGAAAAACATAGAACAGACCGCGGCAAGTGTGATTGTATATCTACAACGATATTTTTGTAATTCTACCTTCACTTGCTCTGTTTTTTAAGAAAAGATGAGCAGTAAAATATGTTGGTAGAAGGGGGGGAGCAAGTTTTTTGCGCCATCGACCTAGGTGAGGATGGGCACCCCTGGGTTAGAGCCAAATTATCCACAGGTCTGTTGATCGTATTTTGGACTGGTTAATGTGCAATTTGGAGTGGACTGTGTATGGACTGGATATTTGATATTCACTGAAATTAAACATTATTATAACAAACAAAAAATATATTGAAAATAAGCGATAAAAAAATAAAGATTTGTGAACTTCGATCAATTTCAGAAGTAAAAAATAAAATTATGAATGAAAGTTAAAAAAATATATATATACAATTTTATCTTTATGGATTCTATGGTTGATGATTACCAAAACCATTAAAAATGATTATTTTTTTGTGTGTGTGTGTGTGGTTCAGGAGCAGATTTCTGAACATCATTGAATCCAAAATAATTGAAATAAAGTTATCATAATGAAATAAGGCTTGATTTACAAGTTATTGTATTATATCTGGATATTATTTCGTTCATTTTTCCCCGAAGAATTTGGAATGTATAGTATAAACTTTATTTCTTGGTGTTTATTTCTAGGTATTTCTTTGAAAAAGAATCCGACTAGTAAAATAAATGTTTATGCTCACTTAGTGCTTGCAAGGAAAGTGACGGTTGGCGCACCGGGTTGTTCAAAATCCTGAGCAGGTCAAAGGATAAAGATCCTAAACCTTGCAATAAACCTGGAAGAATGTCCCTCGGAAATTGCAGGGTAAGGGCCAGAAATTCCCATTGACAGTTTGACAGAGGACAGTAGCCGATTTTACAGGCAACAAACTAGTCCCAATGCAGATTTTAGTTAACAAACATTTGGTTACGACTTGAAACTTTCCAGTTTATTATTTAATTATTAAACAAAAGAGTTGTAATATTTAGAATGTATAAAAGAAGTATTAAGATAAGTTCCATTAAATCTTTGCAACTTGTATAAGTGTTTTAAGTGCAAAAATCATATCTTCGAGAAAAAAAAAAACAATAAAAAGTTGGGAATTTTCATATGTGCAAGTTTAATTGTCGAGTTTCAATCTATGATTTACAAATGAATATTCATCTCAGTGACTGCAGCATAACTTAGCACATCAGACAAAAAATTAGCTTTCTATTAATACCCATAAACAGAGGTGCCCATCTTCCTTTAGGTTGATTGCGCAAAAACCTATCTCCCCTCTCTCCTCTGTTCTTAAACAGAGTAAGGTAGGCTTAAAAAAATCACAGATCATCAATTAGACTTTCTGCGGTCAGTTCCATGTTTTCCCCTTGTCCTTTAGTCTGAAACTTTCCATTCTATAAATTCGTAACTACGTTGAGATGTGAGCCCTCAAAAATTCAAAATATGCCTCAAGAATGCTATGATATCCACCGTTCCATCCATTTTTTAGCTTTTTAGAAGTAGGCCAATAGAAAAAGGAGTGGTAATAATTTTTCAAATTTTCATTTGCTTTTCCTCTTTTATCTCGGAAAGGAAGGGTCAGGTTTCCACCGTTCCAACAGTTAACCGCCTATCTTAAGGTGGACAAAAACAAAGAAATAGTGTAATAAAAATTCCGATTTTTCTTTTGCTTTTGCTATTTATCTTGGAAATGAAGGATCAGGTTTTCACCGTATCAACAATTTTTCGGCTACGTAAAGGTAGGCGAAAATGGGGAAACGGTGTAAAAAAAATTTCCGAATTTTCATTTACTTTTCCTCTTTTAACTCGTGAATCGAGTCTCAGTTTTTTACCGTCCTAAGAATTTTATAACTGTTTAGAGGAAAACCAATGAAAACAGGAGTAAGATAATAATTCGAATTTTGATTAGCTTTTCTTCTTTTATCTCGAGAAGTTTTTTACCGTTCCAACAGTTTCCAACTATGTAGAGCTGGCGAAAACGGAGAAGTGGTGTAGACAATTTTTATAATTTTCTTTTGTTTTTCCAATTCCATTTTACGGATTACTGTTCCAAAAATGTTCCGTCTATTTAAAGTTAGTGTAAAAAAAAAATTTTAATTTTCTTATTCTTTTCCTCTTTTAACTTGTGAATGCAGCATCGGTTTTTCACCGTTCCAACTATTTTATAACTCTATAGAGGCAGGCCAATGGATACAGGAGTGGTTTCAAATTTTTATTCGCTTTGCCTCTTTTATCTCGGGAATGAAGGATCAGTTTTTCACCGTTCCAACAGTTTTCTGACTATGTAGATCAGACGAAAAATTTTTAACACAAATTCTCCATTTTCGTCGATATCTATATAGTTGAAACACTATTTGAGCTGTGAAAAACCAAGCATTCATACATGAGATAAAAGAGGAAAAGTGGATGAAAATTTGCAAAAATTGTACCACTCTTTTTTCCACTGGCCTATTTCTATACAGTTATAAAATTGTTTGACGTTGAAAAACCCAGCACCCATTCACGAGTTGAAAGAGGAAAGGTGTATAAAAGTTCCAAAAATTGTTTATACCATTTCCAAATTTCTACTTAACTCTACATAGTCGGAAAAAATTGTTACGATGAAAAACCAAGCATTCGTTCACGAAATAATAGAGGAAAAGCGAATGAAAATTAGTAGCATTCCTGTTTCCATAGGCCTTCCTCTTAACAGTTATAAAATTCTTGGAACGGTGAAAAACCGAGCATCCATTCAGGAGATAAAAGAAGAAAAGCGAATGGAAATTCGGAAAAGTTTCCAAACCAATTCTCCATTATCGCCCACATCTACATCAAAATTTAATACTTAATTTTCTTAGAGAATTTTTTTCCCTGTCCGATAACTTTTTAAAATTTTCTCCAAACTTAATGTTAGAACAACCGTTGGAAAGCTGAATTCCTCCTTTTCCAACTCACATTGATATCATTTATAAATTAGAAATTAACAAAAATTTTCCAATCATTTTTATTTTATATTTTTTGGTTCTAATTTGTTTATGCAGGTCGGTTTTGTACCATTTCGTGCATCATATAGAGCTATAAATTTAACTATAAATATGAACCGATGTCAATTAATAAATTATGTTTGGTTTTATTTATAACTAGCTGTACTCGATCTGGTTGAATGGAAAAATAAAATAAATATAGGAATAAAAAAGAAAGTAGAAGTTTTTAATATATTTTATTTAACAATATTTTTTGTTGTTCCAATTTTTTGTATAGATATAGAGATTATCCGGTTTTCCAACTCTAGAACACGCAACATATAATTGTCCATGTAATTTGTCTAAAAGAAGCAATTTGTCTCTAAATCTCCAAAGAAAAAGCACTAAATGTTTAAATTTCCTTTGAGACAGATTTTAATATTTCTCAATAAACAAGTTATATTAAAAAAACAATGTTTAAAACATTGTATCTCTGCACCAAATCATCCGATTTTAATGATCATTTTTTCTAATTTACATAATCTAAAAGAGCTTCAAGGAGAAGACTTTAGTCCAGTTTGATTAAAATCGATACAGCTGTTTAGACGCTATAGTCTATTGCCTCACACGATTTTCAGCCGCTTTTCCGAAACAGAAGACCGGGTGATAATTAAATTATATAAAATCATTCTTGAATACGATAAAAATGTTACGTAAAAATTTCAAAGCAATCGGTGAAGAAGTTTCAGAGATTAGTGGTTTCGAACAAACGAACATTTACGCCTCTATTTATATAGATTAGTTTGATCATTTGTTCAATGAATGCCGAGCTATGGATTAAACCCAGATTCTAAGCCAAAGTCCCTGGAGAAGTACTTTCAGTTATTAGTTAATAGATAGGGATTGAACTCGTTCTTTTTTAAAGTTTTTTTTTTTTTAATTGCTGAATTTAGAAATATAATAATCTGTCACGTGGACAATAATTATAGTGATATATGAACACATTCACATCAGTTTCGTAAAGTAATATTTTTTTTAAACTAAATTAATTTTTCGAACTTTAACAACGACGTTACATTATGAAGGCGGATATGAACAGATTGAGCAAGCAAGTTCTTTCCTTTACCACCTGGTGACACCATCACTTGCTCATGATGGAAATGCCAACTGGTGTAGGAGGTTTGCCTTTAGTGTTTAGGTTAAGGCTGTACACCTTTTGCCGGACTCGTTTTCCCATTCACGCCTTTCTTTTTTTTCTTTCTAAAAGCTGTTTTGGATAACTGATTGATGATAACATTTTTTGTGTTTTTCAACTTCCACTATCAGAAAGGTATGTAGATATACTTTTTATGTAGGTGCATGTATCAATAAAAGTCATTATTTTAGCTCATCAGATATAATACCTTCACCAGAATAGAAAATAATGGGACAGTAGAGGAATGGAAAGGGCCAATTAAGTTAATAAAAACTTGCACAGTTTAAATTAACAATGTTTACTATTGAATAAATAATATTTACCTATTAATAACTAGAAACTGTAAACATACAGTCATCAATAAATACTATAAATATGTATTATTTATTAACCTAACTTATTTACTCTAACCATGCCGGGAAGGATGATTAGACCATAGTACTACTAACTTAAATCACTTTTTATCGAATAAGAAAGAAGGTTATATAATAATTAGAAAATTTATTTAATTACACCGTTGAATTTACAAGTAAAATGAACAAAATAATTTATGATAATAAAAATATTTATAAATTATATATGTATTTTTTTTTTTTTTTTGCCAATACCGACCTTGTAGATATTTTGCCTATTCCTTGTTGATAACAAGCCTATTCCATCTCCGCCTAGCTTACGCTATTTCTTTCTAGTTATCTGCATGCAGTACTATTGTATGTTTGCTTATTCTACACATCTGCTTTTTGGTCTTCCACGTGGTCTTTTGCCTTCTATTGAGGCAATCATTATTAGTGTTGCCCAAATGCGAGACCGAGACGAGTCTTGGTCTTGCAAACCCAGTCTTGATCATGGTCTTGGTCTTGAGCAAGAGTCTCGCAACAGTCTTGCAGTTACTTATTCGTTTATTACTATAGAGATATTACTGCAATTTTTTAGAAAGGAGAAACCTAACTAAGTCCGAATGAAAAATTCGAAGTTTTAAATACAAAAGTATATTAGTTATACCAATTATTAATATATAGTAACTAAGATTGTCAAGTTTTAGTAACTAGTTTGCCTTAATTTTTATTTGAAAAAACGATTTTTTTTACCAGTCCTGGTCTTGGTCTTGCAACAGTTAGGCGGCGTTGGTCTTGGTCTTGCAAAGTGCAAGACCAAGACCGATTTTGGGCAACATTAATCATTATTATGTAGAGTTTTCCATATGGATTGCTCCACGCTAAGTGTTCCAACCACCTTAACCATCGCGCTTTCATATCATAAGATATTGATATGCTCAGTTTCTATATGCAGTTCTTTATTGGTATTTCTTCTCTATGTGTAAGTACTCTGATCCCAGATCGCTCCGGTTATCGTGCGGAGGATTTCTCTCTCAAATCTTTCTATACTTTTTTCTAGAGCGCTGCTTAGTGTCCATATCTCACAGCCATTTATTAGAACTGGCTTTATCATAGCATAGTACACCCTAAATTTGAGATTTTTCGGGATTTCAATACCTTCGTTTGCTCATTTTATAGGCTGGTCTATTTCCGACCGTTGACTATTCATTGAGGTTATTGTGGGCCCGAGGTATTTGAATTATTTAACTCAAGGTAACGATTTTCTTTATATGTAGATTCTGTTATTGGGTAGGAGGTATTTACGACTTATTATCATATATTTTGTTTTGTCTTAATTTACTTGTAGGCCGATTTACTCTACTTCTCTTATCAGAGTCTTAGCGATTTTTGCGATATCCTCTTGTTTACTTTCAAGGATAGCTATATTATCTGCATACCCAAGGATTTTATGATTCATTCCAACGTGATCCCCTCCATTTGCGTGTAATGCTGTTTGTATCACATTCTCCAGAGCTAAGTTGAACATCAGCGATAATCCATCTCCCTGGCCCGTTCGAACTCTGAAGGCTTTCGATACTCCTCCTGTTAGAACTCGATATCAAGGGTCATTTGTACACGCCTTTGTCTGCCAAATCATTAAGGCTCATTCTTATTTAAAACAACATTAAAGAATACGTATATATACATATTAAAATGTTTTTATTATAATGCACCTATCAATAAAGTATCATGTTACGACTTCATAATTATTCTAATTAAATCAGGTTGATTTATTAAATTTATTATGCGAAATCTGTTGCCGCATTGCGGTTACCTTGCTAACAAACAATGGAACCAATATGATTTTCTAGAGATTTTTTCTCTGAAGGAGATAGGTCAAAATTAAAGTAGTCATTTTCAGTTATTATTCATAATTTTAATTTTAAGGAATTATCAAAGATCAATCAAAAATTATCTTAATAAACGTTTCTGGTAGGGATATGCAAAAAATTATTGAAATTAACCGGTTGTCGTTATCGAAATCTTCAATTACAGACAGTGTGGGAAAATGGGGAAAACCACTTTTTAAAAAGTTTTCTACAATGTTTTGAACTCCAATTAACGTTTCGATTTATATCAAGTTTAGTTAAGAGATTCTACCAATTTTGAACAAAACCAACGAAATAATATGTTCTTGACGTAATAGTGATTTTTTCATTAGTTTATAAAAAAAAGTTATTCAGTGAAAAAAAGCGTCTATTTTCAAACCAAAATGGTTACAAAATTTGGAAAAAATTCGTAAGACGATCGGAACGAATAGCAAAAATAGGAACACGTACCAAAATAATAGAAAAATCAGTTTAGTCTCTGGGTAAAACGCTCCAGTCCTGTAAAATAATAATAGTATAATATATAAAATGAGGTTAAATAACGGTATAATGACAATCATCAGCTCCATGGTGATATGCTATGTGCTTCTGCTATGTACTCCACTAACAATTAGTAGAACCTTTGTCTTATCAATGATCCTCTTTCACTGATAGTCCAAGAGCTGAGTCGAAATTTTGTGATTTATTTGAAGACACTAGTTTTACACCATTATAATATTCTTTTTTCTCCTCCCTTCCTCGCTTTTTAGGCTATAAAGGCTTTCTCTACATCAGGGGAAAGGGCGGGGGATTAATGCCACAGCTAAAAAAGCCTCTCCCGGCACCGGGACGCGAACTCAAAATAATTTTATTATATCTTCTTCAGGATTTAATATTTTAGGAGCCTTCAGAGTGAAAACCTTAAATGAAGGGCAACCAGTGTTTAGGTCAATTCAATTTTGTAGGGGTTAAATTTATTTTTAAAAAGTTCTATTTTAAAAGTTTCAAAGGAACTCTCTTGAAATGTAAGTTTTAATGTAGAAGTTTCGAAGAATTTTATTGCAATAAAGATCTAGATTTTTCATAAACGTATAACTTTATGAGTTCTTAAATAGTTTAGTTCTTAAAAAAACGTTTAATATTGAGAAAAAAAGAAATCGTATTTAAAATATCGCTGGAATAGGATAAAAACATTTCCTTTGTTTGGGAAGGCATAAATGTCGTTTACAATTACCACTTTTAGATATACTTCTTGAAGAAATGAATTGCTCAAAAGGAACTCCTAAATAATAGTTTTTTAAAATTAAAGTTTTATAAAAACATATATCGAAAAATTCACATGGAAAAAAATTCAATTTCCTATGGAACTGAAAGACTATTGACAATAAAACTTTCAGTGATACTTTTTAAAATTAGAAGTTTATTTTCCATTTCAAGCCCTCCTATTTTATCATCGATATACAAAATAATATATATTTTAAACCATGCTAATTGTTTAAATAACGTTTTTAATGCAATATGATATTAAATAATATTGTCATCAATAAAACTAACAGTTAATAATATTCTATATGTATAAAAAAATGTTTGGAATACCATTATGATAGTGCAGATATGAAGTACCACTGACAGTGCAGCCATGTTGGATACCTAATACTTTACTTTAATATATCTCATTTTTGTTTTAAAAATTAAAGTATTTAATTATGTGAAATGATTTCTGGACATAACTGTTTATGTTATGATGAGTTTATAGTACCTAATAACATGGAATGTATTTTGTTTTATGATATGTATTAATGTGGTAGCTATCTTGATACATTATTTTTTTTATCATTACAGTAGTAACAGGAGATTAATGATTTGGGTTAATAAATAAACAATGACATCAGTGGATTTTTGAATAATTTTTTTACTGGCAGTATAGTACAAACAAACCATACATAACTTACATAGAATATAATTACAGTGCATTTGAATCGAGTGTATAACAAATACATATTCATAAATATTATATATTTGACACAAATAACTTAATTGCACAAATATAGCTTCTACAATATTTAAATTTGTGGAAATTAAGTATTGTAGTTTGGTTTGTCTTAGGAACTATGGACCCTGTCATATACTGTGTAAAAGGTTATTTTTGTCTTACACGGTTCTCCATGATAAATTGCATTTTCTTATTTTATTTAATTATAATAAATAACATATGGGCCATTTTGTTTCAATTCATCAAATAAAATTTTTAAAACAAACACTACAATAACTTGAGAGTTAATAGACGATTGATTGTTCATACCATGAAAATGAATTTTTCTCCCACTGAAAATATTGAGGCTTAGGTTTTACAAGGCAAGATCTAGCAAGAACAATATATTTAGGTCTATTGGTTTTGTCTTATTTACCTAGTAAGCTGTATACAAACAAAAATAATATAATAAAGCTCGGTAACTGTGAATATTAATACTTCATTAATAAGATGCATGCAAATAGGACAAACAACAAAAATCATTTTAATACTATACATCAAAAAAGTATTTATTGGTTAAGAACTTTTTAGTTGATGTATATTTTAGTGAAGAGAGCTCCACTTAATTTTTAAGTATAAACATTAATTTAATTTAGGCTTAAACCAATGATTTGTTTTCCCTCGGATATATTATTATTTTAAACTACTTCAGTGAATGCGAATGAAAATAGTTTTATTAATTTTGTGAAATAGTCAAGTTTTTCCTTAACATAGAAACTAATCTAATAAATGATTCTACTTGAATACATTATATCATATATCATATATCAGTAACAAATATTTTCAGTTTCATTTATAAAACTATTTTCATCAAGAAAACTTAAGAAATTATTAAATTGACTAGAATTGAATATTCTTGAGTGAAAGGTAGACCTGATAAAAATTAATTAGTTATATTATGAAAGTAATAACATTATTTACCCCTCGATTCATTAATAGTAATAACATTTATTATACAATATTATAATACAATAGTGGGTACACAGATTATATTAAGTTTTAAATCCTAATAGTTAGATATCATACTGAATATTATAAATATATCAGAGGGAACACAGATTTCTTCCTATTGCAGCATTTTATTTTATGGTATGACAGGTTGTCTCGTATTAACTATTTACAAATTTTCATTTATTAGAGATTTAATTCACATTTACACAACATGAAATAAAAATAAGTGCATGACAGATCACTTACGTATTTATAATAGATAGAGATATTTCTATTTACAAAAAACACTACATATAAATAACTACACAATAATACTCTGTTTACAATAACAATATAAACAAATACTCCCATCTAAAGTTCGACCTTTGGCAGCATTCAGCACTTTTATAAATTATGTATTTAATGTGTTAATAAACGTGAAAACAAAGCACCACAACACTGACCCGTAATAGTTGTAATTTAAAACAAATGTCTCAATTAAAACCACAATAAATAACGGACATGATTTAAAATTCAATTAAACTATAAAACATTTTTAAGAATTTCAAGTGACATTAAAAATAAAATCGTTTCTGTTAGAGTTTAGGATTTAATAAAAAGTATTGAAACATAAATAATAAAATATAAAAGAGGTTAGAAGGGAGTGGACCAATGCGGTCGGTAAGAAGAGGGCCTGTTGTGGTGGGGTGGCGTTTGCCAGACGACCTGGGACCTGTCCCAAGAATGAGGCCACCAATAGGAAGATACCACTGAGGAAGGGTAGGTCTCCGGGAACCTGACGTAGGAGGAGGAGGAGGAAGATGGTCGTTTCCTCGGATCAGGGAATTCAGGGAACCGAACTGTGTTCTTTGGTGGAGCATAGCTCTCAGTCACCACTGTCTCGCCTGCCTCCTCGCAGTCTTCACATTTCATGCTCGTCGGCAAGGTAGAGGTCTCCACTCCTGTCGAGCCTCCTGTCGTCGTGGTCGTGCTCTCCATGGCTAGGGTAGTCCTCATCGTCGACACGGGAAGGGTCTCTTCGGTCACTTGCGTCGAAGTCGTCACTCCTTCTGTGGTGGTTGTTTCGGCTGTTGTTTCCATCGGCATTGTTGTATTAGCGACCACTATTAGGAACTGTGTCTCTGTCGGTTCCTCGGTAGTTGCGGCCGTGGTAGGCTCCGGCGTTGTGGTCGTAGTGGAAGCAGGATCTTCATCAATAGGGATAGGGAACCTGAGAGAAGTCGAAGCATCCTTCTTAGGCGGCTCCGCAGGCGCAGCGTACATGGAATTAAGCTTCTGTAGAAAGAAATCCCACTGAGCCTGCTGGTTGAGCTTAACCACCTTGACGCAGCGGCCCATACTGTCTTGCCTGTATCCTTCTGAGCAAGAAGTGAACGTCGGTGCGAGGAAGACGCTTTTGGGCGTGATTCTGCGTAAAACGAGCGGAGATTGCTGGGGAGACTCGTGGACTAGCAACCAGGCTAGCTCCGTGCTCTCCCCGAGGTGGGGGGCCGAGAGTACTAGTCCTGAACAGAGGGCGGCCCACAGCCACACCTCCCACATCCCACATGTCACCTACAGCAAGGCCTGCAACAGATAAAAAAACAATTATTACTAAAGGAACATTAAAACATTACAAAAATAATAAATAACAATGTTTGTGGTTAAGAATTACATTAATTGACCGCGGATGGATGTTAGGACCATCAGCTGAGCCTGAAAGCGGCCTATATATTTAATCGTAGGAAAGGTGATATGACGGACCTCGTGATCACGATTACGGATGTGTAAGTTTGCACACAAGATTTTTTAATACATAGATAGGTGTGAAGTTCACACTGTGTACATTGCCTAAGTAGAACTAATTATCGGATAAAGCTTCCTGTATATAATGGACCTGAAGGATTACAAACTGAATAATAAATCGTTAATAGGTATTGCGGCCACGTACGGCCTTCAGAACGGCTGAGATATTAAACTCATTCAAGTGCATCACTTCTCCTTATGACCCTATTCTTAATAGATCGTAAGTTATAAATTCTCAATCCAAACAGTATAAGGAAGGGAATATAATGCAATTTATTTTATTCATTTATCGCAGGCCCTAGTACAATTAAGAGTAATATTAGCATTACTACTATCACTTCCAATTCATCAGAGGTAGGTCGTAAAATTTGATATGATAATTTAAAAAAATATTAAAGAATCAATAAAGAAAATTTATAAAATCTACTAATGAATTGGCAAGAATAAAGGATTATGGGGTTCTACATTGGAGATGGCTATGAAATTATAATTAAAAATTAAAATGTAAATAAAACATCATAACTCCTATCATCATAACTTAATAGGAAAAAAAATGAATATTAGGAAACATCTAAAATATAAATTTGTTAATTCTTGACCTTCATAAAATCTTAGGAAATAAATGTAATTAGCAAGAAAGATGTAAAGTGGTTCAACATTTTATATTTTTTCTCTATGAAGCTATTTCAATTTATTTTGTAAAATTTGAATTAAACTTTGCCATATTTAATGATGAACATTGCTAGGAATTCATGGAAAATAGTTAAAAGATGATCAAGTTACAGTACCTTAAAGAACTCAGTTTTACTAATGTAAAAATCTAGACAAAGTAGAGAGTTAAGTTCGCTTATGATATTAAGGATAAATAATTCATCTAATAAGTATCAGCCTACTATTCGTGTTTAACAGTCTTTCAAGTGCATTCAGAATCTTCCTGAATAACCACGACAAATTAAGATGGTTTTGGAAGACATTAGAGATGGAGGAGATGAGCTGGAAGCACGTCCAGATAGAAGAATCCTGGAAGAGGGAAGGGCGGTGGGAGCTCGCTCTATTCAGCAGGCCGTGGCCACCGGCGGGAGATGACCCGGAAAATAGAAGGAACGCGGAAGGAGGAACGGTTCTGACTTTTCAGTCTTTCTTTTCCATTGTTCGATTGGAATCTGACCAGTTTCTGGCCCTCTATATCTCTTCTCTCCGGAGCCTCCCTTCTTTTGTCACCCTTCTTTGAAGACTTTTACGACCACGGGAATACCACTGCGCCTTCCACTATCCCGAGGTGTATGATGACAATCAATACCATGCATGCGAGATTCTTCGATAACCTAGATTTGATAAGCAGTATAACATCGTAGACAGTAAAGCAACGAAAATCAAAACGGTTAAACTCCTTAAACAGAAGGTACTGACTGCCCTGTCTTCAACCTGGTACAATGGGCTACACCCATTGTTGCCTACGACAATACCTCTGATTAAAGGGGTTTAGAAATAGATAATAAATTCCATAAATTAGAAAAATAATGATTTACATAATCACATCTACTAAATGTGTTTCTGTTATACTTAATTATTGGTCTTATTCCCATTGATGTCACTTTATATCACCTTACAGGGTTTAAATGTTCAACATGTCTTCCTCTAAAGTACATTTAATTTGGTGTATTTTAAAGAATTAACCATTTCTCATCATTAAGAATTACAAAAAATACTAAATATAACTTTTGAAAAAATTCGATAATTGAAAAAAGGAGAAAAAAGGTAAAATGTTTATTTAGGTGGAAAATACATTTCCGGAAATATTATTCAGAAAGTATAAGTATAATACATCGTTGGAAAGTGGAGAATTTTAGAAAAAAACAATATCTAATATAGAAAGTCGTAGAAAGTAATGGAGAGTGACGAAAAATTATAAATAATAATTTGTGAAAACTAATATTATTAAACGGAAATCACTTGTTTTTAAGGAAATTAAATGAAATTCACTAACTAAATGTAAACTTTTATAAGTTTGAAAAAAAAAGTATTTAAAAAATATTTTATAGTACTTAATAAAGAAGAAGTAAAATATTCATGGATGTATGAAGCATTGATGTATGAAGTGCTTATAACCTTTAAAACATTTACTGTAATTTAATAATTCTAAATTCAAGGCAATCTCAGAGAATGGAATTATGAGGTTTACAAAAACAGATGGAGTAAAGGGGTTTTTATCGTCTACCGTTGATATAATTAATAGGGTTTTTGTTATTTTAGCGGTCTTTGTTAGCTGTAAGCTTTAAGATTTAGCTCCGTTAAAAATGCACTTCAAGAATGTTATAATTGCTCAACATTGCCAGAAAATAATTGCAATTCAAAGTATAGAGATAAGTGAAAGTTGTGTGTTGCGCGCACCAGATTTTTCAAACATTAATTCGCAAAAAAAGGTAAATGAAAATATTTTATGAAAACTGTCAAAACATTCAAAAACAAAAACAGTATAAAGGTTAATGTTAATAAAAGATTCTAAATTGTAATATACTTTATGTTGAATTTTGACCGATTGTTGTACTTTATGTAGCCTTTTTGATTTTCAGTATTAGGCTGTTTAAAAGAGGTATATTATCTTTCTTATACATTGGTGTGATTTTTAGCTCTGATAGTATCTGAGTTGGAGTATTATCGACTGATTTTTTATTGAGTCTTACAACTATAAATTAAGAATTAATATGAGGCTTTATATAGTCATCTCGTTACTTTCACTTACCTATATATGTAATATATAGTAAGGGAAAGTATTGCGATCGTGAAAATATCCGAATCTGTGTTTTCAACGGGAATACACGTTTTAATATCTGAAACGTAAAACGCGAGTGAAAAGTTTCGGTTCTGAACACACAGGTTTGTTTAACTTTTCGCGGGAATACAATGTTTCCATATTTTCGGTAGTGAGGAAGCAAAAATAAAATTGTGCAGAGGCTTATTAAGGATTATGAATTTTCAAAATGAAAAGTTTCTAATAAAAAGACGAGTGGAAGCATGCAACAGACCGCAGTGTGTGTAATTATTTGATAACTGTATATGATCTACGAATATTTAAATACTTTCGTTTGCACTGTTTTTAAGAAGAGGAGAAGAATAAAATATTTTGGGATGGGTGGAGGAAGGTTTATGCGACATGGGCCTTGGGGAGGGGAATGGGTACACCTGAAATAATGAATATTACGGTATAAACTTCCTATAATTTAGTCACATTAATAAATTTTAACAGTTAATCGGGTAGCCCTATTGGTAACCTGTTACTTATTGGATTCCTGTAACTGCATTGGGACACAGTAATAGGTATTGGGGAACTAAGAGAGCGGTGCTATAACAGACTTGGCCTGTCTTTCTCTTCCAATGGAAGCTTTAAATATTCCCAAGAGACTTTCACCAGCAACTCTCCTTAGCCGGGGAGGTGTTACTAGACTGCCTTGGCTTAGTCCCCCGCATACCTCAACAACAGCTGTCTGCTCCAAATCTACATATCTTTAGTCTTTATTGAGGTTATATTATACTACAATTTAAAGGAGTAATACTTTAAAACACCGAAATTATTAATGAAGTTTCTGTGCATTATAATAGAAAAATCATAAAAAAGTTATTACAAAAAAATAAAATCATAATAGTTACTTTAGATTAAGGTTAGCGGATCTGACGTAAATATAAAGCCAAATCCCTTCTTTATTCAAATTATGGACTTTATGTCTTGAAAATTATACTAGGGAAATATGTCCTCACTAACAAAAACTCTCACTTTTTTCGATGAAACTTTATTAAGGCGTATTAGCCAAAGAATTGCAAATAAAAAATTGAATAAATTTAAAGATCAATTTGAAATTAAAAAAAAAAAATTGTTTAGTGTAACAATTAAATTTTCAAAATTATAAGATTAAGGAAGGAGATGGTCCGAGGTGGCGGTCATAAATAGACCAAATGGTGACAAAACTATTTTATTAAAAGCCAACTTTTCGACGTTTCATTTCTAAGCGAAACTACTAGCTGAGCACACCTCCCTGAAGAAGATCTGCAAAGTCGGGTAGAAACATTGGCTTTTAATAATATAGTTTTGCCACTATTTAGTCTATTTATGACCGCCACGCCGGAACATCTCCCTCCTTAATTATACAACGGTCAACTATTAAGTATTCATTATGCATAAGATATTTGGGCCACTAACTGAATAAATGACTGACATGGGCAAACCACATAAAAAAGACAAGATCTTATTCAGCGATACGGACTTCTTAAGTCCGTTCTTAAGTTCTGTTCTTCTCAAGTTATGAAGAATAGAACGAAGAAGTCAAAAAAAAAAAAAAAAAAAAGTGTCGCCCAAATGCGAGACCGAGACAAGTCTCGGTCTTGCATTTGGGTCAACAAGGTCTTGGTCTTGCGCAAGTATCACGCAGTTACCTATTAGCTTATTTTTTTTTAGAGATTTTACTGTATTTTTTTAGATAGGAGAAACCTAACTAAGCTCGAATGAATAATTAGAAGAGTTAAAAGGAAAAGTATATTGGTTTTACCAATTCTTTACACGTAGTAACTAAAATTGACAAGTATAATTTAATATTTTTCTTAATTTGTATTCAAAAAATCGATTTTTTTTACCAGTCTTGATCTTGCAACAGCTAGGCTGTCTTGGTCTTGCAAAGTGCAAAACCAAGACCGATATTGGGCAACAATAATTCAAAGTTCTTTAGAACATTGTTGACGGACTCTTAAATATGTATAATTTGACGTTACAAACTGATCTTAACATCATGACAGCAACTGCCAGAGACAATTATTATCATTTTAATAATTTTCGTGACAGACTGATTCTAAATTCAAATCCATTTACTCAACTTCTACTACGACAAACCCATATAATCCTACCAGAAGACCACTGAGACATTGGCCAAGATACTTGCCTTCATTGAACTACTTCTGTTCTTCTAGCATCCAGTAGATGACAAATTAATTTGGCAAAAAGTGTGTTTATCTAAATAAACATAGTTATATTTGCAGTTGAGGTTTTGGCAGAAGAACCATCTCCTGGGCTAGAGTATTGGGTAACAACTGGTATGTTACAACAACTAGACCAGTCTGCTATCTTCTTGTGGAATTTCATCACAGAGTTTATCATTAATTAAATGCATGACAGAATATTAATAAAATCATATACATATATATTTTTTTAGATTTGTGTTCTTTTCCCCCTTCGTTTCAACAATCACTTTTCTACTTTCCAAAATACTCAAGCCAGCTCCTTACTCCCTTCACATCCGACTGACGGGTGATAAAAGTGAAAAGTTGTTTGACCATTCCTCGAGGGGATTAGATTGTAGGAATATGAGCAAAGTGGCTACTACAGATGCTTGGCGGAAAAGAGTGTGGAGTTAGTGTAGGCGTAACAAAACACGCTGGAATTTAAATACGAATCCGTCCGGTTGGAAGTAAAAGTGATCAAATGACATTTTTAAGATGAGGTTGTTTGCCATCTTCCTGTCTCAGAACCAATTGTTTCTATATTTTTAACATTGAAAACAAATAACACAAACTGCCAAATTCAGAAGCACTTGGAATTGGCTAAATATTCAAAACCAAATTTAGGCCCCCGTACTGACGAAAATGTAAAATTACTAATAATTAATATATTGCTGTATAAAACATCAGGAAAAAACAATTGAACTTTTTTAAATTTCCATTTTAATAATATCAGACAACTAGTTTGCTCCTTTTCAAATCTACCAATAAATTGTATTGGACGTTAAATCTTTAAATTAATTCATTGTGTAGATAATAAACTACAATTAACAAAAGACCGAAAAAATATATTACGATTGTTTACTATTTTACCATTATTACCATCTTTTTACATATTTCATTTTTCATGTATATACTAAAAACAAATTCTGCTTCAAATAAAAGCTTTTTTATTTCTCCTCTTATCCTTCATAAGATTCATTTTCTTAATAGCCCATAACACGTTTACTCTACAAATTCGTCATATAAATATTAATAATGTAAAAACAAAATAATAATTTTAAACTCTTTTACCCAACTATCTCATTTTTCAAAAAATGTTATAGTTAAATATAATTACATGACTTAAATCAAGCCCAAATTAGCTTTTGCTAGCTCAATGCTGTATTTTAATAAAGAATTTTGTAATTTCACATGCTCTCAATGTTGGTAAATCACTTATTTTTATTTACCCAACTATCTCCTTTGTCCTCTCCCTCCCTCTCCCCAAAATGGTAAAATGTAACCATGTTTTATAGAAAAAAATATTAAAAATTATCTTTTAATGTATTATTGTTCATGTAATTACATTTAATATGACTTCAAGAATTACTAAAACACCATTTCATATAGATAGGTAGTATTTTTCTTTTTTTTCTAAAGTAATTATTGTTATATAAATGAAAAAAAAGCTTTCGGGCTGAAGCCCCCCCAAAATTAAATCTCGGATCCGCTAATGCTCACTGATGTATTTTACTAAGGAATTCTGTAATACCACATGCTCTCAATGTTGGTAAATATCTTGTTTATGTTTAATTTATGTATATTATTTTTTTTTTTAACAAATAAATTTAGTTAAGTATTCCAACATAATACTGCTCAATACTTTTAATATCAGTTTTAAAACTCACTTCATTTTTTTTAATACATATTGTACATCAATATATTTTGCATATACAGTAGTGTTAACAGAAATTGCATCACCTAGGTCTTTTGATTTTTGTGTTGTAAACGTTGATTCCATTAAATGTTTTTGTTTTTCTATACTTAGTTAAGTTACAAGAAAACTTAAACAATGTTTCTCACCTCATTTTTAACTAATGCCTAGATAAAAACTGTAATCATGACCAGCTTCAAAAAAACTTTCCTCGTCAGAAAATATTAAAATTGTGATGTTTCATGAAGTGAAGGAATTTCCACGGGAAATAGTATCGAGGATAGATTCAGTATAATAATTATTAAAATTATTCTTTAAAAAAATGTTTAGATACCTCAAAACTATTAGTTAATGAAATAAAAAAAAGAAAGATATTCTTTTTCAAAGATTGGTAAATTTTATGTAATACCAATGATATTTCTTTAAGTAGTTTCCACAATGCCAATATTAAATTACATTAAATCATTAAATTAAAATAAAAATAAGTCTGACGACCCAATTTAAATTAGCAGCAGAAAATACTTAATTCAGCAGAAAATACAACATCACTTGTTGTATAAATAAATAAATTTCCATGATGACAAATTGGACCCCGATAACTTGGATACTCTAAGTTGGGAGCGAACTATTATACCTGAATATGTGTAATGAGTAATAGTTTTTTAATGAGAATGAGTTGTGCTCTTTATGTAATCTTAAAGTAGAAGAAGGTATTTATCATTTTATAGTTGTATGATCCGTTCTGGCCTAGTTTAGAATAAAATATTTCAATAAAACAACATTAGATGCATTAGAATTTAAATTTTTTATAAATAGTAAAGATTGGAATAAACTGGTTAGTTATTATAGGTAGTCTGGCAATACATATATCAATTAATAAAACAATTTGATTATTAACAACCTTATTAAAATGTATACAATGGCTGTTTAAGTTTGTCTTTTACCATGATGTTTTCAAATGTTAATACCTAGTTATTAATTACAAGAAGATGCAATTTATATATTTTATTTTATTATTAGATTTTTATTTTATAAATTTGTGATTTTGTATATGTGTAAATTAATTAGAAATAAAGCTATCATTATTAAATAGTGACGATATTATTATTAAATAGAACCAATCGACAGAATTCATAGTTTAAAAAAAAAAAATCCTTCTCAGAGCATCATGGAACAAAAGAAAGGAACTGGGAGGAGAAAAAAGCAAACGAATAATTTTTAGAATATCGCTTCAAAACTGACAAAGAAATGTCTAGAGTTCTTGCAGATGGCGATCCATTAAATAAAATAAAATTTAATAAAATGTTTACTGTGTGATGAAATTTCTATGAACACGAGTGCAATCTTTAAGGTTTCTATATGCACAATATATAATATTTTAATTTTAATATTTTAAAGACTGTTGCATTAACAATAATACCGCGAAAATTTCCCGATTTTGTCAATAATGACGACATTTGTTATATCAGTAACAGGTAGAAATCGAAAAAATATCAGGTTCGTAAAAATGTCAGTTGATCACTTTTATCTTCACCCTGACGATTTGACAAACTGCCAGGAGTTTTCGGATAACTACAAAATAAATAAATGATTTAAAATTAATTTAAAAGAGAGGATGGATACGTTTCCGATTGGTTTTAGAGCCCTTGGAACTCTTTGAACTAATGCAGCGGACAACGGCACTTCCTGACTCACCAATTGGGCTGTTCAATCACCCATTAACGTAAATTAACAGGGAGTATGAAAAAACTACTTCGAGAATTATATATCATATATACTCAACAAGAAATAAATATACCTATTAATTAATATTTAAATTTAAATTGAACTGAAATTATCAATAATAAAATATGTAGTGCGCGCATCGCAAAACTTTCACTTTAGATTAGACATTAATTTCTTCTCCAATAGCCCAAATTATAGTTAATATTTAAATCTATTATCAATTAAACTAAATTATTTAACGTTGTGAAGTTTTTCCACCTGTAAACACAACTTGATATTATTTTAGTAACATATACTTTTTCATGGGTTTAATCAAAATTATTAGACTCGTTTTAGTGAAAATTGTAAACAAATAGGATAACAGTTAAATAAATTGGTACTTTACGAAACTTTTCTTATGAAGTTGGCTGTGCGAGGCTTAAAAAGTATTGGATTGTTCGGAAAATAATGCAGGATTTTGAATATCCTTTAAAATACCACTCTATATAACAAACTGCTTACGTTTACTGGATTATTCATTTGTATGAATGTCAAAACTTATTAATCCTCTTCAAAAAGATAATGTTTGCTTACCTCTGGAGCATTTCGCTGCTTAGAAATAATCCAGTCTTTACTAAGATGTTAACGCGTGATTTCCGTATAATTTGGTTTTACGAGTTTAAACTCGGCCGGAATTTAGTCCAGACATCCAGAAACAACAATGAAGTCTGGGGCGAGAGCAGCATTAATGAGAGCACTGTTCAACGGTGGTTCGAAAAAATTCGGGAGGGAGACTTCAGCCTAAAAGACAAAGAAGGTCGTGGAAAGTCTTCCTCTCTTGATGACGATGTTCTGCAGGCTTTGGTGAAAGAAAATCCCAAAACAACTGTTTATGAAGTTGTAGGGAAAATTAACCTGAGCAAATCGACCGTCGGTGACCACCTCGTGGCGGTTGGAAAAGTAAAACAGCTTGAAAGTTCTGTTCCACACACATTAAACGACCACAAAAAAAAAACAAAAAAAACAGCGTTATGAAGTTTGTTCTACACATCTTTGCCGAAACAAAAACGATCCTTTTCTGCCCAGAATTGTTACTTGTGATGAAAAGTGGATACTTCACGTTAACAGTAGACATTCTGGACAGTGGCTCGACAAAATTGACGTAGCAAAACATTTTCCAAAGCACTCAAGTCAACAATAAAAGGCGATAGTTACTGTTTGGTGGGTGGGCTTCACTTATTTCGATACACTACATCTTGTTAAATCCTGGAGAAACCATCAAATGCTGAATCGAATTGTAACCAAATTCATCAGAAATTGGCCATAGTAATAGGAGCTATACATACTTCAATCCGAAACTCCCAGCCAGGTATACAAGAATTTATTAGTTTGTTAGTAATTGATCATACGACTGAAATAAGAGTTGTCTCATATATTCAACATGTATAAGAATAAAACATGTTTAACGTATGTAATTATTTAATCCTTATGAACATTATCTTTCGATTAATTAGCCAATAGTCGAGTAGGAGAAAGTACGGTTTTGCATATCTGTCTTGACGGTACGTCAGAAGTCAATATGTTATCTCAATTGGAATTTCACCCCTTAGCCTTCGTTATTGATTTAATTTATCCTTAAATAAAATGTTAACAAATATGACAGTATTTACCTTTCCTAACTAGCTCCCAGAAAGAGATCTCTTAGGACAGTTGTACATAACAGGATGGTTCAAGAACGAGTAAGCTCAATAGTCCCTCATGCGCCTCTCCTGGCGGTCGCCTATTAAATTAAAAATAATACATATAAACATTGCTAAATAAAAAAGTATATGTTCTTAAATAATAAGTACAATGAATATTTATTTATAAGTATTTTAGATAATATGACGAGGGCTCAATAGTATAGATTGGGTAATAGCTACTCTACTCATATTGGTTGAGTAGTTGATCACTAAATTCCGGCTCGGTTCCCTCCGTTGTCATTATACAGTTTCCGCTAAGAGGGTAGCCTAATTCAGAAAAAAAAATTTCAGCATGAGAATTATTAGCCCGATCACCAAACATTTCGACTGCCTTCATGGCGTCTTCAGTTGGTCTCATATCTATGGCATCAAGACATCCTGGTATTGGTTTGAAAGTCGTCTGACTAACAAATTTGGGAAAGTTTAGTTTTCACACAAAAACCACTTGCAAACAGCGTTTGAAATCGATAATTAAAAAAAAATCAAATTCTTGAGCTGTTTTTATATTTTATCATAAGTAATAAAAATCTTTACAAAAGTTTTACAATTAACAATCATAGTAATTCTGGGTAATACTTTTCATATTTAAAAATATAATTTTTTTGTAATCTGCATAATATTTTGAGTCTAGAGTAGTAAAGAGATTTTATTTAAAAAAAAAAAAGATAAATGTTTTATGTCGCAACGTTCTAATTCTTGATTTATTGTAATGCAACGTGGAGTTCGGCAGCAGTATGATATATATGATATAGAGACACAATATATATATATATATATATATATATATATATATATATTCTGTTCTTGCACATTGTACCTAACTGTTGCAAGACCAAAACCCAGATTGGTAAAACAAAATCGGTTTTTTAAATAACAATTAAGGCAAAATAGTTACTAATATTGACAATCTTAGTTACAATATGTTAATAATTGGTATAGTCAATATACTTTTGCATTTAAGTCTTCCAATTTTTCATTTTAATTGGACTTGCTTAAGTTTCTTCTATCTAAAAAATTACAGTAATATCTCTATAGTAATAAGCTAATAAGTAACTGCAAGACTCTTGCGCAAGACCAAGACCATGACCAAGACTGCGTTTGCAAGACCAAGACTCGTCTCAGTCTCGCATTTGGGCAACACTACTTACAGCATGAATACAACACAAAAGTAATATGCCACTTTTGACGATAAATTTGTGAACAAATTTTGTGAACTTCCGAAGAATCTCTTTGTTCCAGTCTTGCTCACTTATTTAACATTCATTACGGAAAATATAAGAAATAAAAAGATGACTTTACCTACTCAATGAGATCGCAACGACCCCGAAGTGGGACAGTTTTCGCCCGACACAATCGAAGGAGATCCAGGAGTCGGCAGATGTAGATAGCGGTAAGAGAAACGAAGGCTATTGTCAGATGGTCGATCCGGCAGATAGGTTGGCCTAGAAATTTGTCCGCACGCTTCCGGCACAAAGAAAAAAAGAAATAAAAAAAAACTGGGTGTAACCGTCCTCTTGGGCAGTTTTTCAACTGATGGCGTTCCTTCGGCTCCGCAGTTTGTGTAACTCCTCACCGGAACGACTCATGCTGGCTCAGTTACGCCGTTCCATGTAACCCTTTGTGAGCTTTCTAAGAACGTCATCTGTCTTCCGGCGAGCCATGGCGTAGGTGTTGGCAAAACTGTCATATCAGGAGTTATGTGCAAGAAGTTGACTGTAGAGTTGATGGGCTCTTAAGGAAGTGGCTGTTTCAATATTTGCCGTATCGTGAAATCATGATTTAAATCATATCTACTAAAGTTACTACAAGAACTGAAATATTTAACATTTCCTCTCAACACTTTTATAGTAATCTCAATTCCTCCCATTCTCTCGCCGCAGAATGCAACATTTAGACAATCACTTTGATATTATTTTGATAATGATTAAGCTTCCTGTTTATTTGTGTTTTATGGTTATGTAAAACTATTTTCATTTGCTTGAAGTTTTTTTTTGTATTTCTATTGATGAGGTTCCTCTCCATTATTAGTGATGAGTCTATTTTTCGTTTTTACGGTAAGTGCATACAAAAAGATAATCATATATAATAATAACACCTACACAGAACATACATACTTATATAATATACAATGGTATTATTCTTGGTGAACATAACTAAAGGATGACATTCGATAGTTGATATTATCGAAAAATCGATCTTTTCTTTATTGTTGGCAATAAAAAGAAGTTCCAAGTATTAAACAAATGGTTTATTTGTTATAATCATTTTAAATTGATGTTTCGAGAAATTATTCCTATCTTCATAACTTTGTTCCCATACTTCATAGCAATAAATGGCTAAAAAGGATTTACAATTAAAATCAATATATGTTAAAAACTTGTCAATGTGATATTGTTACATAATTTGCTATATTTGCCTGAAACATTGTGTGCTCCCTAGTCATAATTTAAAGTTTTTGTATTATAAATAATAATAAAATGTCTGGACCACGAAAAGTTTAAGGTTTAATTGGTCAAATTATTCAATTTGCTATTAAATTCAATTATTCATTAATTGTTGAAATTATGTAACAACATTAAACTTACAAATTTGTAACATACTATAATTTTAATTGTATATATGTTCTAGGCATTTATTGCTATTAAGGATGGGAATAAATTTATGAAGATGGGAATAACTTCCCGAAACATCAACTTATGATGATTACAACAAATAAACCATTTATTTATTACTTCGAAGTTTTTATTCTCAAATTAAAGGAAACTAACAACTTTCCAACAAATTACAGAGCTGTCATGGAGAACTACCAACTAGTAGTTTCTTTACAAGTTGCTCTCATATTATTGCTGTCACAGATAGTACCTTAATCGTTGTTCGTATATACCAAAACGAACCTGAAGAGTATAAAAGAGCTGAGGACTGGAGGAAGGGTTTAGCTAATATATATTAAATTACTGAGAATCACAATTATTAATATTTACAAGTTTAATTCTCAAAAACTTATACGAAAAAAAAGAAATTAGAATGACTGAGCAAATCAATTTGAATTTTTTTTACTTATTAGGTAAAAACGAAACCTAACCACTTGCAAGTCCAGTTAATTTTTCTTCTTTTACATAATAACTACTTAAATAAGAAATTAAAAAAAAAAAAAAAAAACATTACTTCAGACCCGATTTACTAATATATATATTTGTAATCGAATAACTTAATTATTAATTGAACTAAGCACGAGAGGTGTTTTAGTGATCATATTAATATTATAAGGGTGTAAAACATACAGCTTTTTATCATGATATGTTTATATTTCCAAACAACAAAAATAACTTAAGCAGCATCAGCATTATATCATGCTTAAGAAACAGAATAAAATTTGGCTTTATATAAGCCAATAAGGTCAAGTGATAGGTTATAAAAATAAAAATAAAATAATATTATTATAAATTGTATGTTGCCTCAAAAAGGTTAACTAAATAATAATAATAATTTTCTACTATTTTGAAATTATTTCTTTCTTACTACTCATATGAATGAATATATCACACGTCTATATTAATAATTATCTGAAATTACTCCATGAAAAATAAAAAATATTTTACACAAACATGCATTTTGAACTGGCCTTTTTGTTTTATTATTAGAATCCATTGCGATATTAATGATCATTACATGCGAGGATAATGAACTATAGGAATCGATATCTTGCATCAAATAATCCAATCGATATTATCGTGCCTTTGTCGATATCTCTGCGGGGTCCTATGGTTTATGGCGGCCCAGATGGTTTGCCTGCTTTCCAATTCGGTGTCGTCTATGGAAATCTCAAGGCTGAGCTTCGGAAGTTTCTGTCTTCGGTGCATGCAATGCAAATTTTTACTAAAGAAATTTCTCGGAATTTCAAATGAAATTTCTACCATACGAATCGAGGAAGTTCAAGGTGCAGCATTCCGCTTTCCGCATGTCCTTGGCGATCGTATCTGATATAACGTACCTTACTAAATCGATTGAGATCTTTTAGAAATTAAATTATTATAACATATATTATTATTTTTAGATAGCATACGGTATTGTTATGAACTAAAGATTGTATTTAAATATTGGCAGGAATAAACACAACAGATCATGAAACAAATACTAAACTAATTTATTCTCTTAACATAAATTATTAGAATTTATACCAAACTAGACAACAAGATGTTGTTGATAAATAATGTCTCTTCTTAACTTCTTTTCCTGAATTCTTAGCTTAAATTATTTCACAGTTTATTTAATTCTAATTCAATCTGGAAAAAGGCATCATAAATGATTGGTCCGCGATAGTGTCTTAAAAATTAATTCCATGATTAATTAATTAAAAATTAATTCGGAGGATCATATCTATCTTATAAAATGTGTAAATTAAAACTTTGGTGCAAAAATAGTGCTTTAAAAAAGGAGAAAAAAAAGTCCAGAAGAAATATTAAACATTTGGAACGGTATATGTCGAATATGTTGTATAAAAATTTATTCCTGTTTTTGAAAATTGAAGGACATTTGTATAGCAGAAAATACCAATAGGTACCAGTACTGATTGGAATGGCACTGGACTGCAAAATCTCTTATTAGCATAATTAAAAAAAACTGAAAATAAATTATAAAAAAAAAAGAGATTGAAATTAAGTATCTCTTTTATTTTATTTATATTTTTGTATATCTCATGTGTACATGGGTTAAAATAGATTCTATTCTGCAAAAATGTGATTTCTATTTCCATATAAGAATTATGTCCAATAAAACTCATATAATTAATAGTAGGGAAGGGGAGACTTTCGGGCTGAAGCCCTCCTCCCTCAAATAGTGAAATATATCCATGTCTTATGAAAAAAAATTGTTTCTAAAATTAATATTGTTCGTTAATTACATTTAAGAATCACTTAAATACCATTTCTTGTAGGTGGTTACTTTTTTTCTCTTTCTTTCAAAGTAATTACCATAATATATATAGAAAAAAAAAAGCTTTCGGACTGAAGCCTCCAAAATTAATTCCTGGATCCACTAGTGATTTCTTTGACATCCTAAATTGATTATATTTAAGCATGGTGTATTTAAAATTATATGAATACATATAAATATAATAACGAACGAATTCATAGATAAAAGCTTCACTTTCATTATCGGCGAGTAATATCCGAAATCGGTCTTAACTTTCAGCATCGATTGATAAGACGCCGTTCTTTATCATTCACTTTCGTTTTGTCAGCAAGGACATGCTTGTGAGATTTGTAACCACTAATTAGTTTGTGAAAAAGAAAGCGACCAATCATTGTGAGAATGACGGAAAAATTTCTCTTACACGAGACTTTTCTCATCTGGTCAGTCGGAGAAATCGCCGGATATAAACTAATATTTCAGAAGAAAAAAAAAAAAAAAGCAGTGTGTCCTAAGAGTGTTTTGTTGGGAGCTGTAATCATCTCTAAATGTTGGCCCTAATTAGAAGGTACTAAGGATCCCTTACATAAGTGATGGCAGTTTAATAACAAAATACTTAAAAACGTAAACGAAATCTTCAAGGGCATAACTACAATCATCCCATCAACGTTTCGGTTCATCCTTCAGACTAGATTGTTTACTAGCGGGTTGATTCTCTTTGTAGTGTTTCGTTCTTTGCTCAGAACAATAACTTTACATACACATTTGAATTGCCACGTAGGTCTTACACCATTATATTCACGGGAGGCTGATCATGCAATATTTTGTTTTGTATTGCCGTGTACATTTACTAGTAAACTCATCTTCGTTTTCACTTCGAGAATTATCATGTTAGGAAGGCCCTAAATTCATACTTTAGTTTTTAAGGATTAAGTGGAAACTGGATAATTTTAAGATAGTAAAGATTATTTTTCTCCCTTTTCTAAAAGATTAAGTTTTTAGAATTTTTTTATTTATTCATGATATTTATAACTGTATTAAAATAAAAATAGATCTAGTAGATGTGCACTCAGGAATAAAATAACATGAAAGCGCTTGATGAGAAACTACCCCCTGGGAGCAGTTTATTTATGAATTTAAAATTATATAAACAAAAAATATACCTAGCAACTCTACAGAACGTTGACGTGGTAAAAAATGGTAATTTTTTCTCCGTACACATTTGTTAACATGTCTTTTGCACTTAGCACCTTATTTTAAAATTCTAATTATTAAATAAGAGTTGAACACGAATCCGGATACATTTAAGGAGTGCATCTGTTGTGAAACACGTGATGGAGGAGACAGCTGGTACTAAATGTAAGGATGTTGCCTAGTCTTTTTTCACGGGTCACTGACGCTTTTGTTTTATCCAGTTTAACTAGCGGATATAGTCTAACAAGGTCTTTAGAAGAATATCGGGTAATGTACATATACAAGATAGTTCATAACATAAGAGAAAATTGAAAAATAAAATTAAACTTACCATACGAACAGGAGAATACACTATGTGTCCCCTCCAAACTATAGGTTCGGTTGTAATACTAGACTCTTCAGATATTCCTCCTAAAAACAAAAATAATAATAATAAATAAGTAAGTAAATATATAAATAAATGCTTATCTATCACTATTTAAAATTTTAAAGATTACAATATAATATGTTTTTTTTTTTTTAACTTTCCTAAATCAATTTATTAGGATTCATTGATGTTGAGGATGGATGAGGATTTATCAACCAGAATTGGTATTTTCTACAATGTATGAACAGTGTATCATATTATTATATCTCTAGATATAATATAATATCTCAGATTTCTAAACCTTAAAAGATTGTTTAATGCCTGACTGATCTACATTTAGGTTTAGAAGCGATATTCGTTGCAGGAAGATTTTTAGTGGATTTCATGTAACCGGAACAGTATATTAGTACAATGGTACTTTATAATATTTTTTTAAAACCTTTGTTAAAAAATAATACAATCCATTTATTTCTTTAAAACTTTAATAGCGAATTCAATTATGTTCTAAAAATGCAAAAATAAATTTTAATATACAATCATGCATTTATTTTGTAAAAGACTGCCCAACGATGAATTTAGATTATATATGTACATGAAGTGTACATGGATAGATAGAAAATAAACTTTATTCTCCGACAAGTTCCCTTAAGATGATATTTGCATCTTTTTAAGTGAATGTCATATGAAATTTATGCGGAAAATCAAAACACAGATCATTTTAATAAAATTAAAATTAACGTCACAAAGCGTTTTATTTGATTCAGCTCATCAATCACTTAAGGTTTTTTTTTAATGTTTTTTTTTTAAATGTGTTATACAAATGTTTTCCAGCAACACCAAAAAAATTGATTTTTTAAGTATTCAATGAATATTTGCCGTGATTTTCATTCTTGGTTACTTTATAAACAACAAAGATAAATAATGCCTGCAGAGTAATAATAGGAAGAAAATGATTGAAGGCCATCATATTACTTTTTTAGCTGAAGTAAATTTGAGTTTTTCCAGTTAGACATTTTTCTTAGTAGGCTTCAATCATGATTTAAAGAATTTGTTTATTTATTTTGCAATACATTCTTCTTCGTTCAGGCTTACAGGGAAGAAGAATGAGAGAGGGCGAGTGGATTTAGAAGATTAAGAGTTGAAGGGTGTAATGTGGAATATTTATTATGAATGCAGAATTTTACCGTACAGTAAAATGTCCATGTCGTTGTGCATGATGTGATTTGAAATGAACCAATTTGCATTTACGATTTTTCGAAGTATTTTAGGTTGTGCTATTTGAATTTTGTATATGTTGACGTATTGTTCGGTTCCCTAAATTTCTGGACCGTATATCCAAATAGTGGTGTAGATTTGTCACTTGTTTATTTAAGTTGAGTGAAGATCTGTAGTCCAAGGGACGTGTTTTTTAATTTGGTGTATATGTTCCAAGTGAGTTTTCCAAGTATAGTCCGAAATAGCGTACATAATGTTTTGAGGGAACTGGGATATTGTTTAATGATAATCTGAAGTACTGCAGCATAATCGATATTGTCAGTTCTTCATTCTTGTTATTATTATATACTAAAGTTTTATTTTTTTACAAATGTGATCTATGGGAACATATAGTTGGCCGTGGAATAAACCATCTTCTTTAAAGTCGAATCCAATGTACTTCAAAGTTTGTCCCGGTGGTGGCCACTAATGATACATTAACGGGAAACTGTGCAACCTTAATTGAATTCAGTTTTATAGATTGATTGAAGTTCTTGGTTGCTGCTCCGTTCTTATGATTCAAATATGTAAACTCTATCCATACATATTAGTAAAGATCAATTTTAATTTGAGTTAGATTAGGAATTAAGCATGTTGATATATGAGGAGGTGGAATATGTAAAGCTAGAGCTATAATTATTTAAATAAAGCGACTACATATCGTGACAATACTTACGAAATTAAGATTTTTATGGATATTTCGTTAGAAGAAGGAAAAGTAAAATGTAATATTTAAATCAAGATAGATGGTGAAAGGCTCGAGGCCGTTTTATTTACTTAACACGCTTAAGTTTATGCAATAGCTCAGTCTGAATCATTGCAGCCTGTACAGATATTTTACTTAATCATATATAATATGTTTGATATCAGCTACTTAAATAATAAGAAATGTTAGAATAAATCCAACCTTAAGTTTCCTCTTTTTTTTATTCCAGAATGTGACTTTGGTTGTAACGTTTGGCCATTACTCAAGGTAAATGTTAGTCAGGAAAACCATTTAAAAAACAAAGCATTGCATATCCTAGGACTAGACTATTACGAGACTATAAAAATTATTCTCTGTTTTAGTTTAGTATTGGTATCAAGTAGTGCTGTTTTACTTTCATTCTTTCATAGAAACCACTCGACGTTTCCGATTACTTCAGCACTTACTAGACAAACGCTCTAAACTTCCAATTAATTACAAAAGACTCATATACATGACTATAAGCAGGCCTATTTGGACTTATGGAGTTGAGATATGAGACTCCATTAAACCATCGAATTCCTCTCGTATCCAATCCTTACAATTCAAAATCCTTTGTAAAATCATCAATGCTCCCTATTTTGTTACAAATAAAACCATCCATAATAACCTCAATGTTTCAGATTTGGCCCAATCCAGATAGATATCCTTCCATAATAAACTTCATAATCATCCCTACCCTCTCATTTCTAACCTTGCTTCCCCTTCAATTCCTGATAACCCTCCGAGGCATCTGAAAAAAATATGGCCTCGTGATCTGCTAATGTATACATATTACTAGAGTGCTATCATTGGATAGTTTCTCAACAAGTGTTTTCACGTCAATGTATCCACATCTTCAAATTTACTAAATGTATTTCTTTAATACAGTTGTAAATATCATTAGGAAATAAAAAAATAAAGTAAAATAAAAATTCTTTAATAACCTCATTCCGAACCTCAGGCTTCGGATAGAGGGAGGAGAGAGATCACCCTCGTCCAATAAAAGGAGCGAGAATATCGTTTAGACCTCCATTCACTAATTAGAAGTTAAACAAAAAAATTAAAAATGATAACAAATAAGCTACCTGAATGAATAAAATAAGTAAACTAAAATAGATTAACAGTATAAGAAAAAGCGGCAAACTGGGACTGAGAAGCCAATGTTTACAAAACATCATATGCAATAAAATTTGACTCAAGAACTATTATTTTTTTAATTATTTATATAATAAATATCCAATGGATTCCCTCACGATTTACTTGTCATATATTCAAATCACAACCGCTTAATGTCGACATATAAGTGGCAGGCAAGGATATAAAATAATAAATTAAATCCGCAATAGGTTGAATCCAGTAACTAACAAGAATAATTAATTAATTTTAAATTAGCGAACTTCAGTAACCCATTTAGCACTTGATAGTTAATCATAATCAGAGCTTATTAAATTGCGTTATTAAAATTATTATTAGTGATAGCTTGAACCCTCAAAGCTAAAAAATAAATGAAGTCTTCATTAGTAATAATTTATTAATAATAAATATCCAAAACCTCTGGATATCCTATAAAAATAGATATTAAATTTATAGAGATTATAAATACTCATAAGTATAAGTTACAGATTTAAAAGAACGTTGATATTTTCTTCGTTCATGTCCAGGTATTAGAAATGCATCTCTAGAAGCAGCAAACAATTTAGCCTAAACGTTTTTGTTTGTATAAGGAAATTAATTTTAAGGCATTTGAATACTCAACTCAGCTAGTATTGAGTAGCTGTGAAGTTATTTTATCATTTTTATCGTTTTAGTTATTTTACCACTTCTTATTTTAAATGAAAAACATTTTATTTTACACACACACACACACACGCAAACACACACACACACACACAACACACACACACACACACACACACACACACACTCACACACACACACATATATAATGTTATATGTACATCTTTTTTTTTGTATTAAAAATAGAATCAATGTGACTCGGGGATAAGTCCATCTCAGAACTTATATCTCTTCCAAATCACTTCAAAGCCAGAAATATTACCGAGTGATTCTGCGAAAAGTTGTAGGACGTTAACTACAATCTTTATGCTCTGAAGACTCCGAAGCCGTGAGCCTAGAAGTGTTTGTGTGTCGACGCAACTCAAGCATCATAAACAGTTCACACTATCTCAACCATAATTTTAGAATCAAATATATACCCACTGCTCGGTTGTGTAGGGACAGCTTGCTTTACAACGTCTCTGATAACAAGGCAATAAACTAGAAAAGTAGATCAGTATGTTTATAATTTAATTATACAATAATTCGTGATAGTTTATTATGCTCCGAGAAATTAAAATATAAATATTATATATAAATCATAACGGCTAATTGTCTAGATTAAGAGATTGTGGTGGATATACAATTAATATACATATCACTAATATAATTTTTTTTATGAATGCAAAATTTTAAATTAATGATAATAAAGATTAATTAGGGTGATAAAATAATAAAATACCATTTAGCAATTGATGGACGGTCTTAGCCTACCTTGTTAAACCGTGCTGTCAAAATTGATATGAGTGTTTGATAACACGAAATTTGTATACTCCTTATTGGATTATATAATTATGTAAGTAAAATAAGCTCTATAATTAACGCATTTGTATATGTAAATAAATGTGCTGTTAAAAAAGGTAATGAATTCTATGCCAAGAAAAAAATAATTATATAGTAATTTCATAATATTTTTGTTTCAATTATTACTAATCCGTATCAGTAGATGTAGAATAAAAAAGTATTTTATTATATTTGGAATGCCTGACAACCTTAGAATATTTTAAAATTATTGAATTTGTATTGAAATTATGTTGTGTTTGATATAATCCGTAATGTAAAATGGAGGCAACTAATCAAATAAGAAGATAAATAATATTAAAATATAAATAAGAATCCTTATTTAATATTTGAATGAATTTCATGCGTTTGTGAAAACTCTTCACATGTATTCAATGACAAACGCGGAATTACTTCTTGAAGTAATGATTCTTTATACTTGCACACACAGTATTTACATACAAAATTATAAATATTTATGTTATACTTTAAAATTCCTTATTCTCAATTTAAGTTTATGAATAATTGCCATAAGATATTATTTATTTCACTCCATATCTATTTAATTTCTTTTTAAGTTTCCTTGTTTTCTAAATATTATGTATTTTTTTCTATATAGGAATGTACCAATGTATTTTTTTTATTTGTATTTCACTTAATCTGTTTTTTTCCTTTATTTTATTTTTTATTAAACTCTTTTGATTTTAATTAGATGTACGATAACTAAATCTGGCCAATGATGTTTCTTTGTATTTAAAATTTAATATTACATTTGAGCAATTAATAGCCTTTAAATTAATTTTTTTCTTCTACTATACATTTTATATATTTCTAATATAGGTTTTTTTTTTTTTCATACAAATAAATAATTGTTTTAAATAGCCTTGAAAAATAGTTCAAATGTAGTATCACATTTTCTTTATTTATTTCACATTTTGTATATATTTAAATTTCACAGATTTCATTGCTTGTTTTATTTTTTTTCTATGGCAACTTTAACCAGCTTTCTCCATCGCTGCCTATATTTGGTTATTTCTTCCCAGTTATCTGCATGTAGCTATTGCGTCTTTGTTGATGCGATTTGTCCATTAGTTTTGAATTTTATAATGATATTATAATTTAAATAGACATTAATATTTATTTTTTATTAGATATAAGTTTCGTGTGACACAAAACAGATATAATTTCTTATGGTCATTGTTTTAGCAACAATAAAAACACGCCTATTTACGGATGTAGTTAAGCGTGGAAAATCAAGATTGTTAATTATCATCCCAGTTCATTGATCTCGCTGCTGAACAACTCGAGAAATCGGCGTGACGTGTCTTAACAATTCTCTTTTACAATCGTTTGAAACGTATCAACAGAAAATCATACGGAACTGGTAAGTAGTAAAAGATACATCGTACAAAAATAATATAAATGTGAGAGCAGACTGACTTATAATTAAGAGATAACATGTGACGGATCCTTAATAACCGTAAAGTTTCTAATCAGAATATTCTATAACTGATAATTACAATATTATTGTAATCATTATGTGATAACAGGAACTTGTTCTGAGGATCTAAATATAATAATAATATATCGGAAATCAATACGAAATTAAATAAATAAAAGCGAGAAGAGGGTTCAAGCAGATTGGAGGGACTATTGCATTAACTTGGAGCGAATCTGGCGCGAGGTCGTTTTCTCCAACCTCCCTCTCAGCAGGAAATACACTCATCACTCATCTCGTGAGGTTTTCGAGATTTTAAAGTAACCACTTTTAAAGTAATAATTTATTTATAATTTAGTAAAGAGAACTAAAGATGGAGCGAAATTTGATTTATATTTCGATTATTGAATAAAAAAATTGTATTCACAACTTAAAATTTGATATTATAGAAAAAATGAAACTCATATTATTAAATACTACTTAATTTTATCTTTTTATTTAATTGCAATTCCACATAAATCTATAATTACACTAAAAATATTTAATGACTTTTGCATTTCTTATATAAATCTTGAATAGGAAAAAAAAAATAATAAAGGAAGGTGATTTTATCTAACACTATTTGTGGATATTTATATACATTTCTGATGCTCTAATATTGATTACCATTGTTTACTTATATACTTATTTTATATCTGATCATTAAAAAAAAAATTATACAAAAAGCGAATCTGGCGAATCTCTTTTAATCTCTTAAAAAAATAGTTATAATTCTTTTAAATGTTTACAAATTAAATTAATCTACTCATTTGAGAAAAATAATCAAAAATTAGTCCTACAATTAGAAGATTAATTCATGAATTGCACATGTAATAAAAAAAAATAGCTCGTTCAAAGGAAATTGCACACCTTAAAAATTTGTAGTTTTTAATCTATTTTGTAAAATTAATTTACAGTATATCGGAAAAGTAAATTATTTTGTAACAAACAGGAGGGATTCAAGAATACGTGAAACTTCTTTTTTTTTCTGTTCTTCCCTACCTTGCCTTTTAGGCTATACGGGGTTTTCCCGGGCCGGGGGATGAGGGCGGGGAATTTAAAATCCCCTACGGCACCAGGACACGAACTCGTACTTTTTATAATCTTCTCAAATCTGTTATCCGGTTGCCAGGCAACTCGCGGAGCTGTGCACACGCTTTAGTTCATTCGGCCACCCCGCCCCCTATACGTAAAACCTGAATTCTGTGAATTAAGTAGAAATTCCTTTCTAAGAATGGTGCATAAAGTATGAGGATTTCACATCCATAAGAATTCAAGATTTCCCAGAAGTATCTTTTTCGAAGAATGTAACGAACTTAAATAATATTGTTTTCAATGAATTGTACATTGCCTCAAGTGGTCTGTCGAGTAGCAAACGAAAAACGTTTACACTAAAGTGACATCCTTAGTTACGCCACTGATTCTGCTAAAGACTAATATTATCTAAAGAGGTTGAGGATTCGCTAGAGTAAACCAAATCAACACCCATTTCTAATTTTTATTTTTAAAAATATATATTTCAGTTAAAAAATAACCTGACTACAGAAATCGTGAAATCTAATCCACCCAAAAGGAATGCAATTGCATATCTTCTTAAACAGCTTCGTAGACTGATAGGGAAATGAGAATTTAGAAATATTAAAACTTGGTTTAGCAGCCTTCTACTTCCAAACGAAAATCAAGACTTTCGGATGTTGACATGCACCGAAAAAATATAGACGAAATCGACTTGTTCGGAGCCATAATGTGTACTGGATTTCTATAGTGCAGCCATTGTTTAATTAAAATATTTTTTTTTTTTTTATTGAATATTTAATAGTTGACCGTTGTATTATAAAGGAAGGAGATGGTCCGGGGTTGCGGTCATAAATGGGCTAAATAGTGGTAAAACTATTTAGCCTATTTATGACCGCAACCTCGGACCATCTCCTTCCTTTATTTTTTTTTTTAGTTTTTTAAGTATAGACAATTGATATTTAACACATCATCTAAAATCAATATGAGCTCAAATTGTTTCAAAACATGCACGAAATCGTATTGAGACATATGAATCATTTAAAATAGAAATCGATTGAGCCACACGCTCAAAAATTAATTAAACACCTTTTAGTGGATAGATTAAAAAATAATTTGTTCGTGTTATCAGTGCAAATTGTTTCAAAGCATTGAATTTGGGAACTAAATTGTAATTTTTCTTAAATGTATTTATATAAAAATTTACAATTGATTATAGGTTATGATCCATTAAGGTTATTTTTATTTCACCTGAAATTTTTGTAGTGTTAAAAATTATTGGTTTCGTAAGTAGTACGATCTCTTCTTATATTTAAACTCGTAAAAAAAAAGATAAATAAATAAAGAGGCAAGAGCATACCGTTTAAAATAGACATAGACAATAGATATCGGATATAGATACGAGAGGGCCTTGAGGTGCCAGAGTTCGGAGGGGCGGGCCCCCGGCCAAGGTGAGCTGTTGCAGAGAGCTGGCTGAAAAATGAAACGTCGCTCACCTGTCCTCTACCTGCCCGCACCAAAACAATTTGGGACTTGGCTTGTAACTTTCTTTCAACGCTTCCTTAACTGCTAGTGTTGAGTGACTTATCGTCCAAGCGTGTAAACAGCTTAAGGAGGGACGTCTGTTTTGTTTCAAAATAGTACGCTATAATTATATAGATTAAAAGAATAATAATTAAAAAAAATATACCTAATATATAACACTAAGTGGCTAAAGCGCTCTCACTCATACTCATACAAGTTGAGAGAATACCGCAGAGAAGTCCTTGAGTCCTGATTTTCTCTCTTTAGTTGGAGGGATAAGCCTGGCTTGGAGTTCTCTTGTCTGCTTGTAAATAGTGCATATATGTATATGTGTTTTTTAATTTTGAATATTTAATAGTTGACCGTTGCATTATAAAGGAAGGAGATGGTCCGGGTTGGCGGTCATAAATAGGCTAAATAGAAGCAAAACTATTAAAAGCCAACGTTTCGACCCTACTTTGCAAGTCTTCTTCAGGCCTAGAACGGACAAGATACAAAAAGATAGAGGATTGTGGAAATTACATAATATTTAGACAAAAAATTATAAACAGTGTGAATAAGCTTATTAAAATGATAATTATCCACATTTTTTTATCCCTGTCTATACATCTAAGTTCGTTCTGCAATGTATGGTCTCTTATTTCTATAATTATATTTTACTTCTATGTACGTTTTACTTCTTCCATTTCGTTTTTATTCACATTGTACTCTTATTTATAATCTTTTAATTCTATTTTATATATCACTAAATTTAATATTTTATAGATATATTATTTTCTCAATTGTATCCATCCATATCTTCAAATTTTAGATACTGTAATTTTCTAGTTTTTTCCCCCATTACTCAAACAAGTCAGCAAATTCCCCAATACCTGCCCTTACCCCGATTTTCCAGTTCTAAGAGAAACTCCTAGCTGAACACACCTGTAAGTTTCTATTTTTATTCTTCTAATTTTATTTATTTATTTATTTTTATTTTCTTTCTCCACATTCCTTTAAGTCTATTATTTCATATTATATCCTTTTTCCTTTTCTTTCAATCTCTCCTGTACATCTGTAGAAGTGTATTCACATTTGCCTATTTTATATATTACACTACAACAATTGTTACCATCTATTTATTTCAGTTTAGGATCTTGTTACTTAGCTTACTTTGCTTATATTTTAATGTACTTACTGATTATAATTTTAACAATGTTATTCACATTCTTTATAATTTTTTTTCTAAATATTATGTAATTTCCACAATTCTCTTTTTGTGTCTTGTCCGTTCTAGCCCGGAAGAAGACCTTCAAAGTCGGGTCGAAACGTTGGATTGTAATAACATTGTTTTGCCACTATTTAGCCTATTTATGACCGCCATCCCGGACCATCTCCTTTTTTAATTTTACTAATCTTTAGGTTATTTCATTTTGTATTTATTGTATATAGGATGAAGGCACCAGTTATTGACAGGGGGTCCAGTGATGGACAGGTTGGGCTTTAAATATTAATAATAAGCTTCCTTGTTGATTTGAAGGTCCCAGTTTTTTCTGAATAGAATTATTGAATTATTGGCATACGGGGCAGTTACGGTGTGTTCATTGTTGGTAATGTTTACGAAAGGATATAGGATGTTTATAGAAATCGCAATATATTTTTAAAATATATGCTAACAATGTTAGTAATTAGTTTCAAATGGTTTGCTGTTATTGTTATTTGCTTCAAACATCGAGGCCAGCTACAATTGAACCAAATATGTTCATTAAAGCGACATAAAGAAATTTATAGTTTAAAGTTTCATAAAAAAAAAAACACTGCAACCCATGAATGTTCTTGGGTTCCGTACTATTTTGGGAAAGCAATGTTTCTAGGTCAACGGTGGTGCAAGGAGCTGATTTGACCGAGATCAGGCTCAACCGTCAGGTTTTCCCCCTTAATTAATTATTTAATTAAGGGTACCCACTTTATAGAGGCTGAATGTGCCCAAGGAGGGTCTCCTGACCTAGGGTCGCACCACGGCCAATAAAGCAGATAAATAAATTTTCTGCCATGAGCCGGAGTTCGAACCTAGGATCTTTAGCATTGGAAGCTAACCACTGAGCTACCCCACTCGCTTAAAGTATTATAAGTAATTAAAAATAAAATAAATTGAATATTAATCTCATTTGGTTGGTAAAGTCGCTCATTAGACATGCACAAATATATAAAACAGCAAATGACCCTATAAAGAAATCAATAAGAGCGACAATAGCGGCGTGGAAGGCCATCCTCGGGAGCGAATAGAGCGGACAACTAGACAACTAGGCCAGATACATTGAAGCTTATTGCACCATTGCCCAGTTTATTTGTCATTGTCCAAAGGATCTATCCGACCCAGCTGGAGAATGGGGCCCCTTTGTTAGATTCGCCGTTTGGTTTGCTATCATTTCGCCTATTATCAGCGACTCACGGTTCGGCGTTGTTTTTCAACTGTAGCAACAAACCCTCACGGTCGTATCCTTAGCAGGTGGCCTTGTACTTCATCCGTCCACATCTCAAGTAGAAGAGAACACTTTCTGGCCAATCTCCTTATTATCGCTATACAATACCGCTGCGGAATAGGAATATTTTATTCATCGGTTTGATTTGATTTGAAAAATCAATTCATCTTTAATGATGAAAAATATATTTCCTGATCACGTATCTAACAAGAACGAGAAAACTTCATTAGAAAAAAATACATATATTACATCAGTGAATACATTTTATAAACAGAATTATCAGCGAACATCTTTCGATAAACATCGGTTGACGTTTAAACTTAGCAGTTTGGATCGATTCTGATGCTGCCCATCCGATATGACCAATTTACCGACTTGCCCCGGGGCTTTCCATATTTTTTCTCCATGAATAGGCGGTAGATTTACTTAAGCAGGAAAACTGGGAAGACGTGACCGGGTTCACTTTCATATTTCTTTTCTTATAATGTCGGTGTTACCTTATATAATAGCAACAAAAAAAAAAATCTTATGAAATCATAACTTAGTTCTTTCCTATAGGTTACAATTGTCTGTAAACACTTGCGAAACTTATAGGTTTCTTTTTACTAACATTAGTATATATCATGAAAATATTAATTTTTTGATACGCTTGCGACTGAATTATGAAAATTAATAATAATATATAAAGCCCAAATTTTATAATAATAATGCTCCAGATTAAGAAAAATAAATAAAACATTAATATCAGTTTGATGACGGGATGGCCGAGCACGTCGGGGCATGGATCCCAGAGTATCCGGTTCTGAACGTTGTGGGTTCGATTCCCATCTAGGTTGATTACTTCTCATTTCTTGGTGGTCCAGGACATTCCCACAGACTGATCAGTTTCTGCAAACAATTCTTTATTCGTCCTAATCTTTAGCCATGCGTTAGTATAGTAATCCCAGATATCTCCAATTTCGTGTGTGATACTTATTTCTCATATTGTTCAATTTTACTTTCTAAGGAGCAGATCAGATCAGAATTCAGGCCTTGCAGCTATATACTGACTTCCAGGTATTTTTTCGAACTTAATCTACCCTTGAAAGCTTACTTGAATCTACCCTTGAAAAGAAATCATAGACTGCTTTGAAATCCACAAATAAGCCCTATATATCCTGAGCGTTATTCGAGCACTTTACCAAATCAAAAAGAAGAAGATCTGGCCTATTGTGCTTATTTATTTTTTAAATATTACTAGGAGGTGACCGATTATATTTTCATAATACGGATAAATATCTGGTTTATTTTTAATTGTTTCAAATTTAATTTAATTAAATACTAATACTCAATTATAAATTAATGAATATCGTTATATTTAAATTTTTAGTTCGCTTATTAATTTTTCAATTTATTTATTAAATAACACATTGCAAGTACGCTACACAAAAAAATTGATAATTGGTATATTTAATCTTTTTTTTTCCTACCCCCCCAGAAATTTATTTGCTAAACAAAATACGATATATAAATGCATGGTGATATAGATAGATAGATAGAAAAAAAAACTTTATTCTGGGACTAAGTCCCTTCAGAATAACAATAATGTACAAAATAATAGAATATTACTGGCCTAAACGTTTGAAACAATAAATAAAATTGATAAAATAAAATAAAAAGTAAAGAAAACCTTAGGTGCACAAGCTATATACAATACATATAAGACTATGTACAGAGCATTTAAAATTATGAACAAAACCATTAAAACTATGAACGAATCACTTGAACTATGAACAAAATTATATATAAGGGTTGAACAACATAAACATACCCTTTGAGAAATGAAGAACCTAAAAGAGATACAATGAGTTTTATATATATATATATATATATATATATATATATATATATATATATAAGATAAAAGGGCTATGCACGCTGTATGCGTACTTTGCATCTGTGACCAGAGGCCTTTTATTATACCACTGGGCTATTTTATTTTATTTCAAAAATTACAATAATTTATATGATAATTGATTGTATTAAGAAAATATTCAAGGAAGTTATATTTGGGAAAGACTAGCTATCATGCATTCAATTATGCACCGCGTTATATTGTCGATTACGTGAGGTCGCTTCCAGTTTGACGAGATCGCCAAGAATGGAATTCGCAGAAGAGACAAATGTTCACTGGAAACCGGAGGCCAAGACGTGGTCTAGCAGTTGTAATCAACTGTTAATTCCTTGTCTCGATCCTGGAGGTCTTCTATCCACCTTATTTCCTCAGAACTGAAAGATGTATTGAAAGATAATCATTCATATCCATAACTTTAGAGAAATACCTAATCTTCAACATTTATTCTTAGAATCGTAAATTCTAAGATGATATTATCTAATGTCGGTTTTAAAATTGAATAAATCAAGGAGCTACAATTTACCAACATTTTTTTTTATTTTAATAATATCGTAAATGAAAATATCATTCTATTAAAGACAAAATTTAAAAGACAATACATTGTTCTTACATAAAAGGATATATTAACAAAAACATTTAGAATGCTTTGAAAATAGTTTATTGAGATATCCAATATCCGCCTAAGAACTCTACTTATTCTAGTCTCATTATTGTTATATTTTTTGCTATTAAATAAAAGAAAAATAAACATACTTGGTCAAATAGTGGTTCGCGGGATGATTTGCACATCCAAGTTTTACACGAGTTAAATTTGAATTATTATTGATTAGAAGAATTTGAATCTTCAGCTTTATTAGGTATAGGCGATTGGTCTCGAATATTAATGTTTAAAATGCTTTCTAGTAACAATAAATAAATTTATTTATCTTTGTATATAGTTGTCTAGTGAATTAGAAAGTATTAAGCACATGGTATTGGACAATCACTTCAATATTTATCACTTGTAGTCAAAACGCTTCTTCTACCTTTGTCATGTAGAACAGAGTTATGTAAAACCTTGTTAACTGTTATTTTCTCGCCATAGAGAGAGGCAAGACTAGATCAAAAAGGGCATAAACGATACTATCCGATTCCTTTCTTTTCTGCACTCCTTGCAAAGCCTGCCCAGTGCAAGAACGGTATTACCCAATCATTGCATGGCACAGAACAAGGAGTCTGGTGTGCTCATGCGGCACTAAGTTGAAACTGACATTTTGTTTTTATCAAACCCTTCGATTTTACTTACAAAATAGTCACCGATACATACATATATTAGAAGATATGTAATTATTTTTCAATATGTGTGAATATTTTCGCTTCGCCTTAACGTTCCGTACAGGGGCTGTAAGCTATTCTGGTAGAGCCATATTTCCTTAAGTGAACGTGAGAAAGAAGATAAACAAAATACTGCGTTACAAAATATAACGAAAGGTCATTCCTTAATTAACAATTTTCTAACAGTAGTCGAACCGTTTGTTACAGCGTTTTTCGTTGGAGTTGTAGGAAGTAGAATCTCTATAAGGAAAACTGTAAACCTAGTCATTACGTTGATGAACACCGTCGAAATTGCTGACAAGGTTAACTAGAAAAAAATCCTCCAGGCTGTTTTTGTTTGTGTTAATGCAACGGCTTTCTTGAGACAATGCAAGGTTTAATGGGATATTTCTCTTAGTATAGTATATACTTAAGAACCGTTTGGAAATCAGAGAACATACTTAAGAGCAAATAATATCGCAATTAAAAAATAAAACAAAAAAAAATCCAATGATATTATATATCAAATATCAGATAGCAAACAACGGTCATATAATTACGTAACATTTTTATACCGATTGCTACTATCCTTAAAACATTCTGCCTGGAAAATAGAAATCCTTTATTAGGATAGATGTCTTTTAAATACTAATAAAATATTTTTTAGCTTGAAAATTAGTTTCTAATTATTTCATATTCGAACTTCAGGCTACTTAAAGATTTAAATACTAAGAGTATTTATTGTGTACTTGTTGTATCTTCAATATATTAAAGTGTTTTTAAATTTTTGTGCATTTATTGTACTTTTTTTATCAATAAATAAGTTTGAAATTCATAAAAATATTTTTAAAAGTTAACCTCCATCAAAAATGTAGTGGCTTAATTAGCAATAAATATATTAACATAATCATTATTTTATTTTTTATACAAAAATAATTATAGTAAATATTATTATAGCAAGTAATTATTACTTGCTACTAATGTTATTTGAAGAGATAATTAATTAAATAAAAATTTGAAAATATATAATACATACGTGGTTAATTAAATATATGACAAATAAATTAAGGTATAACCTTTAATTGTTAATAAATATAAAATACTATTATTGTATAAATAATAATTATTACAATATTCCACGGTTAAATGCAATAAATAATATAAGTAATTGAATATTGCAAAACTAAACACACAAAATGAAAGTGTACTGCCCCGTCAGCTGTAAAAGACGAACGTCCTTCACGGTCAATAAGCGAAACAAATAATAAAAAAGTTTCGACTCCAAAGTCCTTCTTTAAATTATAACTTCGGTTCTTTAGAAAACGTTATATAACTAAACGGTTTCAATGCGTTTTAACCAAACGCCAAACGTTTTCCTAAACATCGCAGTGGTAACTGTAAAGATCGCAATAATTAATATAGACTGATATCGAGGATCTTGTACACTTAAACTCTGTTTATATTGTCTTTAATGAAAATAATCTCCTTTTAAAAATCGTTTACTTCCTTGGAAAAACTAGAACCAAGATCCTACGATAATTCATTGTATCGTTATCAATAAAGAAGAAATATAAAATTATTGAAAATATTTACTAAATGATAACTCTCAACTAATGGAACGTTGCAGTGATATTTGTTAGTTTAATCATGGTTTAATATTTAGCAAAAAAAAAAAAATATATATGGATCTTGCATTCTTTCGAAAAAAAACTTACGTACATACTGGAAAAAAAATCATTTAAATAAAGAACGTATTATTCATTTATTTTTTATTATGATACAACTGCCAAGCTTTTTCTAAAACAACAAATGGCTTGGAAAATAATTTTGAACAAACTTTTTTTTTGTCTTACTGTAACCGTTCAAATCGTTTCGTTTTCTTAATTGAACACATATAGTCCACATAACAGCAGGTTTTTCATTTCTTTTTTTTTTCATTTTATTCTTGGTCAATGTGCCAGTGACACAACAGCAGAGAAGAACAAGTTTAGAGAAATCCGGAGAAACTAGTGATAAAAAGATAAAAAGGGATGAAAAACTGGCATCCGACTTGTTTCAGCCACACCGGGGAAAGTTAGGTTTTCAAGCTTAGCTCAATCGTTAATGAAGTTGTTGCCAGTAGAGTTTTATTATTAAATTAATTAATTAACATGCTTATAATCAAATGAAATTAATTATGTGTACACTACGTACTTTCAAAACTAATTATTCACTCAAATTATGACTCATGTTAATTGGATTTTAAAATAAAAAAAGTTATTTTTATAATACAATTAAAGGTAATATATTAATTAAAAAATTAAGGCTACAGTTATCTTCACTAGAACTTTCTATATGTAAAAAAAAATCTTTCTATATCACTTTATATTTTTCTGCTTAACATGCCATCCTCAGGTGTGTTTTTAAATACAATTATGAATACATTTAAAATTCCGGCAAAAATTGAAAGCATAAGCTTCTCACGTCCCTAATTTATTTTTATCTATTTATCAACCTATTATTTATTTTAAAGGAAGGAGATGGTCCGGGCTGTCGGTCATAAATAGAATATTTATGGCCGCCACCCCGAACCATCTCCTTCCTGTATAATGCAACGGTCAACTATTAAATATTCATTATTTATTTTAATTTTATCTATTAATTATATTTTTTTATAAAATGTCTTCTGTGTTTACTATTGCCATATTGAAAAGGGGAGTGATTCAGTCATCATTTTTAATTGTTTTTACTATAGTATTTTAATAATATTTTATAAGAAATAATAACTGAGAATGGAATTTTAATCCTAAACGTCTACTTTTTTACAAGATTTCTACTTAGACAAAAGACTTACTTGGAACATATATACGAAATTAAAAAGACAAGAACTTACTAGACGATATAGCCAACTTTCACATCTTCTGGACTACAGATCTTCACATAACTTACGAAACAAGCGACTTATCTACAACACCTTACTGAGACCAATAATGGACATATGGAACAGAACTTTGGGGTTCAGCAAAACAAACACACATAAACAAAATACAAACAGCACAATCAAATATTTTACGAAAAATTGTTAACGCACCTTAGTACATTCAAACACTACTATACATAACGACTTAAACATCCCAACAGTAAAATCCTACATCCACGACAAATACACTACATTTCATTCTTCAACCCAAAATCACTCCAATCCTCTGGTTCTAAGAAGAAAATGGCCAAGAGACCTACTACATCAATAAAAACCAAATCAAGCAATTACACCAAGACAATAAAAACACAACAAATTTGCTAGATGCGCAGCTGTGCAGGTGCAAATTGCATAAAATAAAATATAAATAAATAAATAAAAAAATCCTAAACGTAGTAAGAATTATAAAAATAAATGTTCAACTAAAGCAGCCTTAATTTATTAATATAAAATTATTATATTTTATTATTTTATTGAGATTTTTTATTTATTTATTTTAACGAGATTTGAAATTTAAATTGTATAGGTATCAGTGATTTCAAATAAAAAACTTGAACAAAAGAAATAGAATTTAAAATTATTCAATTATAATTTTACAATTTACACACTAACAAAGGGGAGTTTACAGTCGTCAGTTGGTCACTGATTTTAACCATTTTTTTTTTATGATGAAACTAGATCGAAAAATATTTAACGCATCTACTCCATTAGGTGTTAGGAACCGCCGAGAAAAAAAGTTAATATAATTTCGAACAAAATTTATGTTATTTATTTTTGCTTCTGCTTTATTTTGATTTTAAGGTTATTATACATTTTGCGAAAAGTAAGAAAATGTATTAAATACTGGGCAATGTATCGTCAATTACAAACTCCAAAAGATGCTTCCAGTAAAGAAGGCCAAGTGAATTTTTGTTGTAAAGAAGCAAGTTAGGTTCGTTTTCAATGTTCACATAACCGTTGGAAAGCCGTAGTAATATACTTCCAACCCCCATCAATTACGTTTGGATTTCATTCCTTTCTGATCAAGAAATTATGAAAAACTTCTCAATCATTTCTATTTTATATCATTGGATCTGTTTACGTAGGTCAGTTTTTTTTTTCATTCTGTGTATCATTTAGAGCCCTAAATCCTTAATATTAATAATTCTCGGGACAATCATTGGAGTCGCCCTAAGATATCAATTTTTTTGTTACCATTGACAAAATTTCGAAGGGTTCAGCCTAGGAAAATATTTCTTGCGAAAAATATTAATTTTCGATGTCAATACAAATTTTTATTTAAGGTTTTTTTTTTAGGTACGAAAAACGAATATCAAGTTTCTCTTACTGGAAAAATATTCATAATCCCGGAATTTTTCTACCCTAAGTGGATAACGTACAGAACTGTTTAGGATAATTTATAATTTATTTATAGCATCCTACTAGCAAATTCTATGACGCAATTAATAACAAATATTCGTTGTTAGTGTTTGGCAATCCCGATACAGTTACCTAAAATGGTCTCCTCAACAAGGATCTGATCTACCTTGACATTTCGGCAGCTCTCTTGTATTGAATAGCTAACTGTGCGTTTTGCGAAATTATGACTTAAATAAATTCACCACAGTTGTTAACTTGGATGGAAGCTGTTTGCATAAAAACCATTTCCTGATCCTAGCAGTTAGAGAGCATCCAATCCATCCTCAATTATTCCTCCAGTTCAAGGCTCAAGTCCAGTTGGAACTAGTCCGTTCGAAATATTTCCCGCTCGCTTACGTAACCGTTACATTCGATTGGCGCACAAATTTAACCATGCCTGTTTACGTCAATTACAGTTTCCTATTATTATAGTTATTTATTTTAATCTTCTTAAGTCAAGTAGAAATCCAAGGTTTCTTCCGGCATATTCATAAGATATCTCTTGATCTGAAATGTTTGGAGATATGCTGTATGTAATATACCACTAAATTATTATTTTTGTTATTAGCTTCATTTATGGTATATAGTAGTTTCAGGTACTTTATATAGTTTCATGTATTTAGAAATCGGGAAGATTTTAAGTGATAATAAGCAATTATAAAAAAATTCATTTTTTTATTAAATACAGTTAACGTTTCAGGGATTTGACATCATCATCTAAATTTTTCTCTTATCTGAGAATTTATTTTTAATAAATAAATATGGTTAAGTTCTTGAATAAATACATACAACTAACCTTTTATGAAAATATTTTTTTATTTATGAAATCATGTTCTGATTATTTTGGCTTTGTAGAAAAATTGGAAAAAAAAAATATTTAAAAAAATTGGAATAATTTTCAACTTTCTTGTGTTTTTTTTTTTCGGGTTCAAAAGATTTGTCGTAAACAATTGAATATTTTATGATTCATTACTGCTTATTGTACTGTTGTTATCATTTGGCATATTTTTTGGATTTTTACTGCATAAAAAACGGACCCTAACTATGTCCTAACAACGGTATCAATAACCAATATTATATATAATTATAAAAAATGTCAAAGGCGGTTGTACGAGATTCTTTCTATTTAATATTTCCGGAGTTATGTTGTTGGGAATTTATTTTTTCAATTTGAAATACTTTCGTCTATATAGACTTTTGGACATTTTTTTTTTCAAAATATTTCCTTCAGAAGTATTTAAGTACTGTTTTTAAACGGCAGACGTATACAAGTAACAGGAACAATTCAGGAATAAATGGCTCAATTTAGAAATAAGAGGTAGCTCCTTACCTAACCGTTTTTAATTATCACATTATGTTTTAATTTTTTTAGTTCATAAAAAAAATTGAAATAATTTTATTGAATTTTCAAATTTCCTCTGATTATTTTTTCTATTTCAGAAGATTTTGCAGCAAACAATTGAATATTTTGGATGTTTTTAGACATTTTTCACTGCTTCTTTTATGATTTATTTATTACTGCATATTTGACAGTTTTTTTTTATTTCATGTTATATGGCATATTTTTTAAATTTTTACTGCATAAAAATCCGGGCTCTGCTTATGACCTAACAATTGTATCAATAATCAATATTATATAATATCATAAAAAATGGAGATTTTTTCTATTTAATATTTCTGGAATTATGTTACTGTAATTTTTTTCAATTTGAAGAACTTTCGTCTATGTAGGCTTTTTTTTTTTTTTTTTTAAATCGTTTACATCAGAAGTATTTAAGTATGTTTTTTAAACGGAATACGCGTGCAAGTAACTGGAACAATTGAGGAATAAATAGCTCAATTAAGAAATAAGAGGTAGGTAAGGAGAGGAAACGGACGACACGGTGAGACACCTCGCATTACACGGCCAATGATTCGGGCTTACGTAAGGGAACGGAACTTGCTAGCGGTGCTAATTTATTTATAACTGCTAGTATTACTACTACTGCTACAACTACTAGCCATTTTTATTTGCATACCCTCCCCCCTCCGACAGCCTTTCCGAGGTGCTTTCTCTCGTCCTAGTCACGTAGTCGGGAATCGTCTTTTTGGAGGGTGATGGCGAGAAATCGAGTCCCAACAGCTGCTCCCAGCTTTTAAACCTTCCACATACTTAATTAAACCTATAAATATTAATTAAGATTTAACTTCTTTAAAAAAAAAAAAAACACATTCTTTTTCTTTGCTTTTCATTATTATTCTATGTTTATCTCGCTTCCTCAGAACATATAGCAACTACGACATCCCATTTATTTTATTTTTACCACGGCTGTTACGATTAGTATCTCCTGATATTTCAATTCATATTGCATTGCTTTGTTAATTTCATTAGGTTGTTACCATTATTTTATCATTGTTACTTCATTACTTTATCATATAACTTTCTAAGTTTGTTCCGTTATTTCATAATTTCCTAACTTTGTTACAGTTGCTTCATTTATCCTAACTTTGAACTTTTAGTTTATAAGTCATATCTTTGTTACTGCTACTTAACTTCTTAATCATCATATCGTCGGCAACATGTTAAAATAACGAAGGTGAAAAATCATATTTTTCAATTTCGTTCGTTTACCATTGTGCACCATATCCACCTTGTGACAAAATGATCGGATGATAAAAAATCCAATGTGAACGGTGACTTGAAGATCGGAAACAGTAATGGAACTTTTACGAATTTATAGCTTTGTTAAATACATGCTGCAGTAACGAACAATCATAATTGAAAGTTTACATTGAGCAAATTCATAGTCGTTACTTTAACACGGAACCGACGATATATTTTCCATTCCACATTGTTCAGTGATCATCCCCTGAAACACCAAAAAAAATGAAGAAAACATTTATACATAATTCTGGACTACACCATTTTATTGGCCTCCATTTTGAAGCCAAATTTTTCTACACTGTTAAGTCTAGGCAGTAATAAAGTGTGAACACCCTTTTATTTTTTTAAGCAAAACTTATGATGGAAACATGAATTTTTAATTCCAAAGTGGAGTAACTATGGGGAAAAAGAGAAGGCCAAAATAATACAATTTTTCATCAGGAGCAAAATTACTTCATTTTCAACCCTGCAATTACAAACTACAAAATTGTATTTTTTTTTCTTTCGTCAGCAATATTTCCTTCAGTTTCTAAATTTATAAAAATTATCGCAAGTGCACAAATATTTTGTTTGTATCTATTATATTCAATACAACCATTTGTTGTTCCACAAATATTTAATTTCAGTGATCCAAGCTCAATACAGTCCAAGGCTATTGATACATGAACCAACCCAATATTACACACTTAGAGGTTAATGGGTAATATTTGGCTCACACGAAATTACCGTGATGATACATACATATTTATCAATGTTAATTTTAACAATCTATATTTTATTTTACTATACTATATATATATATATATATATATATATATATATAAGTCACAGCTTTGTTACCGCTACTTAACTCCTTAAATTTATACATGCGACATGTTAAAGTAACGAAGGTGGAAAATCATATTTTTCCATTTCGTTCGTTTACCATTGTGCACCATATTCACTATGTGACAAAATGATTGAATGATAAAAAAATTCCAACCTGAACTCTCCAATCTTTGATAAGCCCTGATGAATGGCTGAAACATCGGCACAATGAAACTAAGTTTAATTATTACTTTCCTACCTATAGTAGGTAAAGAAAGTATTGAGATCGGGTGAAATTTCCGATATATAGTTTTCGAAGGATCAATCAAAAACGGGAAACAAATATCAAATTGTAAAAAATAACTTTGTTATCAACAAAAGAAAACAAAAATACTTTGTCCCATAGCTTCTGAAATGTCTAAACGCACCTTTAGAGACACCAGGTGTTTTTTTTTTTTTGTTTTTGGTTTATAACCTAACATAAATATTTATATTAATATTATTTTTTGGATTTATAACCTAACATAGATTTGGAATCATAACCAAACATAAATTTTTAAGGTAACGTAATTTTGAAGTTTTTTATTTTATTTTTATTTATTTAGACATATAATATTCTGTCACGGGGTCAATAATTATATTGATAAATGAACACATTCACACCGTATATAAAAAAAAAAAAATTAACAAAAGTAAAATAATAACTAAATAATAATAAATAAAAACTATATACAATAAAAAAATAAAATAACCTAAATATAAGTAAATTAAAAACATAAAAATACAGTCATATTTTTATAAAATAATTTTGAAGTTAACAATAAAAAAGACTTTTCTGATAGTAATAGTTTAATAATTATGAGAAAAAAAAAACGCTTTAACTTCATCTAAAATTAAATGATATGTCTGGATAATATTGGATCCGAAGGATGATCTGTATACTGAAGAATTTAGGTGGCTTGACAACACAGAATTACAGAACTTTGAATTAAAGCATACAATTCAAGTAATAATATTACTTATGTCGTAATATAAGTTTATTATATATATAGTAATTGAAAGTCCCGATCCTTAAATATACCAAATAATTTAATATAGCCAGAGAAAAGGTGGTACTGGATACTATTCTTTCCCATGGCTGGTTAGTTATTATTTTTCTGTAGTGTCAGCTAATTTGCTAATTTTCCATATACTACAGTTGGCAGCAATAAATATTAATTTTAAGGAAAAAGAAAAATTCTCTGAGACATTTATTTGGTATATATTTTCCAATTTATTATGATATATTTGGTTTTGAATATTATTTTATTTTTCGTCAAATCTTCAAAATAACTCAACAGTTTATAGCACCAAATATATATATATATAAAATAACAAATGATGAAGTAGAAAGGAACCTTCAAAAAGTCACGTTAAGAAACACTTGAGGTCAGCCGGTTCCTAATTTGGAAATTTATCATTTGTATGATTTCAATAACTCCAATTTACATTCATATTAAATATATGTATTATTTTCTCGGCTAAAAATTTTAAATCATTAAAACTTATAATTCCTAAACAAATGTAAAATAATTGAAGTAAGCATGTATAAGTGCAGTAAAATTTTGATTATTGAAGCTAAACGATTTCTTCTTTAGTTGTACCTATATTTTTATAGCCCTAATAAAGTTTTAATATATATATGTACACTTTTGATCATGACATGATAAATATAATAATAGATCTAGTAGATGTTTTATGCAACTACCGTATAGATCAGTGTAGAGACAAAATAAGTAATTTTTTATGAAATAGGCATTAAGATAGCCATACCAACTTATTCAAAATTTTACAATGAATTTCCTGACGGTAATAGTCTAATATAAAATAATAATTAGTATAATAAAAAAAATATATTAATTAAAAAAAAGCGAGATGCAATAAAGACTAAACATATTTTAAACAGTAATAAATAAATATCTTATTATTTTTTAATTATCAACAAAAAACTATCCCGCTATAACCCTATGATGACTTTGAATATGAATTTGACCGATATTATTTCAATCGCCAGGTTTTTTCCACTTAATCCATTTTAAATTAAGAGTACTTTATATATGCTGACTGTGACCAAAGAGGGTTTCACGATCCCAGAATCGATCCACTAGCTAACGATTCAGAATTAATAATTACCAATCAATGCTGGAAATTCAAACAGATAACTGGAATATAGGAGCACAGTCAGTTACTTATGAATCTACCTCGCTCTCTTAAGGTTATAGCCACACTTTCCTGGAATGGAAATAAAGTTGAATAGGTCAAGCTTCTACAGTGGGGAGGTCTATACCAATAATAATATTGTCGCATTTTTTATAATAAAAGATTTTTAAATTGTATGCTTTTATAAATGACTTGTTGTTAGTAACCTTTAAATCATTTATTGATTATAAAAATATAGTATTCATGATCAGGATTTCAAAATATTTGTCAGACTATATAAAAATGAATGAAATATTCCTTACATCCCTATTTTTTTTAAAAATTATATCTAAAAAAACAAAAATTAATGTTTCTCATTTATTTAATTCCTTAACTAAAAAAAAAACGTATCCAGAACAATGTTTGGAAAGTTTTTTTGCCAACGTATATATTTTTTTTTCTTGTTGAAGAAACATTATCTATTTATGATAAGCAAATGACGATTATTCAAACGTATTTGAACCATGTAATAGATTTGTTTACACCGATAGATTCAGACTTATGTAATTTTCCTCATTTTAATACGTTTACTTTAAAATAAACACAATTTTATTTACGAAATAATCGGCAATGGTGTGAAACTATAAGTGTCCAAAACATTCTGATTTAGAATTATTTTATTAATGGATTATGACGTTTATTTATGTTTCACAAAAATGAATCAACTGCTTGTTAAAAATCAAAATCAATATAACAAATATATTTTCTTTTTTTGTTTCCTGAAAACTTCAGATTTGACAGTTACGTGGTTTCACACTTTAGTCGACGATTGGTTTCTGGCACCGTTGACTGAATAATAGTTATATATTTTAGTTTAAGGTGACATTATATTTCATAAAAAAAGGTTTTTTGCTATATTTATTTCACCATTTTTATTTTTTCACATTGACAACGTTTCGGTTATGTCGCCTTTGAAATAATGATGTTCATTACATAATGTACAACATGATAAACATCATTATTTTATGAATAATATAATTAGCATCATTATTTTAAATGGCTTGAAAGTGGCGACAGCTGAAATGTTGGCAGTGTATCGAAAAAATAAAAATAAAAATGGTGGAATTAATATAGGCAAAAAGCTTATATTGTAAATTTTACTTTGTTTCCACATTGGTCTTGGGTCAGTGGTCTCATATATTTGAGGAAAGCCCAGGGGATAAACCTTGAACTTTTTGCTTTATACCGTTAAATGATGCCGGGTTGTTCGAAGTTTTACCCAATCGTTTATGTTTAAAAGAAATATTTTAAGAACTACCAGGATTTAAAAAATTAACTAATCAACTTATTAAGATAATTAATTAAACTGAAAATGATTCAATTAACTGCTGATCTTATCAATAAATATATTCCATGTGTATTATACAGTTAAATAAAGATACGATTATAATAATGATATAATTTCAGCCTGAAGGCTTTCAATTGATTGGAAAATTAATCAATCTTATATAATATTTTTTTCTTTTAAATGTGATAGATATGGTTTAGAATTATTTTTTCATGACCTTTGATAGTGTTATTATAATCTTGTGGAACATTTTGGAAAGAAAAATAAATAATAAAAAGATTCCGTTAAAGCGTCATTCAAAATTTATTTAATTATATAAACTAGCTGTGTAAAATTTTAATCTTCTTTTGAGTTTCAATCTTCAAAAAAAAAAATATATATATATATATATATATATATATATATATATATATATATATATATATATTAATTTTATAATTAATAAAATAAATTTATTTGACTTTGCTTCATGTTATATGGTTTGAATGCGGTCGTGCATTACTATTATCATTGTCCTTAATCGAGACTAATTTTGCTTTTTTCAGGTTTGTGATTTCCTGTTTTATTTTTAATTGACATTTGTATAAATAACATTAAATAATAATAACAGCATAAATGAGACAAACTGTACTCGACTTAAAATGACTAATTGAAATAAGGAATTTCATCTATCTTATTTCTGTAACACCAATTTTAATTACAATACAATTTTAGCAGTTTGAGACATTTTTAGATTAAATAAAATGACAATAAAAAATCGTGAATACTTAAAAAATAATATTTTTCTGTGTTTTAATCTCGAATAGCCCAAACTTAAAAAAATGTAACATACGTTCAAACAGAAGGATTGAACGCATTTAAAACAGCATTTTTTATGTTTTATGTTCATGACACTAAAGGGATTTCACTGAATAATTTGAGTCATCAAACTCAAAAATCGGTAAACATTTAGCCCCCTCGTATAGTAGGATAAAAACAGCCTTTCGTTTTAAAATCATTAAATATATAGCAAAGTGTTATAATTAAAGTATTGCAATTACGCACTCTTGATAAAAATAAAAAAAATAATACTGCGGTGCAGAGTGCAAAATTTATAAACGTTCAGCATTGTAGAATTTTAGATTGAAAGTTGACAATCAGAAATGTAAATATAAATTAAAAATTATACCTATTTAGTTAAACAAAGATGAATCCTACGTATTCGTATGTAATGATATCACAGATCTTTTCCTCGACTTAGTGTAAAGTATAAACTGAAATTTCTACTTCTAATAAGAGTTTTACTTTTAATGCATAGCTGCGGCACACAGTTGGACGAGCACGGGAAAACTCGCGACTAGTATTGCCGTTCGTACGAAGATCCTCATATTTGTACGAGGTTATGAGGTATTGTACGAGCTACGAGGATCGACCAGCCTCGTACGTCGTACATAATTTCTGCTCACGTATGTAAAGTTATATTTTTATGAATGAAGTTTAGATTTGCTAAATAATTGTTTTTACTGTATTACTATTTATATTGATACGCAATACTTATCTTCTGTTGCTTTATTGACAAATATATTTCAGTTATATCTTCTTTGACTATGATTATTATTTCCTTCATAAAACAGTGAATGTTTTTTTTGTTGATTTTATAGAAGTTCATTTAAATAATTTTAAGTAAACAAGATAAAAATAAAAAAATTAATATTTATTAATTTAAACTATATGTTACCTAGTTTCGAACTTCGATGAAATCATAATAATGTGTTTTACATTTATTTTAAAGAATGATGGGAATATTGTATCCTTAGAAAAGTTTATTTTGTTATTTTAATTTTTATAGAAAGTTTTCCAATAGTTTCTAAAAATATGTGCACTTTTTTATATATTTAATTTCGTGCTTTAAATTAAACTCATTTTACTTCTCAACCAATCAAATTAAAAAAGAAATGTAAAAAAGGCTCTAATATATATATATATATATATATATATATATATATATAATATATATATATATATATATATATATATATATATATATATATATTTATTTGCTGTTTTTTAACGTCGCATCGACTGCCAGGGTCATTAGCGACGATCGTTCTTCTTAAATATAACTTATTAATTTTATTTTTCGAATATACTTCAGCGTTATTTCAATACCAGTGTTTTTTTGCACGATGCCTTGTCATCAATTTGGTATTCGATTTGCTGTTTCCGGAAATTTTCGCACTGGAATATGTGTTCAACCGTCAGATTAGTATTTTCAGATACCACACATGTTGGTCGATGTAAGCCAAGAAGTAGATGGAGATGGGTCAGTTTGGTATGTCCAATCCTGAGCCTGCTTATTATAGAACCCTCTTTTGATGTCAGGTGTTTTGGAGGATATAAATATATAAAAATAAATGGATGCTCTAAAATATATAAAAAGAGCTAATAATAAAAGTTCTGAACAAATTTTACTTAAAACAAAAATAACATTGAGGCTATAATAGTACGAATTTTGAATGAGCAAGCGGCAACGCTGCTCGCGACATCAAATAAATATATATATATTTTTCTTTTCAGTTAAACTAATTAATAAAAACAGTAAAATATCTATATTCTGCCAACTGAAAATATTCTCGGAAACTCCATGAATAGCACATGGTATCAATAAAACAGTTTATCTAGTTTTTGGAGTTCTAAAAAAAAAAAAATAGATTTTTCCGATGTCGCCCCACTGTGTTGGCAGTGGTATCCTTGATTCCGAATTCTATTTTAATATATTAACAAGAATACGGCTTCCCTTGGAAGCGTAACGCGTCAAATCATAACGGAGTTGCTTCCTTCCTCTTGATAAAAATCACATCCCACTTACCTTTTTTAGGTCAATGCTTGTATAAAATGGCCGGCTTCCTATGGTTTGCGATTCGACTGAGGTCATGCAAACACTATTTTCAACTGAGGATAAACGCTAAAGAGGGTCAATTCAGTTTATTAGATCCCCTAGAGCATCTATTGTGGTTGAGGAGGGCGTCAAGGCTGGACGTGAGGTTTGTGCCTCTCCGGTGGCACAATATCAGACGTGACGGATCTCTGCCATTTGTTTTATCAACTCGGCCAGCAGTTTGTCAAAGGAAAGCAGTTTTCAACGATTAATGTTTATCTCTATTATTATTATTATTATTTACAAAATAAATGATAACCCCACCTAAATAATTGCCGAATCGTTTTCATAGATAACCATCGTAACGAATTCTCATTGCACAATAATAATAATAATATATATACATAATGTTCGTACACATTTCATGTTTTAATAAATTTTATTCACTATTTTTTTTTTAAATTATATAAATTTAAATACAAGGATAAACTGGATCAGATTTACAACAAGCCGCCGCGAAAACTTAATGCAAATAATATTAAGAGATATGAGCTATATGAAAATCTTAGGATTCGCAAATCTGAAATCAAAACGATCATGCCTTGACAAGAAGAAGTTACGAGGTAATGAATATATGTTAATTTCTGATTTTTGAATATGGATACCCACTCTGTCAAGAAAAAAAGGAATTATATTTGACACATAGCCGTAGTATGGGTACAGTATTGAAAAAAACAAAAAAAAACAACTGTACCATCCGGAAGATAAAGTGTCAAAATCACAAAACACGTGATAACATCAACATGACTCGGCTTATCCACACGAAAATTAACAACGATTTAGGATCATATAAACTGCATGAAATAGCATAAACCAGAACCCCATAAACAAATTAGAGCTTAACACATAAAATAAAACATTTTGAAGAATTTTTCTTTAATTATTTATAATAAACACATAAAATCTTATAGTTATTGATATGGTTCGGAAGAACATTCCAACGTTTATAATAGGTTTTTGTAATTTATTACACATTTAAAATTATCAGAAATATTTTTCTTCTAATTTTATACAAAAAATCTATTGATATACTATAACTTAGAGACCAGGGCGCAGAGATAAGGTAGAAAAATTCAATAAAATTAAAAAATATTATTTGTCTTGATTCCTAAGAACTTGCAAGAACCCTCGGACACGGAACTAATATTTTTCAAACAAGTATCAGCAAAAAAAGTTTCATAGAAATCTGTGACCAGCGTCCGTTGTCTCCCTCACCCCACATTATTTTTACAACGCACATGAAAAAAAACAGAATAATCAAAGTGAGATATTATGGAGGTACAGAATGTGGTTCGAATCACGAACTAGTAATCTTGAAACTTCCATAAAAACTAACGTCTTATAGTATCAGTTACATATCACTAAAGTTATACCAAAAACATTCATAAGTTTTATATTATATTAGGATTTTATTGTATTTATTTAATAGTTTTTCAATTAGAAAATTTTCTCGTTTGTGGTACTTCGTGAAGTTTATAATAATTTATCCAATTCTTTTGGTTGAGTGGAAACACTGGTGTAATTTATCAAGTATTGAAACGCTTTTGACATCCTACCTTTTGGTTATCAACAATATAAAAATTCTAGCTTCTGGTAATAATTTATAGCATATACATTCAATTACCTATATGACTTTCACTTTCGTATCTGGTAATTCTGGAAAGATCAATTGGATATAACTGTTTAAATTATACATGTAGTATAATTATAAGTTTTTTTTTTTGTGATACAGTAAAACATAAAAACATTAAACAGTTTTTTAGACGTTAAAAAAAATTAACCAAAGGTCAACTTCTAGAGTTGCCAGAAACTATTTGACAGAGAATTACAGCATTTCACTATTTTAGTTGGCAAGACTACGGATAGAAGGTACAACTACTAAAGAAAAGACCTTTGGCAACGATGAACAATTGATTTAGTTAAATTTATAATTAAATTTTTGGCGTAACATTGTAAATTATATCATAGGTAACAGGACAACAGTAATCAAAAACAATAACAAAAACACTACAATATATTATTTATGGAAAGTTCGTTATTTCTAAATATAAAATGAAATGTAAATATTTAATTATTTTCCGATTTTAAGCCCCCTCACGGAACATTTGAGGTAAAAATAGTTAGGATAATCAAAGAGTAATTTATAAACCTATATATATATATATATATATTATTTTCATTTTTTTTTTTTTTTTTTTTTTTTGGGCTGTGGGAGGGGTGGAGAGCATTCAAGAATATTAAATCACCCGCCCACTTATATTTGACAATGCTAATCGACATTTCGGACCATGCCAGGTCATAATTTATTTTATATATTTATAATTACAAAACTGTATTTATATAAAAGTAATAGTACAGATAAATACTATATATTACTGATGTATACAAATACTGATGGTCACCATTTTATAGTAATAATCAGATACAAGAGCTACTAACAACGTGATCTAATTTTTTGCTTGTCACAGTGATAATCCTGGAACAAAATCTCAGTCATAATTTTATGCATAGAAAAATGGATGACGGAATCGCATTACTGAATTTCTAAAATCTGAAAGTTTTCCTGGATAGCATTATACAATCGAGGAAGCTTCGGAAAAACTATAACCGGAATAAATTTATTGGATTGGAAAATTATTGGAGCAACAATGTAAATTTTTTCAGGAGCTTCATCAGATTTGATCGATCTATAACAATGTAGTCATACTATTTTTCATGATATAATGGTACGGATAACAGTGGTTCGTTTTTATAAATATTTTTTAAGAATCTTTTGTAGAAATATTTAGTTCTAGTCATACTTTATAGGAATTATTCACTTTATAACTTTTTTGTGTGTGTGTTATTATATTTTTGCGAATATTTTGATAATTTTTCTAGGTTTAAGTTTGTTTCAGATGGTTCTTTTGTTAAATATAATCCAGAGAAGTAAGTGAAGGATCGATGTTTTACATTACCGTTTTTAAGTCTATATTTTTTGTGATTTTGAAAACAGTTCAGTAAAATTTATGTTACTAATATTTAAATACCTTGAATTCTTTTTGGGAATTAAAAATTATTACATTTTTTTATTATAATAAAAATTATATTTTTAGTATTTCTTTCAGATTTTTAATGAAGCATTCATTAAATTTCAGGATTTTTTCCAAATTTAATGTTACTAAAATTGTTGGAAAGTTGATCTTCCAAGTCGTATAAATAACATTTGGATTGGTGCTTTTATAGAAGGTATATACAAAAAACTCCCCAAACGTTAATCACTCAATTAGAATACTAATTAATTAATCAAATTCTCTGGCTTGATTTTGTAAATATATGAAAATATAATTTTAGTATCCAAATGTTTTGTTATATTATTAATAATTATGTATAATTTACATTAGGAGTGAAATATTTTTTAAAAATAATAGAAAGTGTATATATGATCAAATTTTAATTTAAAAAAAAATACACTGTACGTAATTATCATAATTTAAATTCAATATTTATATTTTGATCGATATCACAGTGAATTTCATTTAGAATATATTTTTTAAAATTTTTAAACATTTATGTAGACTTTTGTTTTAACGTCCACCTCTTCTCCGCCTTTTAGGCTATACGGGGATTTTCCTGGGCCGGGGGACAGCGTGGGATCAATGCAAGAGTTTAAAAGCTCCCCAGGCATCGGGACACGAACTCGTAATTATTTTTTATCTCATAACTTCGATTAATCATGTGGTTTGTTACCAGGCAACATATGTTTTGCACACTTACAAATGGGTTAGACCGCTCGGCCACCCCGCCCCCTCGTTTATTTAGACCTGTCAACTGTGGTATATTAAAAATCAGAAAATAAGGTGACAATGATGGCAATAATGACTTGACAGGCTTGGGGAAGGCCAATACCCAGCAGCACATTTTAGGTTGATTTAATTATTATTGTTGTTTAATCAAGAAGATCTCTCATCCAGTGCCTTTTTAGTCACCTCCTCATACGTGAACTGTGTCTTTTATTAAACTGTCGGTATGTCCGTTAATATTAGTGGACATGTTAAGTTTAATTAATCAAGTACAAAGGTGTTTTTTTTCATGTGTCGAAATAATTTTGATTGGAAGGTCTTTTATTACAAGGTTTTTGTAGGTAGGGTTTTTTGACGATACCATTTATCTGTGTTGAGGATGAGCGTATTTAAGTAGAATATTTGAAAAGATAATTATTGAAAATATAAATTGATGGATTAATTTAGTTTATCTGTGACAATGCATCACACCTAAGATTAGGTAAGTAAACATACATAAAAAAAAATTTACCATAAAAATATTCTTGTTAAATTAATAATATAAAACTATTTTATATGAACTGTGTCAATTAAATAGAAAATTATCTTGGAATTTCTGAGACAACGAGGAATCTAATGTAAAACGGACATATTAAAACTTGCCAAAGACCCCTACTGGTATTTGTAAGAGCAGGAAATAAAAAAAAAATACTTTTAAAATAAAACATTGAATATGAATCTAATTAATTGTATATATATCTTTAAATCCTTTCGTGTATACATAACCTTAATCTACGGACATTTATAACTATGGGATGGAAATGACATTTAAAAATGTTCAAGGACCGGATCCAACAAAGCCAATACCAATACTACCTTTTAGCGAATACCTTTCTACAACAAGAAAACGTTTCCACTCCGGGATATCGGATAAAAGAACCAGTTTCTTTCTAAATGCAAGCACCTTCCAGAGGAAAAAAATTTCTTATTATGTAGCGGGTGAGGTGTGTGATCGGCGAAGGTTGAGTTCTGCGATTGTAAATTCTTGAAAGGTCACTAAGTTTATTGCATGTTCTTTACTGGAAGGTCAGGGCTCTATCGGATCTAGTCTCACCTTCATTTCTTTTATTTATTATTTATTATGTTGATATATTTAACGTTTTTTTAAATATTATTATTAATTCATTCACTGATTTATTAACTAGTTTTTAGTTCCTGCAATATTAGGTTGTTATTTGTTACATTTAATGTTCTAGATTAAATACATCCATCGACAAGCTTCCTAGTTTTTCAAGGGTTTTAATTTGATCTCCTGGGAACCTCAATTGAAAAAATACTAATTGTGATTCCTTCCATAAAGATACAATCACAATAATGATAACAATTACTAAATTGAGAACAACATGTATCAAAATCATTACATTTAGAAAACCCACCCATTATGAACAGGTATTAAAACAAATTTTGAGGTCATCGACATTCGCTTTCCCTATCAAAAGATTTCCTAGTGGGTAGGACATGAATATATATACTTTTATTAATAGAATTTATTGAAATAGTTTCCATAGTTAATTAGCTCTGAATAATTATAAAATTTATGATAATATAAAACAAAACTCTGCAAATTTTTAAACAAAAATTTATTATTTCCAAACAAGCATGCATCAAAAGTAACATTACTTTCCTTGTAATATAAAATAAATAAAAGATTATTTTTAATATTGGCCTAAATAATTATTTTTTATTATGATTAATTTGCTAAGAAAAATAGTAAAACCTAAAAAATCAAAAACCAAAACAAAGGAGCAGTAAAACATATAAAAAAATTAAATAGAAAGGTATATATTTGCGCTAAATTTGGCGATTTCAAAAATTGTTTTTTAGGAAAATAGTAATTTAAATTTTTTTAAATAAAAAAATATCGGAAATTTAAATAATAAACTAAAATAAACACATTTCAAAATGTTTTTGATTTTATTAAAATGAATTGGTTACTTAAGTTTTTTTTTTTTTACAAAATCATATTTATAACAGATTTAAAAAGAATTCCTCATGCTCTCATTAACTATATTAAAATTTTCTACTTAATTAAGGTCCTAAATTAAATTGTAATTAATTCTGAATTTAACAGTGTAAAACGCCATCACCTAACGTTCAATGATTCTTCACACCAGGTTTTGTGATAGGCCCCTTTAAAGAAAAATTGTCTTAAACATGTGAAGATGTAGAATGGTTCTATTTTTTGAACATATATTCATTAACTGGCAATGATGAATATACACAGTTTAAAAATGCTTACTTTATGTTGCTTTTAGAGGTCAAAATAATAGAATAATAGCTAATAATAAAAATGAAAATTCATTTATTACGAATACAAAATCAAAAACAAATCGGTTACAATATATGCATTTTGCCTAGCGTATTTATCATATTCTATCATTATTATCTTTTTACATGATTTAGTTGTATATTATCATACGTTTTATTGTATATCATACTGTATATTTTTTTATTTTTTAATGCATATCATTAGAAATATTTTAATGATTTTAGTCGCGTAAGGTAATTCTAAACCTTACTGATATCTAGTGTTGCCCGAATGCGAGAACGAGACGAGTCTTGGTATAGCAAACTCAGTCTTGGTAATGGTCTTGGTCTTGCGCAAGAGTATCTCAACAATCTTGCAGTTACCTAATACCTTATTACCATAAAGATATTACTGTAATTTTTTAGATCGGAGAAACCTAACTAAGCCCGAATGAATAATTAGATGAGTTAAATGCAAAAGTATATTGGTTGTACCAACTATTAACAATAGTAACTAAGGTTGACAAGTATTAGTAACTATTTTGCCTTAATGTTTATTTAAAAAATAGAGTTTTTTTTGCAAAGTGCAAGACCACGACCGATTTTGGGCAACACTACTGATATCCGTTCCTGATAAAAAAAATTGTTGAAACATTCACTATATTCATGTTGATATTTTTTAAAAAAGACTGAGTGTTAAAGAGAATTAAATTAAGTAATTCCACTGGCTTTAGCACCAGTGACGCGGTTGAGAGAGTAGCGCAGAGATCTCTTAGGGTCTTAAGTCCTTTTCCTTCAATAGTTGGAGGGAGAAGCCTGGCTTAGGATTTCCTGCCTGATAGTATATATTGTATATAGGTATGACTGTGTTTTTAATTTACTTATCTTTAGTTTTTTAAATAATTATTTAGTTGTTATTTTACTTTTGTTAGTTTATTTGTTCTGTATATATGGTGTGGATGTTATATATCACTATAATTATTGTCTACGTGACATTATTATATGTCTAAATAAATTAAAAAAAATTAAGTAATAAATTTTGTACTATGCAGATTTACAACATGTAAGTGTTGGCATCGCATTTGTTCCACATTTCATGTCAACTAACCTCAAAAAAAAAATATATATATATATATATACATACTTTAAAAAATACATATATAAATAATTTCAACATAAATATTACTTTGGATATGTACGTTGGACTATTTTACTTATCATGTCATACGACATAGGAACATTCATTTCTCAAGGTTTCAATTTAGTTTTTCCACAAAAAACTTTAAAGGTTATTGTTTGCGATTGGCGGGTCAGATTGCTTAAGGGAAATGTTATCAACATAGTTACCTTGAGGCCCGATGAAATAATTAACTAACCTAGAGCGCTTTAGAAGGGAATAACAAAAGAGCTCATAACCCATGACAACAAGGTGACAACCTGCTATCGTATGCTGTATTATCGGAAAAACTATTAATGTTTTATCAACTGAAACGTAATAATGCTATGCATCACCGATTATAATTACCACCAATTGTTTTTTATGTTTCATCTTATTGACGTAGAAAAATAAATAGATTAATTTATCGTTAAAAAAAGTGAGTATTTATAACGAGCTGATAGTTAATTCCGTAATGAGCTGCTATCAAATTTTGTGTATATATATATATATATATATATATATATATATATATATATATATATATATATATATATGTATATATGTATGTATGTATATCTTAATTGCAAGAGGTATGTCTAATATGCAAATGGGCTCTTTACGCTTTGCAATATGAAACAGAGGGAGGATATAGTTCAAATTATGGCTATTTATCCTGTATTAAAAGGATTTAGAGGAAAATGTTCAGGGAAAAGTAATTTAAATCGAGAATAAATTAAAGAATATTTAAATGAAAATAATTGAATTACTCTAATCCGATATTGTAAGGAGCCTTGGAATTATAGGTTCCTGTTGATAAGAGAATTTGATGGTTGATTATGCTTGTAAGATTTTTATAATTTGTAATATTATTAAATATTGGAATTTTAACGTACTATTTATACCTGTTATTTTTGCTCCATTAAACATTTTTATTGATGTAGAGATGGTTGACCGTTGATATGATATGAGAAGGAATTAGTCGAGGGTGCGGTCAAAAAAATAAAAAAAATTAAAATATATAAATAATTTTAATTTTTGCCGACGTTTCGACCCACTTTGCAGGTCGTCTTCAGGGCTACAAAAGATACAAACATGTTGAAAATATAAAAATAAAATAAAAAATAAATATAAGTATATATAAATTACGAAGAAGTTGTCAGATACAGAAATAAAAGATAAAGAAAATAAATACATGATAAGAAAATAGATAAAAGAAAATAAATACATGAATGTTAACGAATAAATGAATGTTAACGAATAAATAGATTGAAAATTGAATAACTATTGTTACAGTAAAGTTAAAATATGGATAAAAAATATTAAATAAAATATTATCCATATTTTAAAATATTATCCATATTGTTAAAATATTATCCATATTTTAACTTTACTGTAACAATAGTTATTCAATTTTCAATCTATTTATTCGTTAACATTCATTTATTCGTTAACATTCATGTATTTATTTTCTTTTATCTATTTTCTTATCATGTATTTATTTTCTTTATCTTTTATTTCTGTATCTGACAACTTCTTCGTAATTTATATATACTTATATTTATTTTTTATTTTATTTTTATATTTTCAACATGTTTGTATCTTTTGTAGCCCTGAAGACGACCTGCAAAGTGGGTCGAAACGTCGGCAAAAATTAAAATTATTTATATATTTTAATTTTTTTTTATTTTTTTGACCGCACCCTCGACTAATTCCTTCTCAAAACATTTTTATTGTTATATCTCCACATATTTATGTGATTTTAGGTAATTATTTATGTTCAATTAAGATATTTATGATAAATAAATTTCCTTTAGTTAATTATTATTCATTTCTTTAATATATTGACTAATTGGAATTAATGTATTTATTAATTATATTTTTTGCTGTTGGATTTTTTTTTTATGGTATTTTAAACCAAGAGTATTATAGCAATATATGTAAATAATTTGTTTCAATAAATGCATTAGTATTATTACTATTAAATATATTTATTCTTAGCATCACCGATTTTTTTTTTTTTTTTTTTTTTTTTTTGCAGAAAGTCACTAAGTACAGTTTTAATGGTGGAAAAACTTTTGAATATATATCTGGTATTTTGTCATTATTTATCGATAGAAATACATCAGTATGTAAAAGTAAATACATCAGAATGTCACATATCATATATAAACGTATTTGACTTAGACTTTTTTTTTTTTCTTTGAGAAAGAAGATAATCTATTTCAAATCTATGTTCATTTTTTAATCAGGATTTTTTTTACATCAATATCAGCATATGCTAAATAATAGATATTTAAAGATTGTATCAACTAAAATTATAGACTAAATAGAATGAGCATTGATATTAATGAGACAGGAATATTAAAATTTACTAATAATCAATATCTGATTTACTTTGCATTAGTATAAGTAAATTCATTTACGGAATATTCTTGTATTATGTCTTGTTTTTATTAATCTAATTGTAAACTGACTTAATGACTTAACCCTGTTAGGGTAATACTTTATATAATATTGGTTTTTAAAAGATGACTAATTTCACTATAATATTAAGTTAAATGTTTTTTTTATGAACTAATTGTGTACGGGTGTTATAGACGGCTTTAAAATGGCATCATAGCCGAAACTGTGGAGGGAAAAAAAAACATGAATGTAGTGAAAAATGCAGCCTTTATTTATATAGCAAAATTAACCCCCTTATAAAAAATAAATTAAATTCTGAGTCCACTATTGATCATATATATATGTATATATAACATTTAAATACATACTATGTGCATAAATGATAGGTTTATAATTGACATACAATAATAATAAATAAATTAAGAACAAAATCAACCGAGTAATTACGCTCACCTGATACCTCTCAAAACCGACAAAGAAGATATGTCTTTAAAAAGTGGGTTAAGCAGATGGAAGTCGGTCACACGTTCCCCTAGATACTCCTTCCAGCCTCTTTGTGATTTCGGTTTTTTTATGATGACGAGTATCCGCTTTCGATTGTTAATGGCGATTTCGATTTCAGTCTGTGACAAACAATACTGACCGGTGTCGTCGGTGAAAAATATTTATCATCAATAAAAACAATTTAAATTCTTTTTTTTGCGAATCGATAAAAGAGAAAGCCAAAAAATCTAAGGGGTCATAAAAAAACGTTAACGGTTCCAGTCATTCATGTGCTTTAATTTTATATTTACTATACTTAATATTATATTTCTCTACGCATAGAAAAGTCTCTTACGTTCTATGGGCTGACAATTTTCTAATGAAATTGTGTTGGTCTTATTGAAAACCAAGTCTCTTTTGGTGTATCAGTTGATTTTTTATTTTCGTCCACTTTTTCTTAACTTTCACTTATATGTATAATTTATGACGGATCCTAATAAAGAATAATAATTTAAAGATAATTTATTTTGTTCCGATTTTTATTAGAATCGATATAAGAGCAAAGCACGCTAATTACTGGCGTTACCCAAATGAGAGACAGAGACGAGTCTTGGTCTTGCATACTCAGTCTTGGTCTTGCGCAAGAGTCTCGCTACAGTCTTGCAGTTACCTATTACCTTATTATTATACAGATGTTACTTTAATTTTTTTACATAGAAGAAACTAATCCCGAATGAAAATGTAGAAGAGTTAAATGCAAAAGTATATTGGTTATACCAATTCTTTACATATAGTAAATAAAACTGTCGAGTATTAATAAGTATTTTGCCTTAATTTTTATTAAAAAATAGATTTTTTTTACCAGTCTTGGTCTTACAAAGTGCAAGACCAAGATCGATTTTCGGCACCAGTACTAATAACTAAAAAACAGTCACACTTTTCTTGGCAAATCATAATTTATCTCCGGAATAAATTTAGTTAAATCACAATAAATGACATAATATAGTTAATTATAATATAATAGGCGATGGTCAGGACACAGTCAATTTATTTTAAATTTTTTGAATTTCTTACGTTTTAACCCGAGCTTGTGGGCCATCAGGGCATGTTTTCAGAAGGCGTCGTGCTTGAACAATGTAACAAAGCACTAAAAACATTTAAAGTAAAAAAAAAAAAACTGTGATGAGTAAGTAAAATAAAACTGCATCCAATAGCCAAAAATAGTTTGTGATATTTGAAAGAATGGGTTTATAACTGCTTATACGTAAAATGAACGATAAGTTCATTAACTGGTAGTATATTATTATGGCTATTCTATGTTTAAAAATTCGAGATGAATGAAAATGAAATGAAATTAATAATTTTATTCTACGACTAAATTCCTCAAAGAATGATGACAATGTTCATCAGTTATGCATATCAGTCAAGCAAGAAAAATTACAAAAAGGCACTTGTTAATTAACTGTAGGTAGTAATTGTAATTGAAGAAATAAATAATTCTTACATAGTTGCGGTAGTTAAGTGAAAAAGTAGGTAGCGGAAAAGAAGTTGATTGAAGGATTTGTGGACTGACGAATGGAGTTAGGCAAAGAATTCCAAAAGGAAGTAGCACGAATGATGAATGATCTGCCCTGGGATGTGGTTTAATAAGAGAGAGTATATACAATAGATCAATAGGTTGAGATCTAGTGGATGAATGAAAATTTGTTTATTAAAATAATTAAGATACATAATATACCATAGATATAATATCTTAGAACAGTTTGTGGGGAACAGATTACATAGATCAATAGTTTAATACCTAATAATCAGGCTGTAAATGTAGGTTTGGTTTATGTGTCCCGATTATTTGATTTTACATCATATTCTTCATTTGTTTTGAATAATGAAGTGTTCGGAAACGGTAATATACGTCAATTGATTATTAAGATGGAGTTGGTATTTTAATGATTTTTGCTCAACATCTGTAGACATGGATATGCTTTGAAATCGTTCAACCCGAGTACTAAAAATAAGCTTTGCCAACGCGAGCCCAAGAAAACGCCTTTGACAAAAAGAAAACAAGAATGATGACGATTCTTATCTTTATTATTAATAATAATAAAGAAAATATGCGTTAATAAATTAATGTAAGATAATGAATATTGAATTAGCTTCAACATTCATGATGAGAACTACAGGTACAATATTTATTGAAATATCAGACAGTCTGAAATATCACTGTACTCCAGCAATCTTTTGGAAGCAGCCCTGATGAAGGCCTGAACTTCAGGTCCAAACGTCGGCAAATGTTAAAATAACTATTATTATTTATTTCGCCTTTTTATTTCTGACTGATCACCCCAACCACCCTTCTCTTCATTATTTATTGAAATATTCGATTTTGTGAATTCAACCAATCCGTCTGTTTGTGCATTTGGTGGAAATGGGGTGTTGAAACTTGACACATCTGGCAGTAGTTTCTTTATTGAATTTTATTACAGTCTTTGACAACTAAGGATATTAGTAATAGTGGTACAGGAGTTCATCCACGCCAAATGTACGTTAAATAAAAAATAAGTGCTGGATATTAAATTTTAAAACGACAATATTCTTATTTTTCAAGTTTACATCAGAAAATATATTTTTTTTATTATTAAAATGCACAGACTTTCCATTCTGGTTGGGAAGGCGACTAACCACCCCCTTTATATATATATATATTACGTATGGACATATTTGAATATATGTTAACACAGAAATTGAATATATTAACTTTTTTATTTAAATTAAAACATTTAAGTCAGTGAGATGAACTCTTAATTATTCGATGCTTCAAATTTGCTGCGGCATATGTGATAAAATCTTCACTAAAATGAAACATGCACACATCAATCAGTCGTCATACAAGCTTAAGATATGTTGCTACATATGTTTATTATTAACTAAAATTTCAATAATAGAATAAAATACTAGCGTACCTAGTTTTACACCTTAACTTAGCCATCTAGTCGACTTTTCCCATTTCCTTAATTGATTTTAGTTTACAAATTTTATTCATTTATGTAGATTAATTTTGATTTAATCTTTGTTATTCAAAATGTTGGACGAGGAACAATATTCTCGCCACAATTCTCAAAACAGTTCTATAGTGGATTTGGTTTTATGTCACTATGTGTTCACGTTTATGTCAGTGGATGACATTGCGCAACGACTTGAAAAGTGGCAATCTCCTTGTTTATTTTTAATTTAGAACACGCTAAATCAGCAGGTTACACCAATATTGGCATTCATTCGCCCGTGTAATTAACCTTGCTGGTACGTTCCAACTATTAATAATAGATAGTTATATGTAGAAAGGCAGACTGAGTTTGTTTTAAATAAACTTGATTTAACTTCCTGCTTTATGTTCGCAATATCTAGCCAGCGTCAGCTGGCAAGCGACCCAGCCAGGATTACGCCCACGACTAGTGCCAGACAACGGGGGATCAGGGCGATTGTGGTCATTCTTGTTTTCTTTTTGTCAAAGGCGTTTTCTTGGGCTTGCGACGGCAAAGTTTATTTTTAGTACTCGGGTTGAACGGTTTCAAAGCATATCAATGTCTACAGATGTTGAGCAAAAATCGTTGAAATACCAAGTCCTTCTTAATACCGAATCTAATTATTTCAATAATATATTATTTATAAACCGTAGTTGAGCTACAAATGAAAATGAGGGGGAATCCAAAAATTAATTACTTTGCTGGAAAGGATATTTGAAAAGATTATTTTAGAATGTTATATTTCCTTCATTATTGAGTTGGTTAATACTCATGCCATGAATCTAAAAAGACGAGTATCCGAAAAAAATTGAATTAGTCGAATTTGCTATTTTTACAGAACTAATACACACACAAACACATATGGATATAACTTCTTCTACAACACTTCGTATAACTTATTATAGTATTTACAAAAACCTACAACTGTATCAACCTGATGTCCTAGATTATTAGTGTAGTATAATAATTAGCAGGTAGAAAATTAGAAGACGTTATTGATTAGTGTTGCCCAAAAGACCAAGGCCGCCTAACTGTTGCAAGACCAAGACCAGGGGATTAGTAAAAGAAATCGATTTTCTAAATAACTTGACAATTTTAGTCACTACATGTTAATAATTGGTACAACCAATATACTTTTGCATTTAACTGCTCTAATTTTTAATTCGGGCTTAGTTAGGTTTCTCCTATCTAAAAAAATACAGTAATATCTCTATAGTAATAAGCAACTGCAAGACCGTTGCGAGACTCTTGCGCAAGATCAAGCCCATGACCAAGACTGGGTTTGCAAGACCAAGACTCGTCTCTGTGTTGCATTTGTGTTGCAACACTATTATTAATTTAGGCGCTGCTTGATTCTGTAAAGTTTCAAAGGAGAAATTTGGTGAGGCATTTTGTTTATTTCCTTCATTATTTGATTTTATCTTTTCCTGGTATCTTTGTTTAAGCGAGATTCAGTGAGTATTTTTATTATTGTTCAGCAACACTAATCTTATAATAGATGCTTTCGTGTGCTTCCAAATGACGCTCTCATATATATATATATATATATATATATATATATATATATATATATATATATATATATATATATATATATATATATTAAGCTTTAAAGTAAATTAATAATAAACCTAGAAAATTAATATAGAATATTAGTATATTTTACTTCCAACCCTTAGCATCGTTTTTACCATTTCATATCAACAATAGTATAAACATTGCAATAAAAAATGCAGTTAAACAGTATAAATTACTTTTTTGTGTTACGTATTTCAATCAAGTTTAGTTTAAGGCAATAAGTACCATAAATGTATAAATAAGTAGATGAAATAATGAAATTTAAATTAAGAATAGTAGATCATACCGTACTGTCATCCCGTACTCCTCAAAAGTTACTGTGGCAATGTTCATCTTTCCGTTATATTATAGCAAGAGAAAATAAAATCAAATTAGAATCACATAAGCTTAGAATTTGATTTGCCTTTGATTATTAGTATTATCAAGATTCAATTTACCTCATTATAATTTTTTATTGGATTTTGGTTGATTAGAAATAATTAAGATAAGTAAAAAACAAAAAGAAACATTATTATTTCCTAGCTACACCTTATCGTGAACCTTCAACAAAACGACCACACGTGGTTTTCGTATCTGTAACGAAGCTCGTAAAAAAATGAAAAAGATTTTATGGAGCAATTCGTTTTTTTTTTTTTTTTTTACGCTTCGGAATTATGTAACTACGGTATCATATCTCTATTGCTCACGAGAAAAAAAAAAGTCGGAGCTCGTTCTTTTTATAAATGGTCAAGGCGCATTTGTACGGTAAGTTTTAATGCATTTTGGACGCTAGCCTAATTCTTCGAGGCGAATCTGAACTGAAGCCATACGTTAATCTTATAAATTCTCTCTGAATAGTATTAAAAGAAAAAAAAATTATGTGTTGTAAAATACATCCGGAATAATGGACGGACATGAAAAAATAAGCCTCGACTTTTGTATAAATTACCAAACTGTTTGAAGTAATACCATATGCTTACATTGAGACATCCTAACACTGGGGTTTTTAAACATATGCGATCGAGGTCCTACTCTTGAAAAATATTTTAATGCACACCATACATACTCTGTATCATTAGGTAATTAACTAGGTAAGTAAGAACACATATATAATCCAGGTTTTACTAAATGAGTGATTCCAATAAAGCGAATAGTTTTGGTATGTGGAGATTCGCGTATAACAGTTGAAAAAGCTACAGCCAGGACTACTAGCGGATCCAGGATTTAATTTTGGGGGAGGCTCTTCAGCCTTATATATATATATATTTATATATAAAAGGATAATTAATTTATAAAAAAAGAAAGAAATTAATTACCTATATGCAATAGTGTTTAAGTGGTACTTGAAATCCTATTAAATATAATTACACGAACAAGAATACTTTAAGAGATAGTTTTTAATATTTTTTCTCTGTAAAACGTGGTTATATTTTACCATTTTTGGGGAGGGGGCTTCAGCCCGAATGTCCTTTTCCCTTCGTAGACCGCCTGTGGCCAGGACGACTTAAGACTGACTTCAAGCCTGGGTGATGTTGGAATTGTTATGTTGGAAGCTACTGTACCATTAACTCACGAGGAACTGGGAATATATGGAAAGCGTCAAAGCGATTTTCAATTAAATTTTGTATTGATTCTACTTGAAGCTCACAGTTAATAATTAGTATCAAAACGGATATATTCATGTTTTGTCAAAAATCAGAAAGAGCATTTTTTTTATCGGCTATGAGTAGATTATATTAGTTAATAAGAATGTATATTTGCATTCCGAACAAAAATCACAGTAATAATTTGAAACGTTAGGCTTAACACTACACAAGAAAATATATTAAACCATAATAAAAATATACATCCTATATTCGCATATTCTATTTAAATTATTTAATGTATATTTTTTGTTTATAATTTAACGTACATTCTCATCTATGCTAAGTAGATAAGAATCGATTCTTCTTCTTCTTCTTCTTAATCATTTCCTCTTCTACCGCTGAGCGGTGTGAGGAGCCTTCTTGTAGAACCGAATCCACAACTTACACATTCACAACTTATCCACAAGAATCGATTTTAAAAAAAATATCATAAAATTAAATCATTCACAATTTTAAGCATTTCTTTTATAAATAGTGATAAATTTATTCACCTAATTTTAGAAATATTTTCTCTGAAAATAATTTCTTTTTTCCCAGAGATTCTGTACTACCTAATATGTTTTTCAATAAAATATAAATAAGTTGTTGGCGTATGTCTACTAATTTTTAAAGAATATTGTTCCCACCCTCATAGATCAGGCTACAAAATACATTACAATGTTAATAAATTAATTATTTTATAATCATCAAGTAAGCTCAAAACTTACAGAAACTCCAAAAATATAATTTCCTATAGTTAAGAGGAGATGGGATAAAATAAATGATAGTAGCTCTCAATTGTTCAACTTCTATGTTCCATACAAAGGCCTCTGTGTTCTCCAGATATTATTTCAAGCTCATGCGTTCCTTTCTGCGAAAGATATTCGTTACTGGGTCACAGCCACTTGTGTGGAGATTAGAAACTCTCACCGACGTTGAGGCTAATGTGTTTTACCGGGATTTAGCTTAATGGGCTTTTAAGCGCTTGTGATGAAAAGCGATATACGTAGCATTAGATTCATTTGAAACTGAAAGCGTTTAATCAACAAGTTTTCAAACCTCTTGAATTGCAAACTAAATACATCGCTAATCCCCTACAAAACCAACCTTTCTTTAAATGTTTTGTTGCATCAAGTTCTGGCATATTAGCCCGAGAATCCGTGAGAAAAAAATCGACATTATTTGATGAAAATTTTAAAAGCATTTTTTTGAATATTTATAACATTTATATTAAAAATATGAGCCTGCCAGTCGGTTTCGAGAGATTTAATTGGTCTTTAATTTTTAATTTTTTTTATTTTGTTTATATAATGAAATATACAACTGTATAAACAATACAACTAGTAAAAATGCACACATGGGAAATAATGACATGAGCAGACTTGAAGAGATACTGCCCAGTGGTAGCACTCCCTATTTAATTCTAGGTGAGAAGATCACGTGGCCATCTTCTTTTCAGACGCCGAGGAGGATTATCAGGAATCGAGGAAGAAGCAAGACTGGAAACAAGTGGATTCGGATGGGACTGGAGTTTATCATGAAAGGATAGGTATCTGGCTCGGGCTAAATCAGCGACATATGGAACATTAAGGTCTTTATGAATGGTTTTATTTGTGACAAAATATGGGGTATTGAGGATTTTGGATTGTTTTGATTGGATACGAAAGGAATTCGATTGTTTGGTAGAGCCCCAAAGCTCAACTCCGTATGTCCATATAAGTCTTATTATGGTTAAGTAGATGAGTCTTTTGTAATTAATTGAAAGTTTAGAGCGTTTGCCTTCTAAGTGTTGGACCAGTCGGAAAATTGCTCTACATTAAAACTGTTGGTACTCAATGGACGCGGAATGTGATTCTATACAACATTTATTTTACGAGTTTTTTCTCTTAGAGAACTCATTTCCAATCCGCAGGGCCATTAATGGTAATTTGACTCAGTTTTTGAAAAATGTGGTAAAAACAGCGTCCGTTGACCGTGGTTATTGGCTATACCACTTAACCAAATTAGTAAATTTAGGTGCTCGTTCGATGTATAATTTAACGTTCTTTAATTTCTTAAAGAAAATTTTTCGTTTCTATACACCGTTTGCAAAATCTGAGTTTTTTCAGCAGATGTCTAGGCCACTGCCTTTTTAGTCTTCTTTGAGGCTCACCAGGTAGTTTTTTGACTGTAGAAAGTTTTTCTTTGGTGTCTCGCGTTAGTAATTTTGTGTTTTACACGAACCCTGTCATTTTTCACAATGATTTTTTTGTTTCGATCCTGATCTAATATTCATTAAATTAGCCGTCATTTTTACAGAAAACAAGATCCGCCTGACAGAGTCAATATTAAATATTTTAAAAAAAAGCTTTCAAAGTTGTTATCAAATAATGTAATTTTTTTCTCATGGGCTTTCGGGCTATATTGGCTGCACTGGTATGATATCATGACGAATGATTAACAAATTATACTAATCGGAGATATCCGGATAATAAAGAATTTTGAAGAACCTATCACTAGGGTGTGTATGGAGAAGTTAATGGTATAAATTATTTCATAATATTTCTTTAGTTTTCGAAGAATAATATTTTCATATGGAATGTCAAGCATTTCGAAAGTTGCTCTGCCGAGATGGGCTTGCAGTAAGATGTAACTTTGGCGAATGAAGTGGAGCATTTCTCATTCGAATTCGAGAGGGCTAGGAGAGAGGAAGAGAGAGAGAGAGAGAGAGAGAGAGAGAGAGAGAGAGAGAGAGAGAGAGGGGGGGAAGAGATGTTTGCTGACAAGTCATAAACAGAATCTAGAAAGTGCAATCTCTACTCGTCGGGTTACCCACTGTTAGGCATTGCTTTGGGGTCAAAGGGGTTCATAAAAACTTTCATGTTTTGATTTTTTATTTTGTTTTGGGTATTTCTCCATAATAAATATGCTAAATATGTTTTGAGTTCTCAATATGGATTGTGCATTGCTGATAATATAATGAACATAAAATATTATGCATTTAAAAGTCTTAGTTCTATGTATTCTAAAAAAACAAAATGTATTTAATAGCAGCAGTACTTCAATAAGAGTACTTTTAAAATGTTGTTTTTAATTAAGTTACCCGAATACTTTAGATTGTAATACACACAGCTAATAAAAATACATAAGGCATAATATATTATAAATACATTTTTTCTCATTCTTCGAAAATACTTTTTATGTACTTGTTTAAATTTGTCTATCTATTGCATTCCTGTCATCCTATATGATTCTATAGCCGAAAAATCTGGTCCGGTTCGCGCATCAAACAACTTTCACTTTCCACCCTCTTCTCAACAGAAATAAGTATTTTCAGAAAAAGGGGAAGTGAAGATAAAATTTATAAATGCTATATTGATTTATATTTCACTGTGTGTATTTTTATTTGTATAAGTACCCTTATATATACAAATCTTAATATTTATATAGCTGTAATCTATGCAATGAAATATTAAATAATTCCAACAATAGCATTTATGAAAACCGCATATGTATATTTACATAATATGAGTATTTTCGATGTCCTTATTATATTAAGCTCATGTGACGTATGGAAACGTGTTCTAATCTTTAGGGTGAGCTCGTATTCCTTTGGTTCCGGAATTACAACTATTATACGAGGATGATTATTATTATACTCGTTTCAGTAGTGAAAACTAATTTCATACAACTCTTAGCTTTTACCGGAGTAATATCAGTGGTTTCGGAGAATGAAAGATTTGTAAAAATATAAAACTAAATTTTTTATATACATAATTGAGTTACAAATATATACTTCAGTACACTGTTTTATTATTTATAAAACAATAATTAGAAACAGAAACTAAGCGTATAATGATATTTGTAAGCTTCATTTTACAGAGATATAGACTAGTGGGGTAAGATGTATAAGCATATTAAAAAACAAGGTGATGAAGATTTCACAGAGTAATTAGAAAGTATTTTCATCCCAAACGGCCTACATGCACTAACTGGGACGGCTCCTGTAACAAGCGCATCCTACTCCAATATCTCCACGTGGTAACAACCTCCTACTTCATCCGATTAATCATTAATGAAACTTAAAACTAATTATCAATGACCAAATATAAACATTTTTAAGTATTAATACATGGTTAATTTGTAAATAATTGTTTTCGAGATAAATCTTTCTATTAAGATTTAGCGGTATCAACTTATAAGAGATAATCTACTTGTAACTTTAATTTAATTTTATATTTTTTAGTATTACGGAATAATATGACAAATAGAAAAAGAAAATAGAATAAAAAAAGGTACTTAATACCTGAAACAAAGTTAAAAAGTATTCAATTAATTTCATTCAAAAGTATTCAGTTAAATTTTATTTTTTTAGATAGTCATAAGAAACCCTTTTACGGGTTAAGTATTTATTATTTTTATCTCTACTACTATATAAGTATTTAGTACTTTTTCTCATGTATTATTTCTATTGTAACTTTTTTAATAATTTCCATATTTATATTTCCTTAAAATTGGCACCAAATAAATATGGGTTAAATCCATAAATATGTAGTTCTTAAAAGTTTAGCTCTTTCAAAAATTTACTTAATGGTCTTTTGAAACAAATCGACTTTTTAAGTTTTCATTTTTTGAAATATTCTTGCCCCATATTTCTTTCTACTCAAATAGGAACTACATAATCTTTATTTCAAACTCAATGAGTAAAAAAAAAAAAAAGGAAATTAAAATATAACATTTTATTGTGATCAATATTGGGCCCTGTGATTTCCATGGTTGTACTAATATTCAAAACTTTTTAGAGAAGACTTGATTAGTTTTACATTTTAAAAGAAAAATCCGTTTCTCTGTTTATAAAATGAACTGTTTGATACTTTTTGTAACCATACACCTTCATAAACAGCTCATTGTGAAAACTGAGCAAAGTATTTTTCTTTTAAAATTTTTAATTTTTAAAAAATGTTAAGATTTTTTTAACGATTTCCTTATTTATGATATACAGAGAAAATCTTCTTTAAAATTACCCAATACTTGTTCTAATTTCTCAGATTTGTAAAATTAACAAACGATGAGGGGTTTTAATAAATACCTTATTACATTTTTGTTTAGTATCATGTCGGGATAAACCCGTTTTTGGAACCATTTTAATTTGAACATACTATGGGTTGCTAGTACCGAATGACACTTAATCTTGCTATGTTCTGGGCAAAAATTAATGCAATTGCAAAACCAAAAATAGCTTCCGAGAAAGGACTAGGGCATAAAGGAATAGCTCTTATAACGAATCATTTAATTGAATGTAAATAGCATGTTTCATGGCAATTTTATTTAATCGATTTTTCCATGAATCACAGGAAGAATTATAAATGAAAGAGTGATTTTATATCTGAAAAAATAAATAAATAAAAATTACGATTTCGTGTAGAAAATTTCAGTAAAGGATCAGATGAATGTGAAGCAATCGAAATAAAAATGCAATTGTGAGAAAATCTGGCCTTTAGTGGTAATCATTATTGAAGTCAGTAACATGGAGTTTAAGATTTTCAGTGTGCATTTACGGATGTTGAAAAACAAAAAAAAAAAAAAGCGAATCCGGATGACTTCATCAGAGGACGTGTGAAAATGAAAGTTTTCTTTTCTAGCTTATCCTTGAACGATCATGACCATAACAAGTCGACCAATTTCTTCTTATAAATATTAGTTAGCTAGACTTCAACCTTTGCGATGAAACTGCACATTAAATTATGTATATTTTTTAAAAGTATTTGATTAAATAATAGTAAAGTCAAGGTATCAACTAAATATTGAAAGGAATGCAATAAGTATTATCACGCAATAGAATAATGTAATATCATCCAGTGCTTTAGAAATTAATAATACTTTGTTACAAGCTGAAGAGATATATAAATTGAATGTATACAATTATATACAAACAATAATGGATAAGAAATTTACATGAAACTTTTCAAACAAGACTCTTAATGTATTATGTATAATTGCTTTTGTATTTGGATATTGGAACCATACCGAAAAATGTGGTATTTTTTTAAAATTATAAAATGGTTATAACTATGAATTGCTGATAAATTTTTACTTAGTATGTTTTCAGACTGCAAATGGTTCAAACCATTTATAGTCCAATATATACATCAAATGGAAACTTTTAATTACTAATTTTTTCTCAATAAAATAAAAATATTTTCGAGTTGTCGTATTCGATCCAGAAGGCTATATGTACAAATTTATAATGATGAATAACTAATTTATATACATTATTTATAATGATGTAACTAATAACAACATCGTTAAAAATTAATAACTCTAGTATTTTATCGTGCGGTTTGTACAAAGTTCAAGGAGTCAATTATCTTTGACCCATGATTTAATGCGAAATTAAAAAACCTTCAAAAAATGTGGAATATTATCGGAATATAATGTCTCTATTGACAGCATCATATCAGTGACATCCTTGAAAAGATTATTTCATGCCATTTGCTCCTATTATCGTCCGGAATTTCCTTTCCGAGCATGATAATACAACAAGGGTAGATTTCTTCAGGTAATAAACAGTATGAGTTAAACACCATTGAATAAGTAAAGATTATCTTATCAGATATGAAGAAAGTTTTCAGAATATCATAATAGAAATTGTTACCCCTATAAAACTTTTTGTTGTGTTCGTTGTTATTATTATGTAGGACCTAGAGGCGTAAACCCCCGAGGTCATGAACGCCTATCTAATAACGTTTTGTTTGATTTCATGTATTATATTTTTTAATTATACGGAATGAATGAATGAATAAATGTATATATTTTCTCAAAATTAAATAACATAATTATCTTAATTATATATATATATATATATATATATATATATATATATATATATACAATAAATAAGCATGGACATTGTCCGTCTGCTTGGAATTAGCTGTACCTGTTGCTCTTGCTAGTAAAAACAGTTCAGTACAAATTTACGAAAATGTAAACAGAAAAAAAAACAAAAAAACACTAGAGTTAAATATTACTAAGTCAGAATTATTACATATTAACCACGAAAACTTTAATATCATATATATACACATATTATATCCATATATTTTACAGATTACCATAATATTGTTTAATAATTAAATTCTTTGATCAGAAATGCTCTATACCTTAGTGATATGTTTGTAAACATGTAGATTGCATTAAGATCCTCTTCATTTATCACATCAAGGAACTCATTATAAGTTAAACTATTCTTTCCGAAGTATTTTATTCGAAATTCCCTCAGAACTGAGCGTACTGCAATGAAGTTATGCAGAATATAAAGGCTCTTTTTTTTTTTTTTAATAAAAGGTATTCTATGTAGTACATATACAGTGGCTCACAGTCAAAATAATACACTTGGATATCGATAGAAATTATTTAATTAATAAACAGTTCAATTTATATTACATTGAACACAATAATTTATATTTTAAATTAAACGTCCTAGTAATGTCTCCTTTGTGGACGTTCCTTTGTGTGGAGTAAACCCGACGAAGAGCTTGCAAAAAACACTGCAGGTCCAACCGCGAAACATGGGTGTGGAGGTGTATAGCGGCTTCAAGTGTAGGAAATCTTCACTTTGTAGATCGTATAATGAGTAAATATATTTACATAGACATTTTGAGAAGAAATTTGAACGGAAGTGCCGAAAAGTTGGAGCAAAAAAACAAATTTTGTTTTTATTAGCATAATGACCCTAAACACTTTGCCAAGTTAGTTAAGGAATGGCTATTTTATAACTACCCCAATAAAAACTCCATCACAGCTACCAGATATTAATGTTACCGTACACCTGTGTGTAAAATTAGATGTATAAAACAGAAAAAACAAAATTTCTAGAAAAGAAGACTTCAAAATTATCTACTCGAAGCATGGCACATACTAAGCCCGCAATGCATTAAAAAAAAAATAGTTGACTACATTACAGACTGAGAGGAATAGTAGAAAATAATGGCTTGCCTACAACATGTTGAACTAAATCAATAATATTTTAAAGTTAATAAGATGTGAGGTGTATCATTTTGACTGTGAGGTAAAACTATCCAGTTTTTTTGTTATAAAGTTTTATAAATAATCACAGTTGTATATTTAAATTTTATAGAGTTTTTACATACGTAAATTGAGATTATAAATAAACCTGTTAAAGAGTTTATGGTTTTATTTATTTAATGTAACCATTTAAGTATTTTTTTAATTTTTCAACAGGGTGTATCAATTTCACTGTGAGCCGCAGTATGTATTTGATGAAATTAATATTTCACCATTGTGCACTAATTCAAAACTTGGCAAACCATTTTCTGAATGTTGGTGAATCAGATGAAATATACATTTGAGCGAATAAGATAAAATTTACATGTGACCATTTAAAAATGTAATCAAAATTAAACCAGCAGTGGTCAACCAATTAAATTAAACCAAACGACATGAATACATGAATAGTCCGAAACAGAACAGATATTTTTCATATATGTCAAAAATGTAAATCCCAATTAGAAATTTCCAGTATTAAACACATTCTGAAAAAAACGTAATTCCTGCCTTAATTCCTTCCTTCCCTAACTTTCATATTAAGGAAGCCAAAAAACGAAATATCTATTATATGTTGTTATTTTTGTTTGCATTTACTGAACAAAAAGTAACAAAAATTGATTATTTAAATTTTCTAAAAATATTAAGATTCAATCAATACATTTTTAAAGTATCTCTTTTTTAATATTTCGAGCTCTTATTCGTGTCTTATAGAGAAAGAAATAACAGATTTAATGACTGAATCATATACCTGAGTTTGTATAAATATGTATTTATGTACAAAAAAATGCGAATATTAGTTTTTATTTTAAAAAAAATGAAATTGTAACTACCTATATATTAAGATTAAAGAATAAACGAATTCACTTAAATAAACATCTTCAATAAAACATAAATTTTACTGATTAAAAAAATAAAATAAAACTAATGCAAGGAACTTCTGTACAATAATACAACTAACTAATTTGAGTGATTAACAGAAAATAGGTTTAAGGAAACTTTTAAACTTCAACAAAAATCTCAACGGAGACCCTTAAGAGTAATTTAACAAATAACTAAACGTTCAACTCTTCATAAATAAAAATAATAATAACTATAATTATTTTTTTTAGGTTTATTATCGAATCTGCGTGACTAAAATTGCTCAACAAACGTTTTTGAAGAGTAAATTTCTTTTTTAATAATATGTATGTTTAAAAATAGAACTACGTTATTGCAACAATATGTTTTCAATTTTACTTCAGTCTTGGTTTAATTTAATACTTATACCAAAAGTATTCGAAAATTTAGACCAAGGTTGGAATTAAAACGAATTGATTTTTTTTCTTTTAGCCGGTTTTCTTAGAATTATACCTCTTTAGTACCAGTGTCAAGTTTACATTAAGAAATACATAAGAAAAATTATTGGTATCATACTCCAATGCATTTACGTGAAAATTAATAATTATTATTTTATTAATCAATTTAATGAACAGGAAATAATTGATCAAGAAGAGAAACATGGCGGTTGAGCGTGATTCTGTCTCGATCACCTCCCTGTACAACCGTTGGCCTTTAAACGGTATTTTCTAACAAATTACTGGCTGGACCTAAAATCCTTCATGGGTTGTAGTGGTACAGGATTTTTTTATTTTATATTATATTATAATTATAAGACAAATATATTTATATTCAAATATTATAAATATAATTATTTTTCCTAAACATATAAAACATTGTCCCACCTGCAGCTAGCTACCAGCATGCATCCCCTCACTATCTGGAATCGTTTGAATGAGCACAAACCCGTATAAACCAACTCCGTTCCGTTAGTTCCACTTTACCTCAAAGGAATAGTAAGGGCACTTTTTTTTTTCTTCTTTAAATGTTTTATTGAAACTAAGCTAACGATATTATATTTTTAATGAAGTCGAATAATGCGTAATTTAATTAAGCAAACATGAAAATAAGAAGTTTGATTTACTTTTTGGGAATGTCAAGAGTCATTTTCGAGTATTATTTACCTATAGTAGAAAAAGATAAAAAATTCGGTTTCTTGATCACATTACACCCAAACAAGGGTAGTTGATTGTTTAAAAGTGAAAGCATTTAAAGGGCAGCCTAAATAATACATACTTCGTTTAAGAAGCTAAATAAATAATGTTTAGTCATAATACTGAAAAGATATAATTAAAATTGAATACTAACATGGAGAAGAAGGATCAATAAAAAACTGCTTATGGAAACTGGTATATCAATAATTCAAGATATGAAGGCAAGGAGGTCAAGATGGGAAGAGCATGTAGCTCGAAGCAATCCATCAGGAAGCCTCAACTCAGGAATGCCTAAATAGTAGGCGAGAAACTACGTGGAAGACCAAACACCAGATAGGTGGATCGAATCAATAAATGCAATTGAGCTGGAATGGTCCATGGAATCTATGAAGATAACTGGAAGATAGTCGGAGATGGAGAAGGCTGGTTGATGCGGCAAAGCATTAGAAGTTGTACAATGCAACAGAAAAATAAATGTAAATAAAAATTGGAATGATTTCTCAATACATGAAGATTCCAGAAAAAAAACTATCTTGATGCAACGTTATAAGTATTATTATAACAATCTGTCTGTTGGACATTGGTTATAGTGAGGTAGGATGACATTCACACCATATGTACAAAAAAATAAAATAAATAGAACAAAATAATAATCAAAAGTATATACAATAGACAATAAAATAAAATAACCTAAAAAATAAGAAAATTAAAACTAAGAGAAAAAAAAAAAAAAAACACATGCATACCTATATACAATCTATAAGTATTAAAAAAAAAGAAAATAAGTATTCTTTCCAAATAAACACTACTTTTTTAAATGTATCTCATGTTACTTCTATAAGCATCCAATGAATTAAAAAAAATATCTAAGAAATATGTCGATAAATTTTAAACAATAAATTACAAATAAAATCGTTTAATCGTACAGTCGTACAGTTTACCTATAGATAAACTAGAGCTTTCTTTCGAAGGTATTGAAATTCCAAAAAATCTTAATAAAACTCAAATTAAGTAAGTACAATACTAAGATTAAGACAGTTCAAATATACGGCTGTGAGTCCAGGATACTAACCAGGAAGCTAGAAATAAGTATTGAACGATTAGAGAGAAAAACCTTCGCACGATAACCATAACAATCTGGAATCAGATTACTAACACATGGAAGAGAAGTATCGATAAAAAAAATGTTAAGAAAACTGGTCAATCAAGATATGAAGGCACAGAGGTTAAGATCAGCGGGGCAAGCAGCTCGGAACAATCCATGTGAAAGCCTCAATGCAAAATACTACGTGGATGGCCAAAAAGCAGATGGATGGTTCTAATCAACAAAGACGCAGTTGAGCTGCAAGCATACTCATATAACTGGAAAGAAATATGAGAAGGAGTTAGTCGGGGGTGCGGTCAGATAAATACTTTTTTTTTTTTTTTTTTTTTTTTTTTTTTTTTTTTTTTTTTTTTTGAATAATAATACAATCAGCCACTGGAGGGCTATAAGTATTAGGGCTAAGAGTTCTCATTCAAACAATATATACAAATAATAGAGAAATAAATATAAATATAAAAAGTAAATAAATAATACTGATGAAGAAAGAAAATAAAAGAAAAAAAAATAAATAAACAATAACATAAAAAGAAACTTATAAACACAATCATACCTATATACAATATATACATTCGCCCAAGAATCTCCGAGCCAGGCTTTTTCCCCCACATGTGGAAGGCAAAGCAAGACTCCAGGAGATTCCAGTGCCACTTTTCCAGCCGCATCACTGGTATTAGAAGCCAATGGAGACTGAAAGAGGGCACTAGAGCCACAGACGCTCGGGACATGAGTGGAGAAGCTGGCCATTGCCAGGACTCCAGAAGCATATTTACAAGAGATCTCTGGGCCACTGCCGTTTTAACCTTCGTGGAGGATTGTAGGGATGAAGGGAGCTGGATAGGGATTGAGCTAGAGGATTTGGATGATGGATAAGGTTTTGGTGAAAGTTTGAGAATCTGGTTGGGATGATGTCGAGGACAAATGGGATGTTAAGGTCATGGTGTAGGGTCTTGTTTGTGACATAATATGGGGCATTGACTATTGTTCTAAGTACTTTGGACTGGAAGGATTGGATGCGTTTGATATTCGAATGTTTAGCAGTTCCCCACAGTTCAAGTCCGTAGGTCCAGATAGGTTTCAGTATGGTCTTGTAGATTAAAAGTTTATTTTCAATCGAAAGATGGGATGTCCTACTTAGTAATCTATACAGCTGGCCATATCGTCGGTTAAGTTCTTGTCTTTTAAGTCTGGTATGTGGGTTCCAAGTTAGTCTTTTGTCAAGAAGGAAGCCAAGGTAACGGACTGTGTCTGAGTAGGGAAGTGGAATTGAATTAAAAAGGATTGACGGACAGGATCTGCGTCGCAGGGTAAAAGTGATATGTTTGCATTTTGATTCATTGATTTTGATGCGCCAGTTGTTGCACCACTGCTCAATCAAAGAGAGGTGAGATTGTAGGTTTAGAGATGCTATTTGAGGATCTGAGTGGGAAGATAGAATGGCAGTATCATCAGCAAATGTAGCTAGAAATGTATCGGGATTGGAAGGGATATCGGAAGTGAAGAGGATATAGAGAACTGGGCCCAAGACACTGCCTTGTGGAACACCAGCCTCAACCGGATAGTAAGTGGAGAATGCGGTGTCACAACGGACTTGAAAGGAACGATTTGAGAGGTAGGATTTGAGGACTAGGTATAAGGATTGGGGTAAATGGGTTTTGAGCTTGAAAAGCAAGCCATCGTGCCACACCCGGTCGAAAGCCTGTGCTACGTCCAGAAAGGCACCAGTGCAATAATGCTTGTTTTCAAGTGCAGAGGATATATGGTCCACAACACGAAGGCCTTGTTGGACAGTGGAATGTCTTGAGCGGAATCCAAACTGATGAGAAGGGATGTTGTGGGATTCGATTATGGGAAGGATGCGTTTGAGAAGGATTTTCTCAAAGATTTTTGAGAGGATCGGGAGTAAGCTTATCGGTCTATAGGATGATGTGTTATTAACAGGTTTACCTGGTTTTGGAAACAGGATGATTATGGAATGTTTCCACACCAAAGGAAAGTTGGTTGTGCGAAGGATGCAGTTGTATAGATAGGTAAGGAATATGATTGCTTTTTTGGGAAGTTGTCTGAGGATTTGTGAAGTGAGGAGATCATATCCAGGGGATTTTCGGGGTTTTAATTTGTTTATAAGGAATTTGACCTCAGAGGGGTTTACAGGTTTTGGAGGTAGAGAGAGAGGAATTGGTGAAGAGAGGAATTCTTCAACTTCAGCAGTGTGGCTGGGATGGAGTTCGGGGTGAGGGGTGAATGTGTAGGATAAATGTTTAGCAAACTCCTCTGCTCTATTCGCATCTGACGAAGCCCAGGAACCATCATCACGGCGAAGTGGATGGGAAATGGACTGGAATTTAAGGATTTTTTTGGTTACGTTCCAGAGGGAGTTATCACTAGCGGATAATGAGGAGAGGTAGGAATTGTAGGATTGGGTTTTAAAAGTTTCCAGTTTCTTTTTTACCTGTTTGGAATAATAATTATACAATTTCCGGTCATCAGGATGCCTAGTTCTTTGCCAAAGGGTCCTAGAGCAACGTTTGCTATGGATTAGGTCCAATAGATCTTGAGGTAAAGGATTTATGTTATGGTATTTTTTGGGACGATCAGATGAGGATGCAGTCCAAGCTGCTTGCTGGATCAGGGTAGTGAAGGAATGCACTGCATCGTCGAGGTCTTCAGGTGTTTTTAAGGAAACTCTGAGGTCAATATTATCTTCCAGTATTTGACGGAAAAGGTTCCAGTTAACTGGCCCCCTGATAAATGAAGGTGGGGATGATTTGGGAATGGGAGATGTGGAAACGGTTAGGACTAGAGGACTATGGTCTGAGGAAAGATCATCAAACCTTGAAATAGAACAGTGTAGTGATCCTAGACCTTTGTAGATAAATACTAAATTAAAATATAGTAATTATTTTATTTTAATTTTACCGACGTTTCGACCCACTTTGCAGGTCGTCTTCAGGGCGTAGGATGCAGCATTGCGGGAGGCAGTTGAAACACTGGGTTTTAACCCAGTCCCCAACTGCCAAACCCAGTGTTTCAACTGCCTCCCGCAGTGCTACATCCTACGCCCTGAAGACGACCTGCGAAGTGGGTCGAAACGTCGGCAAAATTAAAATAAAATAATTACTATATTTTAATTTAATATTTATCTGACCGCACCCCCGACTAACTCCTTCTCATATTATATCAACGGTCAACCATCTCTGCTTCATTATGGAAAGAAATAGCTCAAGATAAGCAGAGATGAAGTAGGCTTGTTAAGTCGACAAAAGATCTACAAGGTCTATAATTCCTGCTGAAAAAAAACATACAACAAAATAAAAAAGATAAATTAATTTAACTTATAAGATGAACCATTTAGTTGAAAAATAGGATGTGAATTATGATCACCAAGGAATTTATTTATTTGTTGACTTTGGCTATTTAATTTACAAAAATGTGAGTTGCGGATGATTTCAAATTGAAGCCAAAGCACTAGCAGTTCCAAGATTCAGTTTTGTAGAGAGCTATAGCCCAAACGATTTTTTTTTTTTTTTTTTTTAATATATAAGGATAATTACTTAGGAAGAAAAAAAAGAAACTATATGGAATAGAGTTTAAGTACTATTAAATGTAATTACACCATACTGTTAGAGGTAATTATTAAATATTTTATTCATGAAATATGGATATATTTTAACATTTGGGGTAATGAGAGAGAGGGGCTTCAAACTGAATGCCTCTTCCTTGATGATAATTTTACGAATCTATAGGAAATGGCTAGGACACACCATTAGGAATCACAGACATCTTCTAAAACTCTTCTTGGAAAGAGATTTTTTTACAAAATGGCGAGAAACGTTATATCTAGTTAACATTCACCAGAAGAACAACACGTGGTACAGACAAAAGTTGAAGGTTGACGACCCATCGTCTGTAGGGTAGGTAGGTAGCTGTAACCCCCTGGAATTCGTTGGAACAGTGTTATTTCTCCAGGAAAGATACTTTTGTCAGCAATTCTAGACAATGGAAGGATACCCGACGAACCCTTCATCGTATATATAGTCGATGATAAATTCTACAGTATTTATTATCAAGATTGTTATGATTTAAGGATATAATTTAAAGACAAATATATATAAAAATTAAATTTTTCAAACAATTCGAAGAATAGTGTCCACGTTCCATAAAGTTACTGCAGATAAACAAAACAATTACACATTAAGTAAAGCTAAATACAAAGTTTAAGAAGGTAATTAGCCAATGTCCTTAATAAATAATCCTCAATAAGTAAATGTTTTAAAAATAGTGAGGTTTTTTTAATGTCTATTTAATAAAAATGATTGGTATGTTTCTAACTCTTTTATTGCTTAATCAGTGTTATCAGATTAAGTTTTCCCATATATTTAGATTTTTTTAAAAGATTCAATGTTAGAGGTTTTCTTGATTTTGAGTTCAATTAATTTTTTTTTTGTAGAGTAATAATTTCCTTTGTAATGATAAACAAATAAGAATTAAACATTTATGGTTAAAGTTGGCGAATTAAGGCAAAAATGTACATAAGTTTAAGGGAAACTTAAACCTGCGTCACAATACGGTTGGTCCCGTCGAGAAGTTAGATCATTAGCCTCTTAATCATGAGAGGCTTACGGGTTGTAAAATAATTGTAACAACAGGCTAGGAAGAAAAACAGAAAAAAGGGGGGGTACCTGATTGACCTGGTAACCATGGACTTTGCGTCATTTTTTCAAATTTATTTTTCGTAACCCAACACTGTCATCACCACATATGCCGATGATACATGTATTCTATCAGTAAATAATCCCAAATGCTTCAATCACACATCATAAATCTAGAAGAATGGTGTCAAAACTGGAGAATTGAAATAAACTCCAATAAATCCCACCAAATTACCTTTACCCTTGGTCGTAAACCAACGACTTCCTTTTTCCAACAGTTTCCTTTAACAATTCTCCACTTATCGCTGTTGAGCAAATCCGATACCTAGGACTCCACCTGGACAAACGACTAACTTGGAATCCTCATACTAGACTGAAACGACAAGAAACCGCTCGACGTTTCCGATTACTTCAGCACTTACTAGACAAACGTTCTAAACTTCCAATTAATTACAAAAGACTCATATACTTGACTATAATAAGGCCTGTTTGGACTTACGGAGTTGAGCTATGGGCCTCCAATAAATGATCGAATTCCTCTCGTATCCAATCCTTACAATCCAAAATTGTCAATGCTCCCTACTTTGTTACAAATAAAACCATCCATAATGACCTTAATTTTTTTTTTTTTTTGTTTCAGATCTGGCCCAATCCAACTTTATGACCTATCCTTCCATAATAAACTTCAGAATCATCCCAACTCTCTCGTTTCTAACCTTGCTTCCTCTTCAATTCCTGATAACCCTCCGAGGCGTCTGAAAAGATGATGGCCCCGTGATCTCCTAATGTAAACATATCATTAGAGTGCTACCATTGGGTAGTTACTCAGCAAGTGTTTTTCATGTCATTTTTTTTTTTTTTTTTTTTAGAAAAAAAAACTTTATTCTGGGACTAAGTCCCTTCAGAATAACAAAAATGTACAAAATAATAGAATATTACTGATATAGATATAGATATAAATAATAGAATATTATTTATGTCATTATATACATTATGTTCAAATTTACTAGATGTATTTATTTAATATAGTTGTAAATGTCTTTAAGAAATAAAAAAAAATCGTAAAAAGAATTATTTTAGTTAATATGTTACAATATATTGGAATTCTGGCAATGGTCAGATTCTCCACTCGTCATGAGTGTCGGTGGCTGTAGTGTACTGGCTTTTAATACCAGTGAAGTGGTTGAGGGAGAAGCACAGAGATCTCCTGAAGCCTCGCTTTTCCCTCCACAAGTGGGGGGACAAAACTGGTTTGGAATTCCTCTGGCTGATTGTAAATAGTATATATAGGTATGCCTGCATTTAAGATATTTATTTTATCTTTTGATAACACTTTATTTTAATTTTATTATTATTATTATTTTCTTTCCTGTTTATGATATTTTTTTTTCTTATTTCGCTGTATATTATTTTGTTTTTACCTTATTTATTATGATTCTGTAAATATGGTGTGAATGTTCTCTCTGAACTCTATTATAAGTATCCTTTATTGAGACAGATTTTAATATTTATCAATAAACATTTTTTAAAAAAATATTACAATAAGACACTATAATATTGAACTTTTAAAGATATGTTACTTGGTATTAAAAATATTACCTTGTATCGCCCAAAATGCCACCGTTGGAAGTATTTAAATAAATAGTATTTAAATTAACTTAGAAAAATTCAGTACAACAGTTGCTATGATTTTATGACTTCAAAATCGTGAGAGGATATAACCGCAAATACTTACACAGGATAGAATCTATCTCGATAAATACTTTCTAATATTAGTTATATCTTTGATTTCCAGACAGTAAACGTTTCACCTCTTAGATACAATTTATGTGTTAACGCTTAAAGCATTCCTAAGGCAAGGTATAATCGTTCTTCTATTTAGAGAGATGAGCTCATCATTGATGAAGAGTCTGTTACATCAGGCTAGTTTGTCGAAGAGAAGTAATGAGGTGATAGAAATGAAGGACAGAAATTGCAAATACGAGGATAGTGCGTTTTCACATGAAACAGAATTTCAGGAAGTAAAGTGCTGTCAATTATATTTATATAGTGCAGAATAGGTTCATAATATTTAAGAGTATTCAGTAAAATAATCATAGAAGAAAAAACTGATTACTCGGTCACTAATTCTAAAAGTAACAATTTTATCGGAAATAATTTCCTTAGGTAGTACTGAACTGTAAGGGACATTTTCCATCCATAATATAATTTAAAAAAAGATTTTTTGTCTTATTTTATAAACAGCAAGGGTACGGCTCCAAACTGCAACGTGGTGTATGTTTGACTCTCTCTAGGCTCACTAAAATTTCGGAAAGTGGTATAATAAATCTTAGTCGACCCACTCCGGTTGAAACTGGGTGGCGGCCTGTAGAAGACCGAATACGGCTAAAAGGCCAAATGGCTGTCGTGCCGCCTTTTAGATAATTTGCAACACAACAAACATGTAAATATTTTACTCAATGTTAGAACAAATATTGTCAATTTTAGGAGCGATGTAAGCATTTACAATGATAAAAACAATACCATACCTTTGTTATTATTTCCATAAAAAACTCTACAAAGTTTTATTATTTGTTTTTTTGTCTGCTGACTTTACAGACATTTTTCCACTTTAACCAACCTTCTTCGCCTGTGGCTATCTTGGGCTATTTCTTTCCAGCTATTTGCATTCGATTCTACACCATCTTTGTTGATATATCTATCCATGGATTCAGTCCACAAAATGTGGGGAGTAAATGCAATCTTAATTTATATTGAAAGAATTACATCAATAGTAATCAGGATTCAAATGACCACAGACTCAGAGAACAATATTATCTTGTCCATGGTAGAAATTGGAATAAATCGATTAACTACCTATTTAATATCTCGAACTATAAAAATCTACTTTCTATGGCATAGACAAGTTAATTAATTAATTTTATTGCTGCATCTACAGATATTAATTTCTCAAAACATTGGTCAATTTTTTAAAATTTTTCTCTTCCAAATAAACGATAATTTAATCCCGAATATCAGTAGTTATATTTTAAACGAACCGTATTTATTTATTAGGAAGATAAATTTCGCCTATCATGGATCTACCGCCGGTTGTTGTCATGGACGACGCAATGATTTCAATAATATATAGTGTATAGTAATATTCACTCAATAATAGTAATTGTCATATACTCAAATAAATACGAGGTGCTGATAGAAATATAAACTAATGTCTGTACTATGTCTGTTGCTGAATAGTTTGCGTTAGAAGATATCAAACAGGTTATGAGAGAAAGGATTTGAAACAGGATCTCTAGTGTCTGAAATAAGGCTTATATTATAAATGACATTAAAGCTTTGAAAAAGAGGCAAAACTAAAGAGAGATACAACAAAAGTTGTTAAAGGAATAGGACATACCACACTGGAGAAATATTAAACTGTAGTTTTGGGAACGTTTGAATGAACATGCCAAATCCGCGATAATGTTAACCCTACCCAAACATGTAGAAATCCTCTAGATCCCTTTATTGAATTCTAGAATTACAAAGATTGTTTGTGATGGATAAGTGAATCGTTAAACTTGGAGGAAAATGAGAAACGTTAGCTTTGTTTCGGAAATTTTCAACACCTCAGATATTCGAGAATTATGTTTTTAATCTACCATTTGTAACCGAAGTAATGATCTAATAATATTTTTGAAATTAGGGGTAAGGTACTAACATCATCTCATCTTTGCTAATATTTTTTAAAGCCAGAGCGTTGGTTAATCAAACAAAATCTTTATAATTTATCAATCAAGTATCAAACTAACGTCGTTGTCGAATGATAACTTTTCTGGATTTATGAATCCTGGTCAATCGTAGTGCAACATTTGTGTATTATTTATATGTTTCATGCTCCCAGCATTTATTATCTGATTCTTGCCTGATATAGTAGATAGGGTTGAACGAGAAAAGGAAGATGGCAGAAGGATCCGAATCAGCTCTAGAAAAGAACGAGCGGAGTTATAGTGAACGCACCGTTAGCGTACAGAGGTACGTTGACCTTAGACCTGCCTCTGAGGGGCGGTACGTCGAAATATCTTATCTTGGAGAGCCACCCTTATCTTGTCGGCGAGTCCCTGAGGCACCATATGGATTATTAGTGCCATCTGGAGGCCTTTTGATGGTCGCCGAAGCTGAATCCAAGGATACTTGGGAGGGTTGTTAACTGGATCCAGGCACCGAGCGAAACCTTCCCTCTAACACAGTTCTACACACTAAACAATTTTTTTAAAGGAAAATTTTGAGGTCCCAATTTTCAGCAGAAAACTTCATTTCAAAAAATAATTAAAAATCCTCAATATTCGTACCACTAAGCTAAGTCCAATATCATGAAAAAATTGAACTAAAAAATCGAGCAATCAAATTTAAATTTTAAATCATTGGTGATAAATATTCAGGATGCAGTCATTATAAGGTTTATATTAGTGCCGATGTTTCAACCCAAACATGAGGGTCATCATCAGGGCGTGGTTCGAGCACTGAAGGTTTTCAAGTACCCTACTTGGATACTACTATAGTACTTGCATTTCTTCAGTGCTCGAACCACTCCCTGATGATGACCGACATGTTTGGGTTGAAACGTCGGCACTAATATAAACCTAATGATGATTGCATCCTGAATATTTATCACCCATGATATATAGAATAGTCGACTAACTTCCTTCAATAATTCATTAAATTTTAAATGTTTTCATCGATAAAAATGTAATTTGAAATTTCTGCAGCCACGACATTGGGTTATTGTATGCTGATAGATAACCTATTGTACAACGAAGTACTTTTAAAAGGATCAGAATCGTGTTCTGAACAATAAATGTAAATGAAATTTAATGGAACTAACATAGGATGTCGCGAGCTTTCGTCCAACACTTGGCCAAATTGCACCACGGTTCCAAAAAAAATGGATAAAATTTGATAAAAGTAGTGTTGGACCATCTAGATACCAATATCCACAATCCCTGAAAATTGCATTAACATCAGATTAACGGTAGTATACAGTCCATCATACACAAAATTTCGAAACAAAAAAATTGTTAAATTTCCAGGCACAAATTTCACCGATGAAAATCAGTACAATATAAGTCTATTTTTTTAAAACTTTCAGTACGTAACCTACCTATATAAGCAAAATGTGATTATCTCTTCTTCCTCAGTTATTATTTTTTTCCACAAATTATCTGTTTATGAAGGGAGTATTTTATTTTTAGATTGAAGAGATAGTTGAAGTTTCAGATATTTCTATCCGAGAACTCTATTAATCAAGAAAATAATATTCAGATATTAATTTTTATAATAATTAAATATTTCAATAGGTAATTCAATATTTGGAACTTTCGAATTTATTCACCAACTTACACAATACATTTTCTCTCTTACAATATAACAGTGATTTAAACCGTCGGAAAGTGACACATCCGCAACTGTCATTCCGTCACGTTCCGACTCGCAGAACATCCGTTACCGCAGAGCAGTGACTGCCTGAAGGGGCAAGATGACGAGGGCGTGCCGCCAGTCCGGATCACGATCAGCAGCCTCCAAGGCGCTCTTTGAAGTAGGCCTGGCTGTTCTCCATTTCGCTTGAACGGCACCTCAGGCCTCACTGTTCAGTTCCTGCGAACAGTCAGCTGTCACGATCTGACTTGTTATGTTAGTGTGTGACTGGCGCTGAGGGAGACTCGTTAACAATCCACTACCGATTAGCTAATGGATCTTACCTGTACACATGTGGCAACAGCTCATCTTGAATAGTAATTTTTCAGCTTATCGAAAATCGTGATGCGTTCCATTTTGGAAGAACCGTCGGATAGAAATTCTTGCTGATGGGCACTAACAGGGACTGTAATAATTGAGATAAGAAGCCGTATTTTACGAAAGAGAACCTAGAGTTCATTTGCATTTGGAACAATGAGACCGAAAGAAAATGCTGGAACCTGGACCATAATGTCAAGCTTTTGAAGGAGTTGCGTTATTTAAGGTCCTATTGTCCGAGGCAAACAATAGATTAATGGCCGTTAATGTTTTAGAATTGTCATTCCGTTGTAAGCGAGACGATCATTTTCATATTATTTGGATTTATATTTTATAATTTAGAGCTTATCATTGAGATGATTCTGATGACATTTCAATTGATTCGATACTAGATGTTCCCATTAATTTAATAAGAGCTGAGATTAACTCTAGTGGTTAATTGTGATTGATGACACTTTTTATAGATTTTTATAAAAATAAGTTAAATTCTGTATGTGAATGTGAGGAATATTTTTTTGTTGCTAGATCTAATATTAACCAAATGTTTAAAACCATACTGTATGCGTCTATATATACTTATTTAAAAGAAGCAAAACTATTAACTACGCGTGCGAAATAGACAAAATATATAAGATATTAATTTTCGTTTTCACATAGGTATTGAAACCTGTTCACTATCGCTAAGAAGACCGTTATTCATTAACAGGCCATTTAGGACCTCGGAAATGGCAATTCTTCGACAGGTTTAATTATACCTGCTGAAAAAGAGAGTTAAACAGCGGAATTAAACGAAAAACAAACGGAGAAAGGACTTGGAGGAATTAGGGCATATGGGTTTGTGGGTCGTGTATGTGTTCTCAAACGTTTAACAAGGATCCCCACACTGACTGAAGCGATGTCCGGCCGGATCAGGGAAAATGGGTCGCTGGTCATCTCCCGTTCATGCAACATCCCATCCCCCACTTTCGATGCAGTTTACTTTGCGGTTACTACTCGAGTTGTTTAAGTAACAAGACAAAGACCATTTAAACGATGATTGTTACAGCATAAATGGGAGTAAACATTTAATTAGAGACAGATTAATAACATTAAAATCAGCGTTCGTCTTCCGTGGTTTTCTACCATACCACTTAACCAAATTATTAAGTTTAGGTTCTCGTTACTCGTTCGACGCACAATTTAACCTTCTTTAATTTCTTAAAGAGTACAATTTTCGTTTCGATGTACCGTTTAGGAGTTGTATATGAAAAAACAAAAGCAGGTCGAAAAAATATGGCTTTTTCGGCTGTTAGAAGTTTTCACTTGATTGCTCGAGTTAGAAATGTTGGATTTTATATGTTTAAACCCATATTCACAAGTTAAAAAAAAAAAAAAGATTTCCCATATTTTCCGTTTCGATCCTCAAGTTACTGGCCTAATATTTTTTTTATCAGCCACCATTCTTGAAAGCAGCGGCTCAGGAATGGCAGACAAGGTACATTTCACCTATATTAACATACAGATTTGTAATTTACATTTAAACCTTTGCCTGCGATCAGATCGGTTTTTGTCCAGTGGCTTCAGGACTAAAGGGCGTGAATAGTTCCACGAAGGAAGACAAGGCCTCCTAAGACATATGCAATGTTTGGAACATATAGTTTTGTCAGGTTTGAAAATCAGTTTAAAGAATAAAATTATCTTGGCTTCTTCATACATTGTAGAGCGAAGCATTGCACAGATAGGTGAACGATTTTCTTCCACATTGCATCACTTATGTATTCGATCAAGTGAACATTGGTGGGCTTGTCGCCAGGTAGCAACTTCCGTGAAGTGGTTACGTTGATAGTTCCTCTGTATGTGGAGGAGATATTAATCGATTGATTTCTTCTTTCTTTTCTGAGGAGTCATTAAAAAAAAATTAAAAATCAAATAATAATATACAAAGTGGTTCACATACAAGTAATACCACAATCACAAATAGTAATAATAAGATATTTTTACTAGAATACATTTATTCTAAGTAAAAGAGAAGAAGAAGAATTTTTATTCGAAATATGAAAAAAATCTGGTATGGTGCTTCGTACAACTTGCACTTACTGCACTACTTTCAGTAGGACTTTGCCCTTTAGAATATTACTTATAAATACAAAATTACAATTAAATTAAAGTGTGATATTTCTGTGAAATGTGTGTTTTAGGTTTGCCAAGTCTTCCAAAGGAACTTTATTTCTCATTGAGTCATGCAGAATATTAATAAAAATGGACATTATCTACTGCAAATATTAGTAGTTATTAATATTTTTCACACTTTATTGCATGTTGCGATTTTTTATACTAGATAATTCTTCTAAAATCATTCCTTCTAACAGTATTTCATACATTTATCTATATTACAACTGATATTTCAGAAAATATCGATCGGCGAAAATATGTTTCTTATTTAATCTCATAGTTAATTATCAAATTCTTTCATAATCCATATTTATACATTTTGTATTACTACTGATAATAAGAGACGGCTAATTACTTATGTTAACCAAAACTAAAGGTAATTTAGAGAAAATTGTTTTTAAAACTCGATATTTGAGCTCTGCCTAACTATTGTAATGGAAACAAGAATTAATTTAAATTGAAGACCATTTAATATTACACAAATAAAACGAGTTCAGTGAAAATCGTTAGAAGCATTTTTGAGAAATGTTTATGAAAATTTATATAGAAGCACTTACGGTAAGCCATAATCTTAATATATTTTCGATTTTTAGAGAACACAATCGATTATTCGAAAAAAAAAAAATCAATGCTCTAACATATACGGAATTTCATTATAGCTTATAACCGGAAGTTCATTTTTTTAATATTTTTTTTATTCAGAGCCAAAAAAAAAGAATAATTGAAGAAACAAATTATTTCTTTGATTGAGTAATTTCTTTCCTCTGGTGACTCAGCTACTAAGGAAATAAAATTTAAATTCTAACAAAGAAATAAAAAATAATTTTTTTAGAACGGAATGCTACCACTGGGTGGTATCTCTTCAAGTTCTGTTCATGTCATTATTTCTCATGTGTGCATATTTACTGGTTGTATTTGTTTACAGTTGTAAATATCATTAAATAAATTTAAAAAATAACTTTTTTAGGAAAATAAAGAGTTTTACTGATAAATTAATAAATTAATAGGAACACCTTCAACTAGGCATAGATACTTCAGGAACACATACAAAATAAAAATTTGTAAGGTGTAGTTAATCAAAGTTTTTTCAAAAATAAACTTTAATTTTTTTTTAAATATTTTAAATAAATTATTTTTCGAACTCTTCCGAACAACAAAAACAAAACAGTATCTCGAAATCTTTTATTAAAATAAACAACAATCCTTCTAAATGTCAAAATTTATAAGATACATTAAGCAAATAATTATAAAATCTCTCATAGAAATGTGTAAGAAAATATCCAATTAAAAAGAAAAACGTAACAATGAAAATAAATAAGAACTGAAAACAAAATTCTTTAAAAGCTTAAAATACTTTTCTGTAATCATAAATAATACCTAAGCAGGATTTACCAGTTGATGTTAAATACTAAATTAACTTTGAGTTTTAGTCACTTCCGAATTTTTTTATTAATAGCCAAGTGGAAGGAGAATTACCTAATTCTTACATAAGGTTGCCTACAGACCCACTGAGTTCGGTAATAGCTTAAATCTGACCAGGCCAAGTTCAAAATTTCTCTGCATATTTATGTAACTTCAGGTAGCCTCAGGTATACATAATACATTTTTGAATATCATAAAATAATTTAAGAATATTTAAGAAGAGTTTCCTACTTCACACCATAGTAGGAGTTTTTCCATTCTGGTTGAGGGAGATATGGACCTTCCAAAAAAAAAAAAGGGAACGATCGTCCCTTTTGTCCTCCTGAATTCTGCGCCTATGTTACACACTTTAAATAATACTAGGGCTTGCTTGATTTTGGAGAGTAAAAATACACTTTATTTTCTAATTTTGATTTCATTTTTCTAAAATATCTTTTCACTAATTTGCTTTAGGCCAATTTAATACATAATCATGCATACATAAGTGTTGTATCACTATTTATTAATGAACGTTTTAGAGAATCTTTGTTAACCTTTTCAGCATATAAATTAAACCAAAAATATTAATATAACTTTGAATTTATGGTAAAAAAAAATAATAATGGCATAAAATAATTTATATTCAATTAAATAAAGTTTCTTTTAAATGCTATGTATTTCACAAGTAAATAATGACTAGTTCATGATAGAGCCTATAACATATTTATTGTATTATTTTAGAAGCTGAATAAATAACAAAAATTATTCGAAACGTTCATTAATAAATAGTGACCAAAACTAATTGTGATTATTTATTAAACTGACCTATTAAGAAAAATAATTGAAAAAAAACAGTTATTGTTTCATTCAGTCTTATGAAGGATCAATGAATTTTTAAATTTTGCATAATCCGTGGTGATTAACATAATGCATGCATGAAGAATGTGTTTGCTAAAGTAATTGATGTCGTTGTACATTTAAATAAATTAAATTGATAAAAATAAAATGTATTAGAATATCTGGCAAATTACATGTAAATTTATGAATCATCCGTGAATCTCAAATTCATTTAATTTCTTTTTTTGTAAGTTTTTACCTATATTTAATAGAATAATAATAAAAATCGTAACCTGATGGCAAATAAAATATAAATAAATTTCAGTAATAATTATATAATTCATCTTGGATAGGAAATTTCCGACATAATCAAATGAATATCAAATTTTGGATACAGCATATTTGTGGTTATTTTCTGCGAGGCGTAAAATAAAAATGGGGAAAGAAAGGAAGGCAATTTAAATGAAATATCTTGACAATCTCTGATATTTATTATGTGTTGGTTAGTCAGTTTTCTTAACTTCAAATTGAAGAAAACATATTCTTATTCCATTTGTATAGACGAAATGGTTTAGTTAGAAAAAAGCTGATAAGAATTTTCTTTATTCAACGTAATCCATTGCATTATTGATTAAAAGTCGATAAGAAAAGGGGCTGGACTATGAATGATAAAAATGTTTAAACAATGTAAACTAAATGCAAAAAAAATAAAACAAACAATAAAGATATGTGGTTTAAAATTGAGTGTACCTAAATAATCATTAACTTACTTTTTATATTGTTTTAAGAATTTGCCATGGAGCATGCTTTATCGGTTTTTTAACGCTTGAACGAGAACTCGCCCACAGCGTGTTCAAAGATGATAGCACGAATCAGCATTGTTTTTGTACTGACATGTTGAAACCTTGACTTGACAGATAACTTAAAAATGGAATGCAGTTGATATCTCGACCGTTTTACATTGTTTACATTTATAATGACCTTAATTTTAAAATGATAAAAAAATTTGATGTCATACATCTGGTACATGTATTTGATTTAAAACCTAGCGTACCAGGATTGCTCAAAGGAGTTTGCAAGGAGGACACATAAACGTTAATTGATATTTACGACTGTATACATATATACAACAAGTAAATCGTGTTTAATAATATAAAAGATGATAAAACCTTGGGAAGAAACTACCCATTCGTAGTACTTCAAAAATTGTATTAATTTAGGCCCTTTCTTTTTCCAGACGCCTCACAGGGTTGTCAGGAATTATTTTGGATGAGAGGTTATGAATTAGAGAGTTGGTGTGATCAAATAGTTTGGGATTAAAAAAAGAATATCTAGTTAGGGCCAAGTCTTTAACAAAAGCAATATTCTGGTCTCAATGAATAATTTTATTTGTGACATAATAAGGAGCATTAAAGATTTTATGGAGGATTTTGCATTATACGGATTGGATACGGAAACAATTCGATGATTTTGTGGCGCCCCGAAGCTCAATTCCATAAGTCCAATAATTAGTGTACATAAGGTTTTTTTTTTTTTTTAAGAATATTGAAAGTTATAGAGCGTTTGTCAAGTAAGTGATGTAGTATTCGGAATCTATTTGCAGTTTATTTTATTTTATTTCAGTTCATGATGATTCCAAGTAAGATGTTTGTTAAGAAAGATTACTAGGTGACAGATCTGTTCGAAAGGGATAAGTAAAATATTGTTAATGGATACTATATGTAGTATGTTTACGACTAAAGGTAAAAGCAATTTGTTTGGATAAATTTTGATTCTTCAGTTTTGAAACTATGCAATGGATGAAATGTAACGCATTCATATTCGTATAATTCATATAATTCTGAATCTAATAGAGATGTATATGGTGTTCTATGCACTGAAATCTTCTAGAACTTTAAGATGTGGTTAGAATTAATTCAACTATCAAGAGTACCATGAGGTTTTAGCCAAAAAAAAAAAAAAAAAAAAATATATATATATATATATATATGTGTGTGTGTGTGTGTGTGTGTGTGTGTGGTGTGTGTGTGTGTATTAAACAGTATAATATTACAAAATAAATATAGTTTTACTTTCATTTTCACAGTTTTTAAAGAAAATAATATGCTTTTTCTGCAGAAGGAGTGCGTACGCCAACGTATGTGGGCAATAGGCAACAATTCTTGCATCGTACGTATACGTTGCAATTCCAAACAGTTACTTGTAAAAAATCACGTAGTCTTGATCATTAATTATAATATTCAGAAGTAGAGTATAATAGTTTAATTTTTCATTTATTGTGATTGGATCGAATACGGCAGTAAGTGGACTACACCCATCAGAAAATTATGGGTAACGGTAGCCGGTGTTCCGCTCATAGCCATTCAAACAATGCATGATCGTGTGTTCACAGCCGTGACGGTTTTTACACCCACCTGACGACTGCACCATGTAATGACCTCACCCGGAATAATTTCGTCTACCTGGATGACTAACTACAAACGTTATACCTGCCTTGTATTGCTCGAAGTGATAAAAGTGAATTCCTCCGACGATGGGAATAAAAATCAGCTAAAGGAAAGTCAAGTATTGTCTTCGTAAATTCATTAAAGTGTATCAAAAAATATAAAGGTGTTACAGGGTTTTGCACTGGGCACATTAATGGATAATCAATGTACTTACAAATCGGATATGAATTATCACATTTTTTATTTATTTTCAAAGCTAGCAATTGCTAACTTAGCATAATTAGTAACATATTAGTCCTTGAAGTGGGCGGCCGGAACTGTTCTGCTCCGAACTATTCCGGCACAGCCCAGCTTTACGCACTCAATCCCAGTAACGGTTCCTGGATTTAGTATGTTTTTTTTAATAACGGTAATTACTCTGGAAGAAAAATAAAAATAAAATTCTTCTTCTTTCTCTTCCTCCTTACTGCCTTTCAGCGTGGAGGTGCCTCTGAACAGAAAAGCAAAGATCCCGAGCCAGCACCCTCATGGCTTCCCAGTTTTTTCCTCTTCTCTCTCCCACTTTAAAGATGTAGTCTTTCCATTGTATTTTGGGTCTCCCTCTTGGGCGTTTTCCTGTTGATCAGGCTTCAAAATATTTTCTTGGGTCCCTGCCTTCACTCATTCGACAGATATGTCCAAATCATCTGAGTTGCTGAATCCAAACCATAGGAATTTGAACAATACCATTTTATATGTTATAATTGATCGATTTTGTTTTTTTAAATTATTAATATTTAAAAAGCAAAAACGAAGAAAACTTAAACAAATTGAATAATAATTAGAGCTCGATTTTTTATACGAAAACTCGAAGAATATGCAGCGGAAACTGCTGTGAAATATGCCTAAAAATGTAAAAATTTTCCAAACATACAATAGTTCTGTACAAGTGTTGAAATATGCTAATGTGCCTAAAACAAGTTCTGAACTAAAATAAAAATTGAGTGAAGTATTGAAAATAATTTATTGTTTCTTACTGTCTAATAGACCAAAATAATTAAAAAATACTGTGACAAACAAAGAAAGGAAAATAAAAACTTTAAAAATACAAACCAAAAATAAAATCAATAATAATATCAACGTTTATGAGGTTAAATTTTATTTTAAAAGTAAATAATAATTCTTGAGAATTATTTCCTATGGAAAAAAATAATTTTTTATATTAATAGTTGCATAGACAATATGTACGATTGCCTGACTGTTCAAAAATATATTTGGTAACTTATATATTGATGTACTTTCACACTTAAGTGTATATCTCAAAGGTTAGTGTAACAAAAATCAAAATTTACTATTGATTATTATTTATTGTACGTTTCGGAGAATCGGTATCACTCTCTTCAGCAATCTCAAAAAAAAAATTATACCAATATATTTTAGGTTAAATCTAGATATCAGTCATTACTAACTATAATATACAGCATATATATAGAACTTTTCAAAATAAATATAAATTATTTTACATAAATTTAGTTTGTAATGACTGGTTTCCAGTTTGAAACTAAAGTTGGTATATATTTTTTTTAGATTGCTGAAGAGGGAGACAAAGATTTCCCGAAACGTACAATAAATAATTTAATTTTTACTTTTTATTATACTGACCTTTGAGGCATACACTTAAGTGTGGAAGTACAACAATATATAAGTTACCAAATATATTTTTGAACAGTCAGGCAATCGTACATATTGTCTACGCAACTAGTAATATGACAAATTTATTTTTTCCATAGGGAATAATTCTTAAGAATTATTATTTACTTCTAAAATAAAAGTTAACCTCATAACTGTTGATATTATTATTGATTTTATTTTTGGTTTGTCACAGTATTTTTTAATTATTTTGGTCTATTAGACAGTAAGAAACAATAAATTATTTTCAATATTTCACTCAATTTTTATTTTAATTCAGAAATTGTTGTTGGCACATTAGCATATTTCAATACTTGTACAGAACTATAGGAATTGAAACTAAAGTTGGTATATATTTTTTTTAGATTGCTGAAGAGGGAGACAAAGATTCCCCGAAACGTACAATAAATAATTAGCAAAATTTAATTTTTACTTTTTATTATACTGACCTATGAGACATACACTTAAGTGTGAATAGACATTAACTATAAAGATCAAAATTTTAAAAACTAAGGAAAACTGATATATTAACGCACATATAACTATTTTAATGTATAAATTAAAACTTCTTAAGTTTACGAAAACAATACAATGTGCTAGCTCTTTTTGTAAGAATTCAGGGAGTTTAGAATGTATCTAAATAATTATATATAATAACTGTTACGTTGAAAATTGGGATTGGAATTCAACCATGAAATCTGGCACCTGCGTAGTGGCACAGTATTGGTACCTGAAGTTATCGATCGCTACGTATAAGGCTGACCAAAACAAAACTGGAAAGTAGAGACTCTTTCATGCCTTAACATTTCCCATAATAATAACCATTAGCTATAAATCCGCAGAGAACCTGAGAACATTATCCGAGCAATACCAACTGGCGTAGCCTTGCGGCAGGTAGCATGTCCTTCGCCGTAACTTTCTAACTTAAGTAGCCGTGATTGGCAGCAGCCCAGTCTCTTAATGCCTGGCCAGGTTGTCTATGCTGCCTTTCAGCTGGATAATGCCTATCTGGGTATACTTGCGGCTCGTTTAACATCTAATGGCCGCCACTGTATATATAATTTGCCAAGTATTCTCCAGGCTTAAGTATCGGACTTGGATTTCAAGACACTCTACATAGTTAGGAATCAAAACCTCATGAACTTTTTCTTACATTTCTATTTGCTTGGTCAGAGATCCGAAATAGAGAATGAAAAGTCGTTTAAAAAGTACAATATAAGTTATTTGATTGTCAAAGAGTAAAAAAAAAAAAAAAAATTTCAAATCTCAATGATAATCATAATGAAATCCTTTTCGTTGCTATACTTATGAATATCCATAACTACTTTTCACTTAAATATCTTAGGAAACATATGTAAATAATGTTTTTTACAATTTTTTTTTTTTATTTAATGGAATTTACAGCTGTATACAAATACAACTAGTAAATATGCGCAAATATAAATAATGGCATGTACAGGCTTGAAGAGATACTACTCAGTGGTAGCACTCTCTACATAATTTTAAGTAAGAAGATCACGATCTTCTTTTCAGACGCCAAGGAGGATTATCAGGGATCGAGGAAGAAGCAGGAGTGGAAACAAGCGGATGCGACTGAAGTTTATCATGAAAGGATAGATATCTGGCTCGAGCTAAATCAGCGACATATGGTACATCAAGGTCTTGATGAATGGTTTTATTTGTGACAAAGTATGGAGCATTAAGGATTTTACGGAGGATTTTGGATTGTAAGGATTGAATACGATAGGAATTCGATGGTTTCGTGGAGCCCCAAAGTTCAACTCCGTATGTCCATATAGGTCTTATTATAGTTATGTAGATAAGTCTTTTGTAATTAATTGAAAGTTTGGAGCGTTTGTCTAGTAAGTGTTGGAGCAGTTGGAAGTTTTTTACAATTAATTTTTTTATATATCAACAGTTATTTTTTTTTTTAAATTTTTATATTCCATCACTACAATGATTTGCTTATAAAATTATTTAGCGTTCCTTTATAATTTCATTTATTGATAATTATGTTATTGTTTTATATCCAACATTGTAGTATTGCAATCCCATTACCCATCTGTTTTCGTTAATATACACTAAAAGCTATTATACTTATTTTATTACTTCTATTTTAGTTATTCTTTATTGTAATAGGTCTTTTGGCCAGATTTATTGTTCATTTATATGAACAATACTGTTATTCTTAAAGGACCTAGTACCAGAATAAAGATGATTTTCTATTCTAACTAGAGTAAGCGCACCAGTAACGGACATAGCTAAAGAATTTAAAAAAACTTTTTTTTTTATTATGCCGACGTAATTATCGTTATAAATTTCACCTTTGGACGTTTAGAATCTATAGGGTCTTCTTTTTCTATTTAGCACTTTAAAATTGAAATATTCAGTTACGCAGGTATAATCTCCATTTAAATAAAACACCTTTTTGCACTAGTAACGAACATCCCGAACTTCCATTGTTCTAGTAATGGACAGGGGGTCGGTACCAGCAATGGACATGCCTCAGAAAAATTCTAAATTATTATTTAACTATAAAAATAACGACAAAGGTAATATAAATGTTAAACTTACTCTAGACAAAACTGTCAGTAGGAAGGTATGAGGTAACACTGATCTCAAGAACACTACAGAAACAACAATTATAGGCATTTTAAATTTTTCTTTTGGTAACTTTATCCAGTTCTTCAATTTGGAATTTAGGGTGTTGTTCTTCAATTTAGAAAAAGCTGGAACTTTTAAATCTATAAGAAAACTTATTGTGTACATTTAAGCTCCAACCTGTCCATCACTGATGCGTTTAACCAACAGAAAAAATATTGAGAGTTTTCGGTTCGAGAACTTGGGTTCGGAAATAGAAGAGCAATGCTTCATTCAACTCTCGACTTTTTGGAAAAGTGGTATGAAAGGTAGTGAGTGTGGTATGAAATCAGCTATAGAGTATGGCGAAATCTATTATTTTGGACTGGGAATCCTGCACCATCACCTTTATTACCTTTATTAACTTTATCAGTTTTAATAATTCCAGGGACATAAATGAGAAGAAAATAAGGAGGAAAAATAAATCATAAACGTCGGTATTTATTATGACAGACCTGTAAAACTTTGTCGTTTTGTGATATTTTCTTGAATTTAGCAATCGTTGGTGTGTCATTTAGCAATTCCAGCAGCACTACAATTTGATTGTACTTTTGTCTTTATGTTATTGGTTAAGAAACGCTATCATATTCAAATTGTGAATGTATTAGCATCCAGATGAGATAGAAAAAGAACTTCTTACAGTACATCCTAAAATGAGATATAAAACGATCCAAAATAGGGAATAGAAAAAGATAACATTTATACAAATAATATTCCTATGGTTCGCAGGTGAGCAGAATCTGCTGCCTCTTAAACGTTTATGCGTTTAATTAATTAAAATTTAATTATTTAAGTTACGAAAATTTGAAAATTAATAGACTATGTTGAATATATGTATGCGGGTGTGCGTATTTAGTAATAAATAAAAATAGAAATAGTAAAATATAAAAAATTGTTGCGGCCTCCAATAGCACTGCATAACCTTACTGCGGTATCTATTGATGGAAAGGTTCCCTACATCTACTTAAGTGAGGCTTGAGAAGGATTTGGGTGAAAGATTTGTAGTCAAAGACCTATAGAATGTATAGAAACCATTCTATCCTATGAGTGATTTTTGGAAAAATCTGGAATTTGAAAAGAACCAGTTCCAGAGTGTGACAGAAACGATTATTCTGGACACGTTTGGTGTATTAAATTATCACCTACGCTTAGATGATGTTTCCTCAATATTTTTTTTATTTACCTTTCCCTCTTAACTCTATATTTTAGATTTATATGAATGATATGCAAATATGCAAGATAACACGGCCCCGCAGCCACACTTAATTTAAAGTTTTTGTTTGTTTGGTGTAGCGGTTAAACCTACAAAACCTACACTTTTTTTTTATGAAGTGTTGCTATTTTTCTTACACAGAATATTTATAAATTTATTATTCACGATATATATTTATATTTTTTATAAATTCACACTTTTTCAATGATTATTTTGTGGCACTTAAGCAAAATAATTAATTTTCAATTGATAATGAAAACAAAAAATTAAAGGAATATTAATTTGGAAATAAAATTGAAATGAAGTTTCATACACATTTTAATTGATTTAAAATAATATATTTCTATATTGCTAATACATCGATTAAGATTATCGGTTTATAAATTAACAGACTGCCTACTAAAGCAGTAACAATCCTTCTTAAATAGTATTAAAAACTAAATAATCAATGCTAACTTGCATAACAGGCATTGGGTTAATCTGTATTTCCATGATATTTTCCAAGAGAAATATATGTGTACAATGCCACGGTGGAATGTATTTAATTACAATTTTTAATTATTAAATAGTTTTTAAGTATATTTTATATCGTTATTATGAGAGGGCTATGATACGAATTCGCCAATTCATAACAATTTTACTATCAAAAAACTGATACTATTATATAAAATTCTAGGACTGTAAATAAATAACACATATCTATTACCTGAAAAGGATACTAAATTGGGAATGTATTATTTTTAAAAATTATTCTGTAACAAATATACTATAATTAAGCGAAATTCGTATTTAGTTTATTTATTTTAAACCTTACTATCAGAAATTAAAACCTGTATCACAAATTATTTTTCTTTAGTCCATATTTTTATAACAAAATAACATAACGATTTAATAGGTTAACCATTGTTTTATCTTCTAATCAATATGAAAAAGCATAGTGAAATAACCTAGTTTAGGTGGCCTAGATTTATTTTTAGAATCAGATTTCACTTTCAACATGAGTTTAATTGTACGAGGTGGAGTTAACCAGGGTGTTCGTGTTGCTGCTGTGCTTGTAACAGAGGAAAGAACGGACAAGAGGCTAAAGATAAGGAAGCAATCCGGTTTCCATTCTTGTTGGCAAGGGCTACTATTTGTAGTTCCCAAGTCAGCTTCTATCTCCGATAAGATTTTCTGAGATTAAAAGTATTTTAGAAAAAAAAAAAATTAAAAATCTAAAAATTTTTAAAATAATAAATTTTATCTATAATTGGCATATTGATATATAATACAGGAAGGGTATCTTGTATCTAATGTAGATAAATGTCTAAATGTTTGTTCGTTGGCTAAGAATAATATAAACTTCATCGACTTCATTTGGAATACCATAGGTACATATATATATATATATATATATATATATATATATATATATATATATATATATATATATATATATATATAAATAGATCCTCTTCGGTTTTTTAATTGAGCATCGATACTGACAGACCCAACAGTACCGACAGTATATACATATACATTATATACACGCACATATATATATATATATATATATATATATATATATATATATATATATATATATATATATATATTTGTATATATATATATATATATATATATATATATATATATATATATATATATATATATATATATATATATATGTGCGTGTATATAATGTATATGTATATACTGTCGGTACTGTTGGGTCTGTCAGTATCGATGCTCAATTAAAAAACCGAAGAGGATCTATTTATGTTAACAAACAGGGATCGAAACGTTTTTGAAAAATGGAATAAACAGAAGTTGTTTTAACTCATCTAAGTGTATTTCATGACCTATTATCTGACTGTAATTCATATTTTAAGTTATAATATTTAAAGGTCGAATTATAAAAAAAAAACATTGTAATATTATACATATATAAATATATATGTGTATATAACTACGATTTTCAATCCTTAATTTGTTAGTTTATCACGTCAGATACAGATTTTTCCCACGATTTTTCTTTAAATTTGACGCTTCTAATTTAGTTCGTTTACTGTTACTACCTCTCTTCAAGAATTATAGTTTGACGTCACGGATCGTTATTTATTTTTAAAATTGTTACAGTGAATTGTGTTCCACCACATCTAAGGCATCCGCTTCCGGTTCAGTAATGCTTGAGTAATATTTATTTATTTTTTTTATTCTCCACATTTATTGGTTTAAAATTATAATTCTCATGTATAACGATGTAAAAATTGTTTTTTTTTTAATAATTTATATACTTGATATTTTGCATTAAAATTTACACTTTACCTGCCATATCCATTACATCATTAAAGTTAAATATGATATCATGACTGCAACATAAAATGTTGGTTTCCTTTTTTTATCCAATAGTTTTCGGTTGCGAAAACGCATAGAGAAAGAATTTTTCGTTGCAGTTAGAGAAAGGTGAGATTTTATCACGCCGGATTTATAATACTCTCAGACCACTGGGCATTTGTAGAGTAGGTCATTGTGGACTTTAGTCCCAAAATACACGAAGCTATATTTTGTCTCGCAAAATAAATTGCTATGAATTTATTTATCTAGATAAATAAATTCATAGCAATCAGTAATTTTAATTAAGAATATGAGCATAAATGATTTTCCAACTTCGCAGTACTCTTGTCATTCCAAGATTAGTATATACATAGAAATTTTAAAATAATCTATTCGTTCACTGTAAAGTTAAAATATTAGGGAACCAAAGCGTGAATGCTTTGTTGTATTGTTTGGAATGTTGTGCCGATTTTTTTGTTGATAGTGGAAAGACAGATATCTATATATCTTATCTGTATTTGTCTATTGTACCAGTGTTTTGTAGCATAAAGCAAAGAAATATTTTACATGAGATTTTAACTTGAAGAATCGTATCTTTATTGTTTTCAGAATCTGTTGTAAAATCGGTATCGATAGATGGATGAATAGGTCTCCGAAATGCTATACAAATACATAACATATTCAATGTAATATAAGACAAATCAATAATATATACGTATACAGAGTACTGTATATATTTCATATCTATTGAAACCTTTTTTTTTTTTTTTTTTTTTTTTTTTAGTATTACAGCAATCTGTCACTTGGACATTAGTTATAGTGAGGTAGGATAACATTCAAACTATATGTACAAAAATATGAAATAAATAGAAGCAAATTAATAATAAATAATCATAAAAAATTATATACAATAAATAAAATAAAATAACCTAAAAATCAGAAAATACATATATTTAATAATATACACAGTAACTGTTAGTTGAATCGATCTTATATAATATAGATATTTAAAAACTTCTTTTTAATTTAACGATAAACCAGAAGCCCATACGAATAAATCGTTTAGTTTATTGGTCAGGGAATAAATAGAATTATAGAAGTAAAATAATGGTTATGCATTAAGTTATACAATAAACCAAAATATTATTACAAGTACCAAGAGACTGTATATTTGTTAATATTGGTGCGATGGCTGAATTTACCTCTTGCAATGGATTTAGAGACTTATAAATTTATTATGGGGTATGCCCAACCGTAAATTGTAACGTTTTTGAGTAATACGCAAATAAATTTTTATTTTCATCACAACATTTATTCTGCTGATTATTCGTACAAGAGGGAAAAAATGTCCTTTAAAATGATGGCTTGATCATTAGATTTATGAAGAATTGAGAAAGAGATGGCGTACCGACAAACAAACTTTTGAGAAATAATATATGAAGATTTTGAAAATCAAATTACAGAAACGTGTTTGAGAGTTAATAGAAATGAGAAGTGGAGGCTTCGAATATTTTACTATTATTTCAATAGGCCAAAGAAAATACTTACAAATATAACTGTTTAATTTTAAATTGTTTATCTTATAAGTATTAGTTGTTTGGTGTGGTTTCTTTTCTTGTGGTATGAACTAACGGACTGATAGTTTCTAATGGAAATCAGAAAGCATCAAAGAGGAGGTTAATGGCTTTTTAGAAATAATTCTAAAATTCTGTCCCCTTGACACATTTTGGCACTTTTACATCCGTGCTGATAGGTACTCGGGACTACTTCCGTCACCCAGCTTCGGGCTCCATGTAACGCTTCCGACTAATTATTTAGGACAGCGATTATGTGATGACTTCAGGAATAGAAATCGGTGGTAGGGATGGGAGAGGGGGTGTTATCGATGTTTTGAAAAGCTAACGTGTTTTGGTTTTATTGAGACGGGAATAGATTCGTATTCTTGGCTGACGTACAACAGTGTTGGCACACGAAAAATAGAAAATAGGATATCCCGGGAGGTCTGATTTGTAATTCTAATTGGTCAAACCATAATTTAAAACTAACATCAACAACCGTTGTTAATTGTGAAGGCAACCATCCTCTAAATCATTTATTTATAGAATGAGTTCGGTCTTGGTGAATAAAACTCATATAAATCACTACTTTTTTTTTATCGCAGACGTATAAAATTGAAAATATCATTTTGTCTTTGAACGAACATCTTTTTATTTTTACATTATTTTTGAACCTAAAATGAATATATCGTAATCTAAATTAATGTGTAAAAAAAAAAAAAAAATGAAAAGTTCTAATACAAATTTCAAGTCAACGATTACACGTTATGTCGATTCCAATCATCAAGACTGGAGAATACATGAATGTTCTTCTTCCGTACTTCATTCATTTGATTATATCTTCTGTCATGTTGATACCAGTAAAGGCAAAACGTTATTTACAGGTGTTAGAGAGATCAGAGGATTAGTTTAGGAATTTTCCAACAATATCCTTTATAATACACTTTTGAATAAAATAAAAAACAAATTTTAAAAGAAATAACATATATAATTAAACAGTGTAGTTAATAATAAGTGTACAGAACCAATATTGGTACACGATGACTGATTTCAACCATACCTATAAATTAGTTGATAATTAATATGCATTTTGAATTAAAATAAATTATTCTGTAAACATCGACGTCATTTCGTTATCTAACTAGGTAGTTTGCCAGAGGTTACAAGCTTAAATTTGCCTTTCACTCCAAGTTAGAACGAAATGTTTAATATTAGTATTATAAGTTATCTATATACAACCTACATATAGCTATTAGTTCATAGGTAGTATATATAACTAGCTACGTGAAGAGAGAAGGAAATCAACAAAAGCCACCGCTCTTTTTATCGAATCACTCTTTGAGATAAAAGAAATCTGAATCTTTGAATGAGTTCATGAAAACATCGCTCTTCTCTTCCTCCAACTCCTATAGGTCGACAATTATAATGCTGGCAACTTATTCAGTGAGGACCTAATTTAAACTTAGTACGCCCCTAGGACGAGTTTTCTTCCCGGCCCATCTTTATAACATGTTTGCAACAATCCTCAAGAAAATAATCAAATAATTACCTAATGAAAGTTTATTGATTAAACTGTATAAAAGAAGATTTAAAAACACTTTTCATAACTCATCATAAATATTTTTATAGAAATGGGCCTAATTTGTAAACCCGGCTGGGGATTTGTCTCCCATCAATGTATTATGGCAACTTTTCTTTTTTTCTCAAGTATTTATTATGTTAATGTTCTTAATCATATATTATGTAAATGATCATATTAGGTTCATAATTAAGATTTATTTGTTTTTGATGACAGGGGTAACGGTCACATTTAAGATTAAACTGAAGAGGGATAACTATAAATATAAATTATATATTCTATACATATATAATATATAATTTATATATGTATGGTTGTATACCTACGACTTCCTGTCCTACAGTATCCTTTAATAATACTCCACAATATAAATCCGATACATTGGACTCTACTTAGACAAACGTCTAACTTGGAATCCTAACACCAGACTGAAACGACAAGAAACTGTTCGACGTTTTCAACTACTCCAGGCATTTACTAAAATTCTAGGCTTCCAGTTAATTACAAAAGACTCATACATGACTACAATAAGATTTATTTGGTCTTAAGCAGTTAAGATCTGGGGCTCCACAAAGCCATCTAATTCCTCATGTATCCAATCCTTACAATCCAAAATCCTTCTTTATATCCTCAATGCTCCTTACTTTGTCACTAATAAAATCATCTATATCGAACTTAATGTTCGTTATGTTTCCGATTTGGCCCAATCCAGATACCTATCCTATAAACTTCCGAACCCTCTCGTTTCTAACCTTGCTTCTTCCTATTCGATCCCTGATAATCCCCCAAGGTGTCTGAAAAGAAGATGGCCTCGAGATCTCTTATTGTAAATACATCTTCTTGTTTTTTAACTACCAGTGGGTAGTTTCTCAACAAGTGCTTTCATGTTATTGTTTTCTGTTATCACATTTACTGGATGTATTTTTTTTCTTAATACAGTTGTAAATATTATAAATAAATAAAAAATAAATTAAACCAAAGTATTTAAAATAATAAATTTCTTAATTATTTATTTGTTTTGAGGTGCGTCTCCCTTTCCATCTGATATAAAATTGGTCTGCGAGGAATGCAGCTTTTTTAACCTTGGTGGTTTTCGTTTTCATGTTTTTTGGTAACCAAATACTCGCATCTTTCTTATTTTGTAGATGTTCTTAGTATTAATTTTTCATTTTGATTTTATAACATATAATATGTACATATTTAATACTTTTTATGGAAGATCGTATATCCATCTCATCTTACGTTCCGATTAAAAAATAAAAAAATAAAATAGAATGTAATTTAAAGATTATGAAAACAAAGCGTCGAGTGAAAATGACTATCAACTCACCACTTTACCAATTATTAGACAGCGTCAGGATAGAGAAAGAACAGATCGCATAAATCCTGAACAAAAATAGTAAATCTCATAACAATCATTATTGTTATTTATTCATTTAAAAAATTAAAAATAAGAAATGAATACATTTTTGTTATAATATATCTTTTTATTATTTCTTTATAATACTACATAAAAATCTTACATAGTAAAATAATTACCACTCCAGAATAAATCAAACATAATTTACGTTAAGGAGGAGATCCATATACCAGTTGTTTTTTTTAAACCGTTGTATTCAGATTTTAATTAATAAACCATGTTCTCAATTATTAATATTCATCACCAGAACTGCCATTTATCCATTATTAATTCGTTTATGTAAATAAGCATTGCATTAGATTTTGTAATTCTATAAATGATAAATAACACTGCATTATCTCTTCTTGTTGTGGAACAGTGATTTCGTAAATAAATACAATTTGTCTTTTTAAACTAAACTTTTATCATGATAATATGAATCGGACCAATTTAATGCTAAAAATTTAATTATTAAATATTAAACAAATAATATTTAAAATTAAAATAGGTATCTATTTACCAATTAAAATAATAAAAAAATGTTGACAATCAATTGATATATGTCATGGTTTGAGTGTAAATTGATTAAATTCAGATTTGAAAGTTTTTCAAGTTTTTCTGTTACTTTCTTAGTTACAATATAGATTTTTTCCCCGGCATTGAAATTTATATTACTTTAATAATTACCACAATTTAATTCTGATAATGACATTGACCGATTTTAATGATTACATATAAGAATATATTTTCTTATTCAATATTATTTTCAAAATTTAATAATAAGAGTGTTTAAGCATACATGGGATGATGAATACCGCCAAAGCATATGATCTAGTAGGCCCTTCTAGAACAAGTCTATAATGAAATCGACACCAGATAAATCCGGCTTAAACTCCAATCGTATTTTAAAATTAGTAATAATAACCACAATATTAGTGATATACATAATTATGTATTATAATATTTAGCATATATTATAACATCATATATTATTACAATAATTTTAAAATCTCCCATTTAAACAGTATCAATAGAGAAATAGTTTTTTAAATAAAAGTTTTAAGAAATATTTTGGTAATAAATTTATTAGTTTGTCGTAAAATTGCAAACAATATTTATTCGTTAAATGAGAAATAAAACAGCCCTTATATTACAGATATAGTTTAGTTTAAATCAATAAAATTTAATTGTGTTTAATATTTGCTGAGTATCTAAGATTACAAGTATAATTATAGAGCCTCAAACAGAAAATTATTTTAAGAACTACTTAATTTCTTCAGCCTAGGAATTAAATCTAATTTTTATTACCTTTCTGCACAATTTCTATAATTTACAAGTTATCAATAAATTACCCATCTCAAACTGTAATTTAAAATTTTGGTGTCTTCAAGGTCTTTTTTCTCGCACACTTTCAGGTACTCCTTCATCTGCTTTTAATACTAGGAACAGGTTACAATATCTGGGCTAGTATTTAGTAATTTATATTTTCTTTGCTTTTACTTTTTCTTCTTCAATTTAATGATTTCACGGTTATATTTTCGTGTTTATCTGTATGTATATATTTATACTCATATCAACATAAATGCATCATTTTCTTTAGCTTTTAAAAAATATTTTTCACGAACGAATATAATTTTTTTTTTTTTTTATCCTTGTTTCCTTAGTTTGTGCGATTCATGTAATCAAATATAAATAGTATCCTTCCTCTCATCATATACGTCCTCTACTATTATCTTTTGTTTTATATCTCCAGCATTTATAATTTTTCCTCATTTTTATTTTAATTTTCCGTATATATTTTTCTCAATTTTATTCTATAAACACAAACACAATTATAATTTTTAAATATATTTATTCATCCTGTCTATTACATTTACCTGTGCGCATTCACACATTAAACTGTATGCACAATATACTATTAAACTGTAATTAGTTATATAATAAATGTCAACATTGCTATATGACGATAAACATTACCTTTGCCAGCATTCATAAATAAATATATCTTCAGCTATAAATTTTAACTTGAAATCAACAAAAGACGGTCGTGGAAATTAATCATCTTTTAGAACTTAATTTTTAATACTTTTCGTGCAAGCTAATAAATACATATGAATATGTATTAAAAATTGTATAATAAAATAATGTAGAAAACATTATGCATTTCGGCATTGAAACGTTAAAATTTTGTACTCAAACTTTTTCCAAAAATGAAAATTTGAAATAGGAACGTAGTGGCTGACTTAGGTATATATGTTAATAAGGTTTATGATTGTTAATTATAAAATTTAGACAAAGGAGTTCTATATTCTACTTCCTTTTATTTATTAGTTATATGGTTTTGTTTATTTAAATTTTTATCTGTGTTCAATACATCATTCTCCTATCGTATATGGTATCTTTTTTTATTCGAATTTTTTTTTAACAATATAATAAGTTCAATTTGAATGACCATATCTCATCCTTGTAGAATATTCACGTAAACAGGATACGTAGCGGGAATACCTGAAAGTTTTATTTTGGTTTCAAACATTTATTGAATTAATTGTTGTTATACTCTTACATAATTTAAAAAAAAAATTAATACTGGTGTATGTTAATATAGATAAAACATAGAAGTAAAATTGACGTATTAGAGCTCCACTGAGCAACATATATATCCTTGTAGAAATATTAAAACGGACTGGACAAAAGGACCAATCGAAGTATATAATGGAAGAGTGATTTCAAGTAAAAATTTGAAATTAATCACAATAAAAATATTACTGCTGGAATTTCATATCCCAATTTTGCCTTCAGCGGTACATTTATTTGAACTTTCGAGGGTTGTCGACAATTATACGACAAGAAACACTTGTCATTAGTACACATAGAAAAACTGGCGCCTTAACACATGTTCCTACCCTAAGATGTGTCAGGTCAGAAAAAAAAAACGGTACTCCCACTAACATATTCTCACCAACAATTATAGCTTAGTTAAATTTGCTGAATTTTTGATGTAATAAATGTCTATCATGAGAAAAAATAATTTAAGAAATATGTTTAAAATAATTGTTTCACAGTAAACAAAACATATGAATGGAAATATTTTGGACAGGAACATAAAATGTTGAGCTGTTATAGAATTAATATTGATTTCATATCAATATTAATTAATATTATATGAGTATATATATATTATTAAGTTAAGAGAAGCTAATTTTCAAATTTAATACTCGAAAACTATACAAAATTATACATATACATACTATACACTCTTTCAATCACATCCAGTTTCTGTAATGGGATATTGAAATCATTCTATTTACTGTTTCATTAAAATACGCAATAATAATACTGGGCGAATCGCTATTGATTTTAAGAAAAGTACACTACTATACATTTAAAATTAATTATATGTTTACTAATTTAAAAAAATTAATAATTTTTCTTTCAAACAAAAATGACCCCATATCGTACTGGACATATTTACTACTAAAATTTTAACTACAAAAATACCGAAAGTTTTCTAAATTCATTTTAGTTTGTTGGCATAAAAATTATTCCCTCGAAATATCCTGTTATGATTCTTAATGTGCCCTTGAACTTTATTAATCATGTATCTTATTATATACACTTTTTATGAAACTTAAAACTTTTTAGCGTTGACTTTGAGAACGATAATTATCATGTTCATTAATTAAATAAATAGACAACGATTTATATGAAAATTATGTGACTACTTCCTTTTTCTATATTTTAATAGGTGATCGTACAGTACTTTTTTTTAAAATTTATATTATGTCTTGTGGCTCATAATTTATATATATTTATAAGTGTGTATAATAAATATATTAGTACTGCAATATATTTATAAATGTATATGATGTTGATTTTTAACAGAAACATTTAATCAAATGTTTAGGGATTTAGAAAACGTTTTACATTCGAATTTGTCAAAAATTTATAAATAATTAGAATCTCCGATTTCGTATGAATCTGTCAAAAGTTGCCGACCGAATTGAATCAAGCGACCCTACCACCTTGGCAAAATCAGATGAACTGGATCGAGTAGGAGAGCGTCGTACTTTCATTTTGTCGCTGCATATCATCATCGAATCCCTAAATTAAATCGTATAAATATAAATTGTATACCAAGTATTAAGTAAATAATTTAAATCGAATACACAGCATATAATTGAAAATTTTCTTATAAATAGGTTGATATATAATAATAAGAGGTATCCCTCATAATAATAATAATAAGTTTATTCACCTTGAGGTAATATGTATTGTTTAAAACTGATATTCTACAAAATAATTTTCACTTTTTTCAATTAAAATTTGTTTTTCTTAACTTGTGTGAATAGAATCATAACCTAAAATATATAAATCATAAATTGATGTTCATTTCTATATTCGAAGTTGACTTTGACCAGCTGTTTTATACAAACCGAAGTAATTTTATGAATGGGTAGTAAAATGTTCATTAAAAATAAAAACTTTCCAATTCCCATTTGTCATTTTCCAACTTTCTACTCATGCACTTAAATTAATGCCTATTTTAGTCACAGCTAATAAAGAGGACATTGGCCAACACAAATCATTCCAATATTTAGCAATTACTGTTACATCACAGGACTTGTTCGATCTGCTGCGGCTTTTTTAGGATTGTTTTCATCAGTTCTTATTGTTTCTGGAGCTGTTGTTGACCGGACAATAAACAGTTTTCAAGCTGTTGTTTTTGAGTTCGTTGATTATTTAAGTTTGAGAAAATTTAGCGGTGGAAAATATACTAAAATTTTATTGTATCACGGTTTTTTTAAGTAAGGGAAATGTACTTATAAAAGTTCCTTAACATATTTGATTTAAATCCAATTTCGCAAACAGCATTTGTAGTAGTGAGCTTACATATACTAGATATATATAAATGCATATGATGTAATATTTATTATAGCTATATTGCAAGATGGTCCACGTTACCTTATTTTGGAAATCCTAATCCAAGACGGCTAGATGCAGCAGAGTGTCGCCTGCTGGCTCTGACGAACAGAACGCACTGAACTGAACTGAACCAAACGGACACAAAGGCCTGAGGAAGCTGACTGGCTAGGAGTAAGGCCCCCTCTATCCTCCAACCCCCCTCCCCCTCATCTCCACTCCAGGAGGTCCGTCTCTCTCTGTATCTTATGGTATCATCCGGTATTCGCATTGGCCAAATCACTAATCTCCATCACTTTCAGAGTACTTTCTAAAATAAGATTTTTTCTTTTTTAACAAATTTATTGAATAACAGTATTATCTCTTACATTAAAGGACAACATGTATTAGGGCCATTAATGTTCATTCATAAAATATGTACTTACAATTTTTCATGTTTTACTTTCACTTACCTATATATGTAGTATATAGTATTGCGATCGTGAAAATTTTTGAATCTGAGTTTTCAACGAAAATACACGTTTTGAGGTCCCCTGAGTCCAAATAACCAAGTCCCGAAAAATGGTCTATGTGTCTGTGTGTCTGTGAGTACTCTAGCTCGAAACCGATATTACATATCTAAGATAGATATATATATATGCCTTAGATTTTCTGGCAATTTTTTCCTAAAAATCGGCTAAACGGAAGTGCCACTTTATATCAACGCTGAAACACATTTTTACAATTTTCTCAAAAATGGCTCTAACGATTTTGATTAAACTCGGTTTATCATTGTATAATTAAGTGGCCATTAATATCATTTAAGTCTTATCCTTGTTGATGTCACTTTACAGGGCTTAAATGCCCAATGCTCATATGCGTGTTCCTTTAAAGTACCTTTAATATGATTTACTTTAAATAATCAACCACATCTCATTATTAAATGTTACGAAAAAAGAATAATTTAACTTTTGAAAAAAATTGATAATTGAAGAAACGAGAAAAAAACGAATCTCCCGAAATACAAGTCAGAAGGTATACTTATAATATATCGTTGGAAAGCGGAGAATTTTAGAAAAAAACAATATCTAAAACAATATAGAAAGTTGTAGAAGGTAATGGAGAGATGCAAAAAAAATATAAATAATAATTTTTTTAAACTAATAATATTTAACGCAAATCACATGTTTTCCAAGAAATTAAATGAAATTCACTAACTAAATGTAAACCTTAAAAATATTTTTACGCATTTAAAATCCACCTAATCAGGGCAATGGCATTGTTAAAAAACTATTTCATTATACTTGTGTGAAAGAAGAAGTAAAATATAAAATCATTTTATGGATGTATAAAGCATATGTTTATAACCTAAAATACATTTACTGTAGTTTAGTGATTATAGATCGGATAGTATATTTAAATAATTAGGTATCAACGTTTATTCCGAAAAATTGTCATATAACTTTTTAGAAAATTAAATTAGTGAATAATTTGATGAATCTTCCCTTTGTGATATTCCAACAGTATCCACTACTATTTCATTGTGCTTCTGGGAAAGAAGTGAAATATAAAACTATTTCATAGATACGTTTATAACCTTAAATATATTTACTGTAATTTAATAACTCTAGATGTGATATTTTATCTAAATATTTAGGTATCAATCATCCGTTTATTACGAAAAATCATCATGTAACCTTTTAAAAAAAATAGTGAACAATTTGATAAATTTTCCCTTGGTGATATTCCAACAGAATCCACTTACAATTAGTACGACAACTTTTGGCCTGTCTATGACAGCCAATACAAATCTCTTAATTCCGTTTTAATAAATTTTACATTGGAAAATAACAGTTTAATAACTAATAGTAGTACAATCCATAATCAACGGATCGAACAATCCATAATCAACGAATCGTACAATCCATAATCAACCGGTAATGTAATAAATAGAACTTTTCTTATTTTAATAGTATTTCTGATTTGTTAGCTGGAATCTTTTAGCTTTAGCTCAGTTAAAATGCAATTCAAAACTTTTAAAATAGCCCAACATGACCTGAAAATAATTTCTATTCAAAGTTGAGCAAAGTTCAAAGAGTAAGTGAAAGTTGTGTGTTCCGCGCACCAGATTTTTTTTTTACCTGTACCACTACAACCCATGAAGGGTCTTGGATTTATTACTGTTCAGCGTACTGTTTCTTAGTCGACGGTTGTGCAAGGAGGTGATTTGACTGAGATCACGCTCCACCGCCAGATTTTCCCAATTAGTTAATAATTAATTAAGAGTAACCACTTTATAGAGGCTGGGTGTGTCCCAGAAAGATGAAACAGAAAAAATATTTTTTCTGCCATGAGCCGGGATTCGAAGCATTGGATATCAGTACCATACCACTGAGCTACCCCGCTCTCATGTTCTTAAAAAAGGAAAATAAATATAAATAATTTAAATAAAGAAAAAAAAAAATGAATAAAATATATAGGTAAGTGAAAGTAGTAATATATTTAAGTAGAGTAAAAATAAAGTAAATTAAAAACAGTCATACCTATCTAACAAAATTCGTCCAGAGGATCCCAAGCCAAGTTTTGTCATCGTCATAAGAAAAGAAAATCAGAACTGCAGGAGATCCCAGTGCTTATCTTCTAGCTACTGACGTTCAGGAAACCAGTTTTGTCAGAACTCCAAGATACACATATTTACAAAAGATCGCATAATCATTGCCGTTTTAATCCCCGGGGAGGATTATAGGAATGGCTGGAGCTAGAATAATAATCAAATTACGATTCTGCTACAGAAGTTCTGGTGACATTTGGAAAATTTGTCAAGGATTAGGCCAAAAAACAAAAACAATATCGCCGTGGCCAGGTTGAGAATAGGACACACGAACCTAACCCATGTACATCTCGTCACTAAGCAGCCAAAGCCAAATTGTCAGCACTGCAATAATAGCAATCACAATCAATAATATTTTCCAAGAATGCCCTTATTATACTTCAAGCCTAAATCGATTGTCTCTAAAACCGGATATATCAGCGGTATTCAGCAACAACGAATCAAATATAAAAACAGTGATACAATTTCTTAAAATACATAGACTGTTGAATAAAATATAGAAATAAATATAATGAAGAGAAGAATAGTTGGGGTGTTCAGTCAAAAAGGAAGGCAAAAAAAAATTATAATATTTATTTTTTACAAATAAAGTAAAAAATAAATAAATAAATAAATTAAGTAAAAAATAAAAAATAAATATTAAATATTATAAAATATTATAATTTATTTTTGCCTTCCTTTTTGACTGAACACCCCAACTATCCACGACAGTCAACCAATTACCAATTAAGAAATAAATATAATTTTAATTTTATTCTTATTTCTTTTTTAATATTTCTTTTAATATATTTCATCTTTTATATGTTTCTAAATTTCTTTTTATTTATTACTATATATATTAATAATTATTAATTCTCCTTTAAAGAGTTTACAAATATAACCGACTCACAGGCGTTGATGACCCTAGGGTTTTACGCCTTAAAGTCTAAACAAACAAACAAACAAAAAATATATTAAATTCGTTGTGTAGGATTTTGTAACTTACATAGAGGGGAGCATCGACTATTGTTTGACAAACTTTAAATTGGAGGTATTGAGTGCGTTTGACGTTAAACGAATTTGCTGTCTCCTCACAGTTCTATAGGTTTTCCAGATAGGTTTCAGGATTGGCTTGCAGATCCTAACTGAAAATTCAAATTTTCTATTTAATATCGTTTACCAACACAACAACTAAACTTTCAGGTCTGGTATGTGGATTCCATGTTAGTTTTTTGTGCAGATTGCAGCATAGATATTGGAGTATGTATGAAAGCAGATGCGTTATGGAGTTGCGGCTGTGGACAGGATTTGCGACGAAGGGTGAAGGTGATATGTTTGAATTTTGATTTGTTTACACATAATTTAATTTGGATTTATTTACGCCAGATATTACAATATGGGCAGGTCGTTTTTGTTTGTTTAAGGATGCTGTTTCAGAATCTCAGTTGTTAAATAAATTAATTGGTATAATTCTGTTTTGGGATACTTTGGTCAGAGCAATCACTGAGTAACAGAAAATAGTTGGCATCATGGGATATTAAAAATATATCAGTGTGAATTATAGAACGAATAACCTAAGAAATATAAAAATATTGAATTTTAAAAAAGACAAACATAATATTTTTAACATCACTGCAATATTTTTAAATACACATATATTTTGATGATTGCAGTTTACATGTGTTATATTAGATTTCCTAAATTTGTGGCATAAATTATTATAACGAATTGTTTCAACAAATTATCACTTAGATGATCTCTAAATATTCTTTATAAAATTATAAAACCTCTGTTATGTCATTACAGGCAGGGTCGAAACTATAAATTGACTATAGGAGTTGAAAAAAAAAAATATGAGGTTATATTCTATTACAATTATTAAGGTCAATAAATACAAAATTTTACATTTTACATAGAATCCGAACTACTAGATGAAATGACAGTTACAATTGGTAACATTAACATTTTGAGGAATTAGTTCCAAACTGTTAAATAACTTGCATATACTGACTCTTCTGCTGTAACACTTATGTATATTGGGACGTGACTCCTCAGCTTCCTTCCTCTTTGTTATCTCGGCACAACCTGAAAACGACTGGTCTAGACCTCCATAGTTTTAAAAAAATTAAAAATTATCTAAAATTGTTCAGTTTTTCAGAGCAGCCTAGCCACTTCGAATGCTTTCAAAAGAGCCTATTCTCTGACCAGTCGACTGTCACCTATTTGTCTTAAATTTTGTATAGAAAAAGGTCTCATCATATTTAGGGCTGTTTATTCGTTCAGAAATCATTTTCTAACACCTTTTCATAGTTTCATAGTTCTTTTATTCGACGACTGACTATGATTATATGAAAACCATAATATTATATAATTATACGATATTAATCCTTTAATCATATGATTTTTTATTGAGTATGTACAAAATATGTTAGAGTCATATTTTCCGTAATTAAAGTTTAAGGTGATGTTTTTTTTTAAATATTAAAATTAAAAGTAGCCTGAATAAAATTTTTACTACATAATTTATTTTTTATGACGTTTCGACCATTATGCCATCTTCAGGCACAATGAATAAGTCATCTAACACATAATTAGAATTTTCAGTTATTTCTATTGAAAACTTAATTTTTGAAATTATTATAAGAATAATTTTATATATGATTCTATATATTTTTTAGGAACTTCTGTAGATTATTCGTAATTATCTCTCTCTCTTTTCACTTATACATTATTCTTCATCTTACTACAGTATTTTATATCATCTCTCTCATTCAAGCTTTATTATTCATTATTATAGTAATTTTATATTATTTGTAATTTTTTTAATAGTTGATTTGTTTTTAAAGAAACATTACTTGCTCAGTAGCCTGTGCCATCAATAGTGGAAAAGATGTTCATTATTTTAAATCACCAATGAAATCTAGATAAAAAAAATTATATATATATATATATATATATATATATATATATATATATATATATATAAATCCCTCATCCCATGTCAAAATATTACTCTATTGAAATCATCCACATATCAAATCTTTAAGAAGAAAAAAAAAAACGGGCCACATTCTTTGGTTATAAAATATTTGTGCTGTCAAGCTGTATAAGGAATTTTCCATAACCATTTTGGTTGAAGTTTAAATAATATCCTAATTGTGAAATTTTAGACATATATATGTGAAATATTATTTTAACTAACTTCACTAACAATGTTTCAATTTTTTTATTAGATTAATAAGTGGTATGAATGTAGATATAGCCATAATTCCAAATGCCATTGATTATTGAAAGTCATACTATTCCGATAAAAATCTTCAAATAAAAAAGATTAAGAATAATTTATGGTCTGTCATTTAAATATGATACTGATATAGAACCAACAATTTTAATTATTTAAATAGTAAACACTGCTGACTTCCTACTCTTTACGCTATGAAGGAAAATATTTTTGTAAATCGGAATTACCGAATTTTTTATAATAAATGCAACAATGTATCGCATTTTTTTTTTTTTTTTTAATTTCTTTATTGAGCATTATAACAATCTGTCTGTTGGACATTGGTTATAGTGAGGTAGGATGACATTCACACCATATGTACAAAAAAATAAAATAAATAGAACAAAATAATAATCAAAAGTATATACAATAGACAATAAAATAAAATAACCTGAAAAATAAGAAAATTAAAACTAAGGAAAAAAAAAAAAAAAAAAAACACATGCATACCTATATACAATCAGGCGAGGGAACTCCAGGAGAACCCTGCGCTACTCTCCCAACCGCGTCACTGGTACTAAAGCCAGCGGAGATTGGTCGAGAGCACTTTAGCCACATACACACATGTCTTGAGTGAAGAATCTGGCCATTGCCAGAACTCCAATTTATATAATCTACAAAAGGTCGCGAGGCCACTGCCGTTTCAACCTTCTTGGAGGATTATAGGGATGGGAGATGCTTGATAGGGATTGTGCAAGAGGATTTGGGTGGTAAGTAAGGTTCTGGTGAAATTTGGAGAATTTTTCTGGGATAAGGTCTAGGACAAATGGGATGTTAAGGTCATGATGTAGGGTTTTGTTGGATACATAGAAAGGAGCATCGACTATTGTTCGAAGGACTTTAGACTGGAAGGATTGGATGCGCTTGATGTTAGAAAATTTTGCTGATCCCCACAGTTCTAGTCCGTAAGTCCAAATAGGTTTCAGTATTGTCTTGTAGATCAGTAGCTTGTTTTCAATGGAAAGTTTAGATTTTCTGCTTAGTAGTCGGTATAGTTGGCCGTATCGTCGGTTGAGTTCTTGTCTTTTGAGGCTAGTATGCGGGTTCCAAGTTAGTCTTCGGTCTAAATGAAAGCCAAGATACCGGACTGTGTCTGAATAAGGAAGCTGGATGGAATTAAAGAGTACTGGTGGACAGGAATTGCGTCGGAGTGTAAAGGTAATATGTTGGCATTTAGATTCATTAACTTTAATGCGCCAGTTATTACACCAGTGCTCAATCAAGGTGAGGTGACTTTGGAGATTTAAGGATGGTATCGCATTAGTATTCAACTTTAAGTTTATCTAGATTTTTTTTTCTAACCCTCAAAAAGTTTATTTAATTAAATTACATATATAAGTATAACAATACAAACACCTAGGTCCTTCTTTCCTTCCTACAAAAAAAAAAAAAAAAAAAAAAATCTGATTCATTTTTCTAAGGCATAATTAATAATTATGTCTTAAATCAATTGTAATGGGAATCACAAAACTTTAAAAGAATATCAGTTAAATTTTAATGCAATTGAGAACATCTGTTCAAACTGCTCTCGTTTGTGAGTTCAGATAAATATCGCATTGTGCCCTTAATGTACGAGGTTTAGGAATAAAACTGTAAATAATGCTAAACCCCCATAATACTGAATATTCCACCAAATACCACCTGGATAGTATGTTGTGATTCCCGATTGAACTGGAAAATATCCTCTTTTGTATTCCGGTTGATCGGTTAACGCCCATCTGTCCACTTACCATCTGAAGAGCAGCTGGTTCTTCTTCCTAGTAGTTAGGAATCGTTGGACAATTATCCACGGTTTTTGTGGTCTTCGGGGTTTTCCAACCCTCTTCTTTTGTATTCCCTATCTTATTTGAGAACTTTTTGTAACATCAGTTTACCTACATTATTAAGTGTAAATGTTAATAGATAGAGGATAGACGATTTTACTTGAAAGTGAAACACAGCTGCTATTTGAACGTTTGTTAGTTCTCAAATAGTGTTATAGCCAAAAGAAGTGATAAAGGGAGAATTTAGAACGAAATTTTATGTTTTAAATAAAAAATATCCAAATCGTGGAATATTACAGAACAGTTATCTAATGAATTAAAATTTTATTCTTCACGTATTTTTTTAAAACTAAAAACTTCTTTTTATTTCTATATGTTTTCGTTATGATTTATTATTGATTTATATAATAACCATCCATCAATTACACAGGGTGACTGATTATATTGTAGCGGCACTAGAGCAGAAATTGTATGCAACCGGAGTATTCCTGGTTGTTGCTGAAGCATTTGATAAGAGTCTGGCATAAGGGGCTTCTCTTCAAACTGAAGACGATACTCCCTCCTACCTACTATCTTATCCTCCAATCCTTTTTGTCTGACAGATTTTGCCAAAGCTTAGAACTTTCTTCAATAAGACCGGCCTTAGCAGACGTTCCTCAGGGGTCAGTACTCGCTCCACTTTTATACATCATATACACTCACGACATTACTAAAATCGCCGGGAATATTACAGCGATTTATGCAGACGAAACAGCAATTCTGACAAGAAATAAAAATCCTACCCACGCCTCACATACTTTATCATTTAACCACTGGCGGATCTACTGGGAGGAGGGAGCTTTCGGCCTAAAGCCGTCCCTCAAAATGGTAAAATATAACCATGTTTTATGAAAAAATATATTAAAAAGTTATCTCTTAAAGTATTATTGTTCGTGTAATTACATTTAAAAGGACTTAAGGCATCACTTAAACACCATTTCATATAGATAGTTAGTTTCTTTCTTTTTTCCAATGTAATTATCGTCATTTTTATGAAAAAAACATGCTTTCGGGCTGAAGCCCCCCCAAAATTAAATCCTGGATCCGCTAGTGCATCTAACAAAACTAAACGTTTGGTGCATACTTTGGAAAATTCTATTCAACCAAGACAAATCAAAACACGATACTTTTGCTCTTAGACGTGAAACATGGCCTCCTATTTATCTTGACAATGCTGAAATTCCGCAAAAAGACAAATACAATATCTTGGACTGACATTCGGCAGAAGAATGACATGGGGCCGCATATCAGCAAAAAAAGAAAAATGTTAAACCTCGGTCTACGACTATTATATTCACTTCTTTCAAGATGTTCAAAATTAAAATTAAAACAGAAACTGAACATTTATTTACTAAAGCCTATATGGACTTACGTTTCTCAAATAGACGGAACAGCCAAAACGACCAACACACGAAAACTGCAAACCTTTCAGTCAATAACTTTTAGGACTGCAACTAAAGCTCCATGGTACATCACAAACATTATTTTACATAAAGATCTAGGAATGCCAACAGTTAACGACCACAAACGGACACTACGAAAAATTTCCTCGATACACCTCGATTAACATACCCGAAAATACGCTTCGGGAACTCAAAAGAAGCTGGAGGAGAGATTTTCTTACTCGAAAATATATTCAAGTCAAGAAGGGATGCCGCTGTGCACTCCTTTCCCTCACGCCGATCAAGCCAATATCTGTATTTTCCAGAGAGCAGACTCGCTAATTGTCAGTCCATCTGACAGGCGAGGATAAAAAAAAAAAAAATCAAAAACAAAAAATATACTTATTCAACTTCTTTAAACACCAAGTAAAATGAAAGCTTTGATTGTCAGGTACAGTTCTACCGTTTCAGCATACAATGACCTTTTATAATATAACTTTCGTAGCTTTTTCCTCTTAAATGTCGTGTAAATTATGTTTTTGAGGTGAATAAAAATTTAAAACGTCTTTCGTGAGTGAAAAAACATATTTCCTCTATTTTCGTTGAAAACTTGCATTCGAAAAGTTTCACAGTCGTAATACTTTCTCCTACTCTGTATTTCATACATAGGTAAGTGAAAATAAAAAGATTAAGGATAGTTTTTAAGATTAAGAATAGTTTATGGTATGCCATCCAAAAAAGATGCTGGTGTAGATCCAAAAAATTAAATTATTTAATTCATTTTAATAGTGAACAATGCTAACTTCCTTCACTCTATGTAAGAAAATATCTATATAAATCCGAAGTAAATTAATAATTAAATCATTTTTGTGTTATTGCTTCCTATGAAAGAGGAAATGTGACCTTAAGAAAAGACAAAGTTGGATTTAACTCACAGTGATAAGTTTTTGTTGTATAGGCATTAAAAAAGAAAATTTATTATTTGATGTGAAAAATTAACTACCTAATAACAATTACCAAACACAGACTTTATACATTTATCTGGCTTAATGTTTACAAGAGACCTTTTATCAATTATCTATAAGCGAAGAAATGATGAATGGATAGTTTTGGGGAAGGGAAGTACCAGGAGAAATATTTTAGTAAATCGTTTATCAATCTCATATCTCAAGGTATATAAATTTGATTGACATAGATATAGAGAAGGAAACTAATTTCATTGATAAATCGACAAAGAACAAATTCTTTGTAATTCACAAGCGTTGATAATAGTATATATATTTTACGCAATATTTTTTTTCTTAAAGATTATGCTAGGTGATCGATCATCATTAAGAAAAATTTCTTCTTTTTTCGCAGTTCTTTTTTCGAAGTTCTTTTTCGAATAAAATGTGGAGGATGATTGATTAATAGGATGGACTTGCAGAAGGAAGAAATTCTATAAAGGGAAATGAAGAGCAAGTATACTATTGTTCATTATTTATTTATTTATTTACAAAATTTTCTGGGCTTTACAACAACCTGGGTCATTTTCGCCCTATATTACAATTTTTTAATCAACAAATGAAGTACTGAAATCACAAAACTACAAATGACAAATACAGTTTATCAATAGTTTACAGTGAATATTGGAAGTTAATAATTAGTTACACCTTAGTAAATATACAAGCAGAATAATAACTCTTAAAAAAATAGAATTTAATATTAAATGTTAAAGATTAAATTAAGTGACATTAACGAAAACTGGTAAAATTAAAAGTTAATTATTACAATAATAATAATTACCATCCGCTGTTTAAAAATCTTTTAAAATTACAAGAAGAAAAGTATAAATGAGTAAAATTTATAATTAAATGTTAGAAATAACAAGGAAGTTAAAACGAAAAAAAAATTAAAATTAAAAGTTTCGAATTAAAAGAAAGAAATTTGAAAAAAAAAACAATTAAAATTGAAAGTTGAATTTTGAAAGAATAAAAGTAAAAAACTGTTAAAAGTTAACAGGTGAGGATTCAAAGTTAAAATTACCAGACGAAATGTTAATAAGTTCAGTTTAAAATTAAATATGAAAAGACTACAAGGAGAAAATTTAACAAAAAAATATGAAATTTAAGTTGAAGATTAAAGTTGAATGTTAAAGGTTACAATGAGGGTTGAATGGCAACGGTTCAAATATAAAGATTAAAATTCCAAGAAGAAATCTTAAAAAGTACTGATTAAAATTAATAGTTAAAAATTACAAAAGGAAAAATTAACCGTTACAATTTTAGTTAAATGTTGATACTACAAATACAGTTAAGTTAAAAAGACTGTTTAGTTCCAATATATTCGTAAAATTAAAAAACTGAATAGAGATTCTCTGAGTATTAAATTTAAACATAACTATTTAATTGGGAATAAGGTCACTCATTAATTATTTAATTAACTACTGAATGTTCATTTCATATATGTTTATTGACGTTTCGATCCCGGTATTTTCTTTTTATAAGTCAACGATGGGATCCTCTTCAAAGCTAGAATTTTAAAAAATAGAGCCTCGATCAGGCCAGGGACACACCGCCAGTCTGAGCACCGTCCATTAGCACATATATTAAGCTACTATTAAGCACTAACTTATTTGAAGGCATGTGACAATGACGTAACAAATATATTGTATACTTATGTAAATAAATGATAATTTCCAAAAAAAAAAAAAGTATGTGATCTTGTGAAACTATATATATATATATATATATATATATATATATATATATATATATAATATATATATATATATATATATATATATATATATAAGTTAAGCGTCGTCGGACTTAGAAAACAAAAAAAAAGAAGGAAAAGGGAAAAGATGTAACATACACGACTTCTGAAATAACACTGCTTTATTCGTTCCATAAGCCTCCTTATATACACTTAGCCTGTTTATTTACATTACCAGATAGTATTAAGGCTGATACCGCCAGTCTCCGGTCTTTATCTCCCCCCACCAGTTTACGAACAGGATTTTCGGAAACTTAAATATTGCTAGATCGGAGCCCACGGTGACCAGCCTTAACACTTTACAATTGGTTTTACAGTATATCCTTAAAAGAAAATAAAATAGTTCCACTCAACTGGAAAAATATTAAATACAGAAGAAATAATTAAAAACACTGAAACTAAACACAGCACTTTAGAACTCCTACCACTTGAGAACTCCTAACAACAACAAAAAAAAACACAATTTCCTCTATACATGAAATAATACAACAAAAAAAACAAAAAAAAAATCTTTTACAACTTGTTTTGTTTTGACAGCCACAAAAAAAAACATATTCCTCTGTTTTATCTACAGCGGTGAGGGTACTACGAATCCATAGGTCTATGTCCCGACTCTATCATTGGGAGCTTTAATTGTTCGATATGAACGGTTCTCCTCTTTCTGGGCTCATTCACGCTCTCAATAGTTACCAGGTTATGCTCCCTAATAACAACCACTCTGAATGGACCCTCGTACCGTAGCAATTGTTTCCCTCTGTTGGTTCCCAATTTCCGGTAAACTATTGTTCCTATTTTTAGTTCCCCCATTTGGTCGCGAACTTGTACATTCTGCCTTTCCACCCGCTTCTGCTTTTCCCGCTTAATTCTCGCCGTTATCTTTCCCCATGTTTTCTCTACCTCTACCCTATTGCTGAGAATTTGATCCACTAACGGTTCGGTAAGCGTAGTTTCCCCATAATCCCGCCTTGGCCTGCGCATCCCGAATAGAACTTCCATGGGTGAAAACCCCGTTACGGAGTGGATCGAGTGGTTATAGGCTGTTACCGCTTTCCTCATTGCCACATCCGGCTCCAACCCTTTTTCACCCTGATATACACGGACGTGGTCGCTTAACGTACTGTGCAGCCGTTCAATACCGCCTCTACCTTTAGGATGTCCTGGGGTGTTATAATGCCACGCAATTTCCAATCGCTTCACCTCCTCCCTAATCGCGGCATTGTCGAACTCCCTACCACCGTCCGAAGTAATCCTCTCGGGGACCCCATAGAACTGCACCCAGGTTTGTAGGGCTTCCGCAACTGCATTGGCTGACTTCTCCATCACTTGGTATGCCATCGCCACCTTGCTGAATATGTCGATTACCGTGACCCACTTAAACCCTTTCCAGGTAAACGTGTCAATCTGAAGGTCCTGTAGCGGCATATTCCCTGTAGGTGTCTCCTCCTGAACTCCTCTGGGGGGGTGTCGATCGTATTTTGTGCGCATGCATATCTCGCATTTCCCAATGACTTCCTGGATGGACCTCTTCATGCCCCACCAGAAATACTTCCGACGCAATGCCTGCAGCGTCTCATTAACGCCTCGGTGATTGGTTTTCCCCTGGTGATATGCTACTGTGATTGCTTGCTGCTGCTCTTCGTCCTGTACCGTCTCCACAGCATACTTACACCGGATGAATGTCCTGTCCACGCCTATTCGCTCGGACCTCCACATTCGCTTGATCTTATCCCATACCGTATTGTTTCCTACGTATAGGTAGTGCGTTTTACCCGCTTCCGAGGCATCCCTCAGTGCCGTACAGATTTGTTCTTCGCTGACCCCGGGCTGCGACCAAATGACGCGGATCCTACTTCTCCCGTACCTTCTGAAATCGATCTTCATGATTCCGGTTGTTCGTGTCTTCCAAATCACCTGACGGTGTTTGTCGTTCACGATCTCCTCTATTTCTTCCATCTCCGCTGCCCTTTCCTCCGCTGAGCTCTCCTCTTCTGGGGAATCTCCCCTGTCCTCAATCCCTGCGGTGTCATTTGCCCCTTCGCCATCGGGAGTCCATTCCCTCAAGAATTGGCGCACGTCCTGCGATGGTCCTCCCCTGTCCTCTTCAACCGCGTTGATCATGATGGCCCTCGAGAGCCAGTCTGCCACCACGTTTTCCTTTCCCGGCTTATACACCACCTCTATGTTGTATTGGCTTAGGATCTCCTTCCATCTTGTGACCCTAGCTGAGGTTTCCTTGAGTTTTCCTACCCACTGGAGGGGTTTGTGGTCGGTATGGACTCGAAATTTTCTCCCGAATACGTATGGCCTGAAATGGTCGATAGCCCATACTATCGCGAGTAGCTCCCTCTCCAAAGCGCTGTACCTTGATTCCGCACCCGTAAGCCGACGGCTCGCGTATGCTATCGGTCGTTCACCCTCACTCCCCCCCTGGGACAAAACGGCCCCTAGCGCGTATTCACTCGCATCAGTGGTTATATTAAAAAGCTTCTCGAAATCCGGAAACGCTAACACCGGCTCCGTCAGCAACCTATTCATACATTTTCGAATGTTATTCTCCATCTCTGGTGTCACCACAATCTTCGCGCCTTTCTTCAACAAATTGTTAATGGGTACCAAATACTCTGCCATCTCGGGTACGAATCTCCGGTAATAATTCAGCGTCCCGAGAAGCCTACGAATCCCCTTGACGTCCCGTGGTACCGCCATCCGCGTGATTGCTTCCACCTTTGCCGCATCCGGTCTGACCCCCTCGCTAGAGATAGTGTGGCCTAAAAAATTGATCCGCGTTTGTCCCAGCAGAGACTTCTCGCTTGACAATTTCAGCCCGAATTGCCGGAGCCTTTCGAATACTGCCCTCAGATGCTCCACGTGCTCGGTTTCCGTTCTGCTAAAAATCAGCAGGTCATCCATGTATACCTGGCATACCGAGTCATCGATGCCCCTCAAAAATTCGTCCATCAGACGCTGAAACGTTATGGGCGCATTCTTCAGACCAAACGGCATCCTGGTGAATTCATAATGCCCCCTTTCAAATGTGAACGCTGTTTTGTGTTGGTCTTCCGGGTGCATCCGTATTTGGTGGTATCCCGCCTTGAGGTCCAGCGTGCTAAAGACCACGGCCCCACTCAACCTATCGAGTATATCCTCGAATCTCGGGATCGGGTACTTCTCGTCTACCGTGTTATCGTTCAATTTACGATAGTCTACTACCACCCTGTATTTTTCCTTATTATCCCCCGGCGCTGCCTTCTTTTTCACCGCCCACAGGGGACTATTGAATGGTGAGGTGCTATCAACTATGATTCCCTGTTCTTTTAGACTATCTAGCTCCTCCCGAATATGCTGTCTCAACGCCTGCGGGTATCTTCTCTCTTTCACGTAAGTTACCCTCTCCTGTTTCAGTGGGATTTCGTGCACCGTCCTCCCTGTTACTCCTAATACCTCACCTTCCCTGAAGAAGATATCCCTAAACTCCTCTTGTAGCAACTTCCTCCAGTCCTCCACTCTGTCCACCGCTCCTATCCGCACCCTTCTTTCTCTCGCGACCCCTATACATCCGAACTTCCTCTTTCCTAACCTAACGCTCCAGACTCCTCTACGGTTTCTAATGCTCGCCCCTACCTGACCTAACAAATCGCACCCTACTATGACTTGGTATTCCCGAGTCATGTTCTCTACCACATGCACCGTTAGCTCACCCTCTTTCCCTGTCCACCGATCAAGCCCAATTGTCGCCTCACCCTCTACACTACAGGGACCACCCAGAGTGATCAGCTGGCAGTCACATTTCTGTATCCGGAGTACCCTCTCGCTCCCGCACCCTTTTCCTAACGCCCTTCGAGTCATAATAGTGCTCGAGCTACCCGTGTCCACAAGACACTTTACTCCCCCGTCTACTTCGATAATTGGCAACCAGCATGGCTTACCTCGGATGTTGTTGCATATTGCTGTGCGGTCGCCTCTCTGCCGACACACTCCTCAGATGTCGTCCCGCTTCCTCCTTTCTGCCGCCGCTCGTCGCTGCTCACTCCGTTGGCTGCGCCTACCTCCTTCACCTCCGCTGCTGCCTGGTTCGTCCGTCTCCGTTCCCGACGCTCCTGACTCCTCGGTTGCCTCCTCCGAAGATCCGTCCCGCTGATGTACCCTGGCTCGTCTCTTCATCCTCTGCACATTCACCTCCATGGGTTCGTCCTGAGGTCTCTCCCTCCTGTGAAATATGTATGGGCACTGCCTTGCTATGTGCCCTTCCGTCCCGCACTCGAAGCATCTGGTGCGCGGACATTGCGCTACTAAATGTCCCGGCTTCCCACACCCGTGACATTTTCTCTCTTCCCTCCGGGGCCCATTCCTCGGCCTCGACGACTGTCCCGATCTTCTTTCCCTCGTCGGGGCTTTTTCTCCACTCGGCTGCCTGGTGTCCCTCTTCTTCCAACCTGTCGGGGCTGTCCATGGTCGTCTATCCGTCACCCGGGTCCAACCCGGTTCTTCCACATCCATCCGTGTCTCCTCCTCTCTGGCACTTAGGTCGATCATCTCCTGGGCGCATTCGAGGAACGATCGCTCTCTGGGCAGTCCGTCCCTCTTCCCCGTTTCTTTAGCCAGCTGGACTTTCAATATTGTCGACAGAAACTCCATCCTGGCTTCGACCTCTCCCACGCTCATTGTTTCCCGCATCTTCTCGGTTATGCGATTGTACTTCGCCACGAGTACTCCCGCATATTGCCCCCTTGACTGTCGTTGGGCCCGCCGCTCCCTAAACATTTGGAATATGTCCTCTTCCGGTGTCCACCTACCTCCTCCAAAAGCCTTCTTCAGCCGCTCCTTAATCACCGGCCACGGAGTCTCCTCGTCCGCTTGGATCTGGTTCAGGACGTTCCTCCTTACTCGGCACACAAGTGCTGCTTTTAGTTCTTCAGCGTCCCCTAGGTGCTCCAGGTCCTCCGCCTCCTTCACCTCGATTCTTGACATAAGACGATCTCCGCCTTTCAAGAAATGGTTGAGCTCGCCTACCTCGCCTCCGAATCGTTCCAGGTCCGCAATGGCCCTCCGTAAGTCCTGCGTGGTTGTTGCTCTTATTTTCATCCATTCCAAGGCATTGGCGTGTGCTTCTGCCAACGTGTCCCTTGGTAATGGAGGGATCTCCTGGATCTGAGGGATCTGTGCTACCTGAGGGACTTGAGGTATCTGAGGTACCTGAGGCGCGATCTGGGGTACCTGATTGATCTGTGGAATATCCTGAGGTTGAGGAATTTCCGGTACGCTTAGTACTCCCGGTCTAATCAATCCTTCTGTCGGCATTTCACCTTTTCCTTAAACACCAACAAAAAAAAAAAATATCTACTTAAAAAAAAATTACTTCCCTGACGTTGTCCCGGGTTTCGGCACCAGTTAAGCGTCGTCGGACTTAGAAAACAAAAAAAAAGAAGGAAAAGGGAAAAGATGTAACATACACGACTTCTGAAATAACACTGCTTTATTCGTTCCATAAGCCTCCTTATATACACTTAGCCTGTTTATTTACATTACCAGATAGTATTAAGGCTGATACCGCCAGTCTCCGGTCTTTATCTTATATATATATATATTTTTTTTTTTTTTATTTATCAGAAAAGATTCATATGTAGCAGTAACTATCCAGTTTATTGGAAATGATTTACATAATATAGTATGGAGGAAGAATATTATGATGGTGATTGACAAAATGTTTATTTCACACATGTTACAAAATTTTTACTTGGTTCTAGGACTATGAAAAGGGCCCGTTAAACCGTAGCCTATACCCTATCTTTGAAATTTAAAATTGGTTAAAAAAAAAAAAAAATGTATGTATTTTTATTACATAATGTATGACACCCTCTTGTGTATGTTTGCATGTGCTTCTCTTTTGAAATTTCAGCGAAAAGTGATGACTCACCCTCGTTAAGTGACCAGCCATAAATCGGACCTCTTTGGCGGGCCACCCCTCCTCCCCCCTAGCTGGAAGACAAGGAATTGCTTATGGTCCCTTGCCTCATTTCGCTGTAACATGACCCGAAGATTTAATCATCTGTAAACTCTTGCAAAATTTCATGCCATCTTGAAATTATTTCACAAGAGCGAGTGAAAAAGAACTTCGAATAATTAGGTTATATTGCCTTGTAAAATATTACTGAGGTATTTTTTGTTAATTAATAATTTATTCACAATTCAGTTTTATTATAGAAAAAAACTAAAGGCATAAGCGTCAGTCATTAGTCAATTTACTCAGCCTGCAAATACAACTTTAATCTTATTAAATAACATTTAGAATTAAATAGCAAATAAAAGAAGAAGATGGTCCGGGGTGGCGGTCATAAATATGCTGAATAGTGGCAAAACTATTTTATTAAAAACCTGTTGGCTTTTAATAAAATAGTTTTGCCACTATTCAGCCTATTTATGACCACCAGCCCGGACCATCTCCTTCCTTTATAATGCAACGGTCAACTATTAAATATTCAATAAATAGCAAATATCTTATTTTTTTAGCTGCCCTCTAGTAATGTTCTTCGGGTTGTGCCAAAGACTGATACAAAACTTTTGATGAACACGTGTCTAGATTGGAAAAGGGAAAACATAATTTTACTGCATTCTGTGCGGTAAAAATTTCTAGAATTTATAAACCATTAAAATGTTGAATATTTAATAGTTGACTTTTTCATTATAATGGAAGGAGATGGTCCGGGGTTGCGGTCATAAATAAGCTAAATAGTGGCAAAACTATTTTATTAAAAGCCAACGTTTCGACACGATTTTGCAGGTCTTCTTCAGGAAGGTGTGGTCAGCTAGGAGTTTCACTTAGAACTAAACTTATAACTTAGTTCTAAGTGAAATTCCTAGTTGAACACACCTTCCTGAAGAAGACCTACAAAGTCGGGTCGAAACGTTGGCTTTCAATAAAATAGTTTTGCCACTATCTAGCTTATTTATGACCTCCACCCCGGACCATCTCTTTCCTTTAATAAAAAATGGATTTTTTTTTAAATAATTGTTTTTGTGTAATCTATTTTATTTTTTTAATATTTCATAAAATTAATTAATTATTCCGTAATACTTTACTATGTAAATTCCATTATTTTGACTTATTTATTGAGTTTGTTATATATTTCTACTTCTAGTGATATGTTACAAAACTAGTTACAACCAAAACTTTATATAACAAAAGTTATTTATATACTAACAGATAATAATAATAATGCTATGTGAAATTATCATTGATGTAAGAGCTATTAGCGATGTATTTATTAATACAGTTAATCAAATTAACATGCGAGATATAAACATCACTTCAATTAAATTCCGTGTAGATTTTTTAAACAATCACCTTGGAAACTTAGTTGTTAAGAGGAGATGGATATTACTATTAAGTACTAACTTATTTGAAGGCATGTGACAATGGCAATACAATGATATAATATATTGTATGTTTATGTAAATAAATGATAATTTCTAAAAAAAAAACTATAGTTATTTTTTTTTTATTTATTATAAAAGATTCGTATGTAGCAGTAACTATCCAGGTTATTGGAAATGATTTACATAATATAGTACGGAGGAAGATTATCAGAAGGATGTGGAAGAATGAAGGATTATAACAACGATGAAGGACACAGCCGAAGATGCCCGAGGCCCACTTCATTGCCTTCAGAAAGGAATCCTTTTAGGGTTGTCACAAGAGTAGAACTATTTCTTCCTTTATGTTCCGAAATGAGCATCCGTCAACGGTCAGAGTTCTGCCGGGTTAGCTCCGGTTACTGTGACGGCCACTATTTCAAAGGATCAACCGACAACCGGCCAGTAAATTATAAATTCGCTTCGAGGCAGCTATTAATATTACGTTTTTTTGTTTGTTTTGTTTTTCAGTTTTCTTAGTGGAACTGACTATATATAGTATTTTGTATTTTTAAAAAACTTTAAATAAATATAAAGATTCCCTGACATTGACAAAATACCCTGTACTACAACATAGAATATAATATATTACTTATACGCTTTAGAAGTTTTTTTTATATTTCTATTATACAAAAATATTAAAGAGGAAGGAGATGGTCCGCCATAAGCCGGACTTTAATGAAATAGTTTTGCTACTATTTAGCCTATTTATGATCGCCACCCCGTACCATCTCCTTCCTTAATAATGAAAGGGTCAATTATTAAATATCCAATAAGAAAATATTAGTTCGCTCTTATTTGCTTTCAGGTGACGTACAGTGGGCTGCTCTAGGCAATCTAGGGGAAGAAAAGTCAAAATATCTACAGTAAATATTTTTTAAAAAAATGACAAAAAACAGATATTATAAGTTTATGATGTAGTTACGGCTAAAAAAAAAAGAATTAGTTCAAACAAAAATAAATGACATTGGCAAAAACGATAGTAAACATTAAGGAAGGAGATAGTGCGGGGAGGCGGTCATAAATAGACTAAATAGTGGCAAAACAATTTTATTCAAAGCCAAAGTTTCGACCCGACTTTGCAGTTCTTCTTCTGGGAGGTGTGTTCAGCAAGGAGTTTCATTTAGCACTTAGAACTCAGTTAAGTATTCGATAGTATACATTGATCACTAAAAGCCAATTACTCTGTCTGTTGTTAGCAAAACTTCAACTACTATTTGAAAATATTTAGCTAAATCATTTAACCTAAATACTTTTTCCAAATATGAATTTCATTTCGAAAGGCAAGAGCATGACGATATTAATATCAATATAATGAAAATTTCACTATTTTTCTATGAAAAAAATAAGAATTCTTCTCTTAAAGCTGAGATAGAAAAAAAAGTATGTGTTTTATTTTTTAAACTTGTTACTAGCACTTCCACGAGAAACTATTTCAAACCATTATATTAAAATTAATTTATTATATTTTCAAAATAATCTGACGATGTTTTAGGTCTTTTTGCCCAATTTCAAGTCCAAAAACCAAGGTGTGTGTTTTATACCACACGAGAGAAATGAATACACCAACAAGACGAGATTGATAATATGGAATACAAATTTTAAACAATAGCTCATTATAAAGATGATGAAATTCCCCTACAGTATGCAGGTCCGATATTTAGTTTCTGAGATATTTAATGCATATCTTTTTACCTCTCTAACACGGCGTCGCGTTAAGATGTAATTTTGAATAATAGCTCATTACAAAGAGCATGAAATGATGAACATTTCCCTGGCTAACAACATGCAGGTCCGATTTTTCAGTTTTTGAGATATTTTAATCCATATGCAAAAATACTTCAATTAGTTGTTACACATCGGAGATCTGACGGCTCATTCTAATTCACTCTTCACAAAAAAAAGTGCAAAAAGAGACTAAACTAAATGACTAGTGTAAACTAAAAAAATGTTCACTTCAAAAATATATTTGTAATTATATAACAAATATTAACAATAGTATATAGCATACAATAGGACTTCGTGGCCGCAGTGCATTTATGTCGTTTTAAAAAACAAAATAACAATCTATATTAATAAAAACGTAAATGTTCGTTTGTTCAAAACCGCTAATCTCCGGAAGTTCTTTACCGATAGCTTTGTAATATTGACAAAATGTTTCTATGGCTTTCAGGAGTGTTTTTATATACATTTAATCACCCTACGGTCTTTCGTTTGGGAATGGCGGCCCAAAGACCTGTATCGCTACTGACTGTAGCGCCTAAACGGCTGTAACGATTTTAATTAAACTTGGCTACAGTTTTATCCTTAAAGCCCTTTTAATATATATAACATTCTTCACCGAAGAGAGTATGAAAAAAAAGTTACGATGACTTTAAAACTATATCCGCGAATAACTCAAAAAGTACGCAATTTTTGTTTGGTCATACCCATCATCCGCATCATCATCGTGATCCGAAGCAGATAAAAAAAAATCACTAAAATCGGAAGATAAATAATGCTTTAAACATTTAGTAATGTTTCGTGGGCGATTTGGAGACCGACTGCTTCTTACATAGACAATTATGTGTTGCAAATTCTAGAGTTGGAAAATCAGACAATGTCTATATCTATACAAAGAATGGAACAACAAAGAATATCGCATATTCACAAGTATTGTTGCATAGCAATAAATAAAGTGATAAAAATGGTTTACTTTTTAATGTTATTAGATGAATTTTACTATTTTGTAGTTTACAGATATGTTTACTTCAAAGATTATACTATCTTATCGCCATTGCTAGCAGAATTGAAGTTAATAACGCCGAACCAACCAATGGGCAGGTCAACGTAATAATACACGAACTTTCGACCTTATCGGCCTGTCCACTTGACACAAAAAAAGGATGACTCATGCATAACGTCATTATTTTCATGAACTCACCTAACAAGTTCACACAAGTACAAACAGGAAAACAGCTCTTGTAACATTACTGCCTCGAATGTTCCAACACCAACCGCTTATAGTTACAATTGATTGGAAAGATTTCTCTTGTCTTTTTCGGTGCTGAGTCACGTATATTATTATATCCATTATGACATTTATATCCTTCCCATAGGCTATAAACCTTGGCAGGCATTGGCATCCGGCTCGAGGAAACTAACCGAAGAGTAGAGCGAAATGCAACGAGATTTGATCTCATAATCGCAGTAGTGAAACTTTCTGATATAGAATGCATACCATGTAATGGCTAGAAGTACAAAATTGATTAGAAAAGAGATTTTTTTCTTAACGATATGATATTTAAATATATTGTTAAGAGATATAATCTTTAGAAGTTTGTTCAATAAATGATAAGCTATAGATAAGGAAATTCTAAAATATTTTTTTTACCTGAATTCTTACTTACTCTCAAGAAAGGAAGTGTAGGCCCTCCACTGTAGGGAATTCAGGTAAAGTTTTTCAAAGATATGTGAAGAATTTTAAGATAAAAAGTAAATAAACAATTTCTATTCTACTAGTAGAATGCCTGAAGAAAACAGATTTGGAAGAAAGCATTAATAGTACTTGAGGAAACTCTGGAGAAGAAGACCTGATTTAAAGCGAAGATAAAGACTAAGTATACCAAACAACAAAAATACTTGTGTAAGATTTTTGGTGAAAATATTTAAAATTTATTAATTTTCAAAGTTGGAATAACCAGGATCTAAAGTTTTAATAAATAAAGGATTTATAGTATTTATTGTTATCCTATAATTACCTAATTAAAGCTCAGTCAGGCAGGCCCCACTTTTCGATATCTGGATACTATCTCTTATTATAAAATATTATCTATTAAAATTATTATTTATTTAAGACTCGAAATTAAGAAATATAATTTGTTGTAGTAAAACCCTGCCTGTATTTTTTAAAATTTGAATTATTAATTAATTTTACTTTTTTTAAATTAATTTTTTTTTTTTACTTTTTAAAATATATTTAATAAAAAATAAGTTCTAATATACATTAGACTGTTAAATGAGTTTTAAATATGATCATTTTGGATTTGTTTTTAGGCCTAATAGTTTAAAGTAGTAATATCTCCTGAGTCAGTTCATGTGTAATTTACTCCACGGTTAAATCGCGGACAGTAAAGGTTTTTTTCAGGAATTTGCCTGTCTCAACGCGTGACTTTAGATTGAAAGTCTAACAAGAACTCAGTTAAAAACCAATTTCTGACTGTCATAGTTTGCAGGCAGATGCAAATTCTAAATGAAGTAAAAAAATAATAAGAAACCAAATATTATTCTATTTTTTATTTTTGAAATTTTACTTCAAGTAGAGGAAACATATTATAAAAGAAATTATTCACATTTTATATTTTAAATTTTTAAAAATTATAACAAATTTCGTAGAGAACTGATGCTGCTAGAGCGAAACCGAGAAGGAAGGATTCGGTAGATACAGTCTACTGCTCTGAGAGGCACGAAGAGACAGGAAGAAAAAAGGAAGTTATACTCCAATTTTAAATATTATAACGTTTTTTAGTATTAACTATTTTAACTACCATAATGTTTAAAGTCATATTATATGCTTGGGTCGTATTATAATTTGATCACATAGTCGAGAAAAAAGGTGGCCTTCAAAAATATTGAACCATTTCGCGTGATCTACACCACCAAATTTCCAAAATAACGAGGTTATATAGGACAAATGGCCCAATATTTTTGTAGGTCACCTTTTTTATCGATTCTTTGATCAACTTATCTTACGTCTCAAGTAGAAAATGTGTATTTACGAGTTTTTATTACCCAATTAAATTGACAAACTTTGCCCCCCCTTCTGATTAAAAACGTCCCAATTCCAAGAGTTTTCGTTGATAAAATAGTAGTACGTTACGATGAAATGAAACTATTTATTAAGTTTCAGGAGGATGTTAATAATTCGATAACAAGTGGTCTGTACCACGGTCTATAATATTTTATGTGAATGTTTAAACGTTAATAACATGAGAAAGAGATCATGTTTAAGAGTGTTTCGTAGTTATTTATTTATCAATTTTCTTCCAAAGACTCATCATAAATAAAAGACAATATGTTAAATTGATTGTTTTATACTTAATAAGTCCGTATTAATTATATGGCCTCTGGAATGGGCCACCAAAAATAATTATAGGATGATGCACGTAGAAAAAATGTTTTTACTGGGACAGGGACAAAATGTTTTTTAATGCTTTAGAAATTTTAGAGCAATGGAAATAAGAGATTGGCCTTAGCAAGGGTGTGGGCAGAAAATTGATGTAAATGGACAGATTAGAGCAAGAAAGAGAAAAAGTAAAGAAATAAAACGTTTTTATGTGACCAGGCTACTGGACAAATAGACCTCAGAACGAAATATCTCATAAGAGCCAATGCATCATAAAATGTTCGAAAATCCACCACTTCAGAATAATAATTTAAAATTAATTGTTAGGATGTTTATAGAATAATCCAACATCAAACCTTAAGCACCCTTAAAGAGCTGTAAATACAGTAGCGGACATAGAAATTGCATCAGTCTGTAAAATTTTTATTTTATTTACCAGATTGCTATCTTAAATATCTCAGGATATTTTTGTCAGGTTTGAAACGATATTCTAAAAAAAATTGCATCATTAAGCGGTCAAATTGTTCGTTTATTTTTTCTCCTCCCAGTTTCTTTCTTTTACTCTTTCCGCGAAGCTTTTTTTTTTTTTTCTAAACTATGACTACCGTTTATTGGTGTTACTCTATACTCGTTACAATTTTCCGTGAAAATTCCTTCACTTCATATAACGTCACAATTTTAATATTTTTTGAAGAGGATAGTTTTTGATACAGGTAATAATTGCAGCTTTTATTCTGGCATTTGTTAAAACTAAAAAAAAAAAAGTTAAAACTGAGAAACATTGTTAAAGTTTTCTTGTATCCGTAATAAGTAAAGAAAAACAAAAACATTCAGTAGAATCAACGTTTTCAACGTAAGAATCAAAAGAATGGGTGACGCAACTTCTATGATTGCTATTGTAGTTAAACAGTTTATCTCTCCCTTTCGCTCTAAAACAAGTCAATAATACTCAGATGAACACTATATCTACATATTCCTTTTCATTAAACTGTTGATGTACGATGTGCTACCTCTGGTCTGTATTATGTGATGTTTCTTTTTCAAATATGACAATGCTTAGATCGGTTAAACTTTATTTGGTTAGTTAACTAGTTTCAGTTATATTACCTTCCACAGTTTAAGGCTTTAAAACCTCCCACACCTTAACTAGTATTGTTTTTGATTGTGAGTTTTCGTTCATATTAATTTTATAAAGAAAAGTTGTTTACGCTATCAGGATGCCATAACGTTTGAATAGCCGATAGACTGTATTGGCAGCAGACCCCACGACAATAGCACGTGGTAACCATTGAAGTGATGCCATCCCAGTTGCGACACAAGTGCGATATAAAAGTGGTGGATGAGGAGACGAGGTTTTCCGGGTGGTCGCCTTCACCATTGTCAGAGGATCCTCTAATTGCTCCTTTCTTCTGCTCTGACTCTCACTCAGGAGCGATTGTCACTCGCTTCATTAGGGCCCCTGTCGTCTTCTATGCAGGGAAATCGAACAGTCCTAGAATAGAAAGTTTATATAACTATGTATTTCTGATACTCCCCGATGAAGAGGACGAATTCTCGAAACCTCGTTTGGGACAACTTTCACTTGAAGAAAACCCAATCATTAGGCCTTACATGTCTCCTTCGACCTTGGTTACTATGCGTTTGTAATTATCCCTGCTTCTCATTGTCAACAGTTCGGATTTCAATCTGTCAGCAAAGTCTGATAAGATAATATCTAACTCGAAAACATGTCATAGGTTACGTTAACAAATGTGAAAGACATCTTGATGAATAAATTATGGTAATAATTCGTAATTTGTTTCGTGTTTATTTATTTATGAGTCGAACACAACCACAAATTACTTTATGGCCGTTTTTTATTCTTAATAATTTTCTTCTTATAGCGCCTCTGCTCAGCCTCTACTGGTCTTTAATACCAGTGGCGCTGGGATCTCCTAGAGTCCTGCTTTTTCTTCCACGAGGGGAGAGAAAGGCTTGGCTCGGAGATCTTGAGTGAATAATTTTTTTTTTAGATACTGTATAGAATCATGTATGTATTTGAGTAGTTATTTTCATTAACTTAGTTTCTTTTTATTTAGTTTAGTTTATATGCATTTATCTTTAGTATTATTATTTTTCTGTATTATTTATTTTTATTTATTGATAATGGAGTGTGAATGTGCACTTTGAATACTATTATAAATGTCCTTAATTGTGACGGATTGTAATATCTCTCAACAAATATGTTTAAAAAAAATTTATTTTATTATTATTCACAAACTTTTCAATCATTAGAATAGTGACTAGACACTTTTTTTTTTTTATAAAATTATGTTTTTTCAATATAGAAAAACAATTGACTAGTAAAATAATTCTGAAAACTCGACATTGCAGTTAGTAAAGTTTGACTGAATGTTAGTAAAGTTTGAGAAACCTGTTGAAGATGAAGGTTCGCTTAAACCTTTTTTTTATATAATAAAAAGCCTTTTTTTCTTTTCCTCCATAGTTTTATTTTGAACTATGACATATATATTAATATATAATATACAAAAGTATAATATATTATAAATTTATATTCACGATATCTCACTGGGAAATTAGAACTGGGTAAATTAAAAATAGGTCATGGCTTACATCCAGTAAGTCTTTACATGCCTTTTGAGGAACATGTTAAGTACATTTTATTCAATAGCTTGCCAATGTTTCGAGTCAAAAATCTCTCCGTTTGAAAAATCGTTAGTTATGTACGGACAAAACGTTACACTCGTATGGCTTCGCCGTAGTCGGATAATTATCAGAATTATCAGGTTATCTTACTGCTTACCAACCTAAAGTAAAGTGATAGGGTCAATAACATTTCACTTTTTCACTTCATAATTACTCCACCTTTCTTCTACCATTAACCTAATAACATTAATTGTAATATAAAACATATCATTATTATACGAAATGTAATTTATCTAAAAAATCCGAAAATGTTCAAAATATTAAAACATTCAAAGGGCAAGGTCATCAGAGCGAAACTTTCATCAGGCAGTGGCCTTAATAGATACGCCTACCGTCCAACTGTAACATGGGAATTCCAACCTGAACTGAAAATGGGTTGGGTTCTTTTGGATCCTGGTTAGCAATAAGATTTTGTATGCGATGGATACAGTGAAGCTATAGCTGTTATCGATTGACTATTTTACTGATGCAATTGTTTCAAAAGAACATGCTATTCTTGGTACCAAGATCAGTATTCTGAACGGGCACGAGAGAAATTCTTTTTCGTAATCAAAGAGCTGATCGTAACAAGTGGTTTGAAGCCTTAATTAAAAAAAACAAAATAATAGGTAATGAAGAGAAGAATAGTTGGGGTGGCCAGTCAGAAATAAGAAGGCAAAAATAAATAATAATATTTATTTTGACATTTGCCGACGTTTCGACCTGAAGTACAGGGCTTCGATCTTAGGTGACAGGAACAAAGTCAAGATTTCGACTTTGTTCCTGTCAACTAAGGACGAAGCTCTGATGAACGCCTGAAATTCAGGTCGAAACGTCGGATAAATATTATTATTTATTTTTGCCTTCTTATTTCTGACTGACCACCCCAACTATTCTTCTCTTCATTATTCGCGACAGTCAACCATTAACCCACAACAATTAAAAATAATAGGTAAATTATTAAACAATAATTATGTTTTAAGCAAATATTTATAGACTAGTAGGGCCGTGCGAATAATTCGCATAGCATATTGTTATCAAATGCCAAATTAATAAGAAAATAAAATAATGCAACGTATCAAAAGATAAAGAAATCAAATGTTACTTTATCGATTAATATAATCGACAAAGAAAACAAAAATTAATTTAAATCTTTTTGTTTGGAACCAACATGTTCAGAAATTTCAGAAAGCTGTATCTTTGTTAAAAATAGTTCGATTTCGATGATTTTTTTTTTGTAGGGGATTTAGTAATCTTTTATATGATCATGGGCATAACCAAATAAAAAGTGTGTAATTTTTTAGTTAATAGCAAATAAAGTTTGTTTTCTTTCATAACTTATTTGCCTGAATTTTCGATGTGATTGGACTATTTTGAACGCCTGATGGAGAAGGAAACCTTCGAAATTGGTGGCTCAATCTTGAGATTTGGTGAAAAATTAACGATGATATGGCATGCCGATCAAAAACACCATCGATAAATAATATAAACTTCTCCTCTCTCGGTCATAGAGACTTCAAGTCGACGAAATGAGACATGTATTCAATGACAGTACCACAATTAATGTAAGGCTGTGTGGATGCGAACCCTATGCCTTGCATTATCTCAAAAATAGTACGTTTTGGGGCTTAAATACGCAGGATCCGATAGTTCCGTAGGAACTATCCGGGTCTTGCTGTACGCATCAAAATCTTCAAGATCCAATTTGTCCCGTATCGATCTACAGACCTACCAACGTTCCAGTATTGAAGCCTAGCAAAATGTTTGTATCGAATTTATTTATTTTAGAAAGAAAAATAAAAGTGGAGAATGCGATTCGGTAACCTCCCGTGAAATTCTGAATCCAACGGTACCCCATTTATGGTATTTGAGCATGACAGGAGCTTATATTTGGTACAAATACCGATTTCGGGCCTGACTGTAATAATATATGTAGGGATTTGTTTGATATTAAAAAAAACTTCAAAAATATGTATGTTGAAAAAGCAGATTTTATAATTCTGAAAGAATAATTAAATCACTAAATCACTAACTCACTAACTAAAATTTACCCTTAGTAAATTTTAGTAACTAAATTAATTTTGTAGTAAAGTAAGTATAATACACTTGACAATATTATTTCTACCTCTGATGGATTTAGTCAAGATTTTACTTGCAGAATAGTATATTCAATTTTCATTACTTTTCCACAATAACCTCATATTCCAATTTAAAGATATATAAATACTAAACAAAAAAAAAAAAAAAAAAAAAAAAAAAAAAAAAAAAAAAAAAAAAAAAAAAAAAAAAAATTAAAAAAGACATGAAATAAAATAGCCAACAGAGGGAAATTGGTTTCAATCCGGAAATCGGAGTTCACTTGATCACACTATTATCAGAATAAAAATATATAGCATTTCCAAGTCAATTTCAACCTTTTCCAAATCAAATTCAACCTTTTCCAAGTCAAATTAAACCTTTTCCATTTCAAATTCAACCTTTTCCAAGTCAAATTCAACCTTTTCCATTTCAAATTCAACTTTCGAATTTTTGTCAATTTTCGATTTTTTTCGAAATGAAGGCCACTTACTATATTATCGAAGGCATAGCTTTTGAAAAATACAAAAAAAAAATTGATAACGCGGTTGCATATCCATTTATTTTAACATTTTAGATTTTTTCAGCGTGATATTTCTATGTCATTTCCAAGTCAAATTCAACCTTTTCCAAGTCAAATTCAACCTTTTCCATATCAAATTAAACTTTTTCCAAGTAAATTCAACCATTTCCATTTCAAATTAAACCTTTTCCAATTCAAATTCAACCGTTTTCATTTCAAATTAATGTTTTAATTTTTTGTAAATCTTAGATTTTTTTTTTTTAAATAATGGCCATCCTCTCTCCCCCTCCAATATGAAAGTCTATTATTATGCTCTCCTAAGTAGAATTTTCACTTACAGATATCGATTTATTGTACCTATTCGGATTTATTAGGGACTTGTATTATGCTGTCCTGTACCTAGTTTTGAAAATAACCCCCATTTTAAGATTAAGTGACTGCGTTTCGAATCATTTAAGTTTTTTTGACTTATTCGATATAAGGGTGTATTTTTATGTTTCCCGATCAGTAAATTTTGAAAATGACATCCATTTTATGTTTACGCCACTGTGTTTTGACTTATTTAAGTTTTTAGAATTTATCCAATATAAAGGTCTACTTTTATGTTTCTGGAGCCGTAGATTTTGAAAACGACCTCCATTTTACGATTAGGCCACCGCGTTTCGACTTATTTGAGTTTTTCGGATTTTTTTCATATGAGAGTGTATTCTTATGTTTCCGGAGCCGTAGATTTTGAAAACGACCTCCATTTTAAGATTAGGCCACCGCGTTTCGATTTCTTTGAGTTTTTCAGATTTTTTTCATATGAGAGTGTATTCTTATGTTTCCGGAGCCGTAGATTTTGAAAACGACCTCCATTTTAAGATTAGGCCACCGCGTTTCGATTTCTTTGAGTTTTTCAGTTTTTTTTCATATGAGGATGTATTCTTATGTTTCCGGAGCCGTAGATTTTGAAAACGACCTCCATTTTAAGATTAGGCCACCGCATTTCGATTTCTTTAAGTGTTTCGAATTTTTATCATAAAAGAGTGTATTCTTATGTTTCCGGAGTCGTAGATTTTGAAAATGACCTCCATTTTAAGATAAAGTCGGCTTATTTAAGTTTTTCGAATTTATCCAATTTAAAGATCTACTTTTATGATGCTGGAGCCTTAGTTTTTATAACGACTTAAATTTTAAGATTAGGACACTGTGTTTCGGTTTTTTTAAGTGTTTTTGATATTTCCTGCGAATAAAAAACAAAATATGAAGGATTAATTTATTTTTCAATAAATAAATAAAAATATCTAATCAAAATAAATAAAATATGTATTGTCTCATTTTTAATTTAATTTTAGTTATCTTTTTTAATGTTGTGGTCTCCTGTCACAAAATTATAAGATTTCGAACAATTAGCTGGAAAATCTGAATACGGAAGGTTAAATTTATTACCAGCTGCTTTTCGGCGTTTTAGTTTGTCTTCTGTGGTTAATTTAACTTTAGCTTCATAATATTTATTTATTTATTCATACTCGAAAACATATCGATGAAACTTTGTATTGAAAAAATCCAAAATGAAGCCTAATTATTCGAGATGCAGCGGCTTAATCATAAAATGGAGCTTAAATATTAGATAAATTTAAATATTAAAGATTAGAAAAATTTCAATACGTCTCGGATAACATATAAGTAACCGAAAAAGTAAAAAAAAAAATATCCAAAACAGTGGAACTGAATGGTCATTTACAAAATCGGGGAAATCTACTGCTCAAGAAACATAAAATTAGACGTTTATACTTGTTAAATTCTAAAAACTTAGATAAGTTGAAACGCAGTGGCGTAATCATAAAATAGAGGTCATTTTCAGAATCTACGGTTCCGAAAACATAAAAGTAGACCTTTAAATTGGATAAATTCGGAAAACTTAAATAAGTCAAATTGCAATGGCGTAATCATGAAATGGAGGTTATTTTCAAAATCTACCGCTCAAGAAACATAAAAGTAGACCTTAATATTGGATAAATTCGAAAAACTTAAATAAGTCGAAACGCAGTGGCGTAATCTTAAAATGGAGGTCATTTTCAAAATCTACAGCTCCGGAAACATTAAAATACACCCTCATATGAAAAATATCCGAAAAACTCAAATAAGTCGAAACGCGGTGGCCTAATCTTAAAATGGAGGTCATTTTCAAAATCTACAGCTCCGGAAACATAAAAATACACCCTCATATGAAAAATATCCGAAAAACTCAAATAAGTCGAAACGCGGTGGCCTAATCTTAAAATGGAGGTCGTTTTCAAAATCTACGGCTCCAGAAACATAAAAGTAGACCTTTATATTGGATAAATTCTAAAAACTTAAATAAATCAAAACACAGTGGCGTAAACATAAAATGGATGTCATTTTCAAAATTTACTGATCGGGAAACATAAAAATACACCCTTATATCGAATAATTCAAAAAAACTTAAATAATTCGAAACTCAGTCACGTAATCTTAAAAAGGAGGTTATTATCAAAAACTACTCATACGATAACAGACCCACACATCGAAAAATTAAAGATAATTAAATAAATAAAAAAAGGTTGAATTTGAAATGGAAAAGGTTTAATTTGAAATGGAAAAGGTTGAATTTGACTTGGAAAAAGTTTAATTTGATTTGAAAAAGGTTGAATTTGACTTGGAAAAGGTTGAAATTGACTTGGAAATGCTATACAAAGGTATTACAATATTCATCCTAAATAACGCATTGCATCACTACATCACAAAACTATAACACTTATTCTTTTGTTTTTTAAATTTAAAACATTTATTCACGCCTTCCAATATTTTCGTTGAAAACAGGTGCATCGAACAAAGAAATTAGCAAAAAAAGATCATACCCAGATACTTCTTACTGGCCTGATGTTCGAGGAGTTCATAAATCCAGCCCGGTGTGAATGTTTTGTTCGGTTATGTCATTTATGAGTGTATTATGGTATCCTTGAAACTTGCTATGGGATAATAGTAATGGATCCTTATGTGTTCGATGACTGCTGCCATGTGAAGGTCAGTATGTAAAGTTTACTATTATACCAGGATACTTTTGTTACTGTTCTGAATCTTTTCACCTAAAAGATTAGTAGTTTTTTAATGTGAATCTTTATTAGCTGTCCGTAGACGTACGCTACGTTGCGTAGAGTAACTGTATGCGGTTCAAGTTTTAGTTTCTATATAGAATATTTATTAAATATTTTATAATTTAAATCTGATAATAAATTGATAATGTCTATTTTTATGTATTATTTCTCAAAACAATCATATTTAACGGTATATCTTCGTTAATACTTTCCAATATTTTCGTGAAATTCGTTAAACTATGTTACTGGTAATAGTTTATCTTCTTATAAATATTTTTTTTTAATTTACTTATATCTACGTTATTTTATCTGTATTTATTGTATATAATTTCTGATTATTATTTAGTTTTTATTTTGCTGGTTATTTTATATTTTCTATGTAAACAGTTTGAATGTAGTTTTACCTCACTATAACCGTTGTCCTTGTGATAGAATGTTATATTATTCAATAAATAAATAAAAAGTTATAAAAACAAACAAATTATCGCTTTTTTTTTTTTTTGTTAAATCATTTCACGTCTTCTTCATCCTTGATATAAAAGCTCTTGATGGGTCAAGACCTCTTGCTCTTTTGACCTCTGATCCGCTTTGTGTCGTGCTGCAGCTGAAATGCTCACCGCTAGTTCATCAGTCCATCCCAATTCAGTCTTTATCTACTTTCCGTTATCGTAATCACTTAATATAAGATTATTTAGAATCTGTTATAGTCCATTATAGTATCAATATTAGAGCAGAAACTAGAGAGCGCAAAGGGAGCATTCCTAACGTTTTTGTTTTGTTGGTAAAACGTGTTAGCCTTTTTTATTATTTTGAGCTAATTATAGTAATATTATACGATGGTGATATTATTTCGAACTATATCATCTAAATTACTTTTATATAACTCTTTTCATTTGGTGGAGAGGTAAATGAAGAAGGTGTGATAAAATTAAACTATCCTCCCCTTCTCTCATGAAAAAAAAATGTATAAACTCTAGGTTGGACGTTCTATGCAGAACAACCTTCACTACTTAGATATTACAGATAATTGTGTTACCATCCCACAAGCTCACACCATCTGCTTGAGCTACCATTCCATCTGCCCCATGGATTATTATTATTGCTTAAACAGATGGAGGCTTTTATATTCATATTCGGATGTGGTGTTAATGCTTCTGTGGCTTCAAGTTCGAGCCGTTTCTTCAGGACCTCAAAACCAAGCGTTTAAAAAAGTCTATCTTGTAAATAAGTATTTCTTTCCAAGGATAGATAACTAGGAGTAGTGTTGCCCAAAATCAGTCTTGGTCTTGCACTTTGCAAGACCAAGGCCGCCTAACTGTTGCAATACCAATAACAGGAATGATAAAAAAAATCGAGTTTTAAAACAAAAATTAAGGTAAAATAGTTACTAATACTTGGCAATCTTATTTACTATACGTTAATAATGGGTACAGCCAATATACTTTTGTATTTAACTCCTCTAATTTTTCATTCGGGCTTAGTCAGGTTTCTCCTATCTAAAAGATTACAATAATATCGCTATAGTAATAAGCTAAAAAGTAACTGCAAGACTGTTGCGAGAGACTTGCGCAAGACCAAGACCATGACCAAGACTTAGTTTGCAAGACCAAGACTTGTCCCGGTCTCGCATTTGGGCAACACTAACTAGGAGGCATAGACACTGTAATATTGACAAATATTGTTATAACCTTTCAAAATCTGATTGTATAAAGTTTGCTACATTTAATGTATTCATGAAAGGTAGAGCAGAATATAAATTGAGAAACTCTTTTTAAAGCGAGGTTTCTAAATTTTTTATGAGACTCTGCCTGAGTTGCTCCTCTCGGTTTAAGCCGCTTATATTATGTTTTTTCCACGCATCATTTACGGCCAGTCCGACCTTCTCAGCAGCTCTCTGTAAGCCATTAAAAAACTATTTCTTATGCCCTACATAAATATGCGATTTCACGATCTGGCAACCGGACAAAACAAAGTTGTTTTGTTTTTGTTACTTTTAGAAGATATTTATATATTTTGAAGCTCATTTCATTTAGACCAGTGATCTGTATATTTATCGTTAAATCAACTGAATACACCTGTTCCTATTCTGATTAGGTGTATGTTTACTTGTGATATCTTTCAATTCTCTGCACTGATAACTAGATTAAAAATCTAGTGCGCGGAACACACAACTTTCACTTACCCCTCTATTTTGAATATAAATTATTTTCTGGCAATGATGGGCTATTTTAAAATTTTTGAAGTGCATTTTAAACGGTGCTAAAGCTTAAAACTTACATATCATTAGGACCATTATAATGACAAAAATCCTATTTATTATATCGACGGTAGGCAATAAAAAGCTCGGTGAGTACAAAGTATAAATGAACATTAAATGCTCAATGGTTGACCGTAGCATAATATTGAGGAAAGAGGTAATCCAGGGTGATAGTAAAAAAGTTAAAACATTGAAAAACTATTTATTTTAAGCATGTTTAAAATAAAATAGTTTTTCAAGTTATTTTTATAACCGCCACCCTGGACCATATCTTTCTTGAATATAAATAAGCATTATTTGTTTAATACAATTCACTTTTCAATAAAAATAATAATAATATAAAGGATGGTTGTTTAGTTAATTTTCAAAATAAAATGTTTCTCACCCTCCGGAGTGGTGGGGGGAGAAATGGAACTCGCTCCCATCCCATGGATCCACTAGTGGTGCTGGAGTACAAACAAACATAAACAATGTTAAAACGGGGGGTTGAACCTGAAAAAGAAGAGTAAAAAAAAGGAAAGTACTTCATCCCTTCCTCGCCCACCACCATTTTGGCGATATAAAGCTTTAAGCTTACAACTTACAAATCATTAAGACAATTATAATGACAAAAATCCTATTTATTATATCGACGATAGGCAATAAAAACCTCGTTACTCCATCTGTTTTTGTAAAACACATAACTCAATTCTCTGAGCTATATGTGCCTTTCACTTGAAAGAATAACTGAATCTAATTCCAACATATTTGAGTAATGTCATTTTAAAGACATTACCTTTTTTATTAATAATTGTAGTAATATTTCTAGTTAAAACTTATATAATATCTGTATAGACAGTTAGTAAGTTGATTCCGGAGTAGATGATTGCAGTGTTGAAATATAGAACAGTGAATAAAGGTATAAATTTTCCCACTAGAAATATCACTAAAATTATTAATAAAAAATGTTGAAATTGAAGTTATTCATTATGTCGACAGAAAGGCTAATATATGCCTAAAGAGATTTGAAAGTAAATTTGTATATTAAACATGATTATGGATTGGCCGAATATTAGTTATTAAACTTATTATTCATTGTAAAGTTGCTTTGGCGCGCACTAGAATTTTTATTGTAAATATGCATACTTTATAAATTGTAATAGAGTATAAATAAACATAAGATACTTTTTGCATTAAATACTTAAATACTGTTTGACTGTTGTATAATATTAGGTAAAGAGATAATCCAGGGAGGCGGTAAAAAAAAAAAAAAAAAAAAAAAATGAATAGAATATTGAAAAACCATTTATTTTAAGCATGTTTAAAATAGAATAGTTTTTCACTATTTTAAGTTATTTTTATAACCGCCACCCTGGACCATCTCTTTCCTCAATATAAATAAGTATTATTTGTTTAAAACAATTCACTTTTCAAGTTTTTAGCGGAAGTGAAAAGAGTCAAGAGGCGTTAAAAAAAAAACAAAAAAACTTTTCAATTAAAATAATAATAATATAAAGGTTCTTTACTTAATTTTTCCAAATGAATTTTTCTTAACTTTTGTGGAGGGGCGGTCGCCTGCTGGAGTACAAACAAATATTAAACAACTTTAAAACGGGAGTTTCAAGTTGAACCGGGAAAAAAGAAACGTACTCCATCGCTCCCACCACTGTGGTTCGATATTAGATTTTTAATTTTGTCCGATGCCACCTCATATCATCGCACTACATTCTCCCATTCTCCTTTTAAAAAATAAAATTCTGAAAGAAACTAATGAGGAAATGAAGAGTTGTTTTCCTCAAATCAAATTAATTATTCAACTTTTAGGTAATTGGGCCTCCTTCCGACTACGCCCTTGAACATCTATGATCAATCACTTTTTAACAAGCTAATAAAACTGGTCCTTAATCTTTTTTAACTGTACAAAACAGGCATGATTCCAAAAATGTTTTTTTTTTTCCAAATAGTAATACTGCCAATTGTTAACTTTTGCAACACAAATGAAGGATATTAAAAAATGCCTAGCCTAGATGGGAACGGGAGACCGCTAGCCGGAGCCACCGCACGTAGCCGAGAATGTAGACCGTTGTCCAGCCTCGACGTGATTAGACTTGGCAACAAACGGCAGCCAGTCTGAATAATAATCCCACCAATTCCTTATTCTGATATGAATAACATGTAATAAAACGGCTCATGACTCAACAGTCAATGTTCTCTCTTGTTTACAACTCAAAGCCGGTTTAGAGCTTTGGCTCCGTATGTAAATGATGTTCTTTTCATACATCACTGGTGTGTTTTAATACATACATACATACCACTGTTTATGGCAGGGATTGAAACTTTTATGTAAAAAGTAACATTTTAACAGTTTTGGTTACATTTTATATTTTTATATTATATTTTTAGAAAAAAATGTCCTCTAAAATAAAACTTCTTAGGAAAGTTTTTGTAATAATATTTTATATTTATGGTAAAAGTTTAACTTTTTTTATTTAAGTGCTTAAAAAGTTTCATGTTAAATCAGAAACAAATAGTAATTGGGGTTAGATTAGAGTTATAATCGACCTGAAATAAATTACTTGATTCCAATATGAAGTTTGTTATATTAGTTCAGAATAAAAGGCATTTTCTAGGTTGCCCAAACTGAACATTTAAATAATTTTTTTTTTTCAAAATAAATGTTCTACTTATATGTTATATGTTCTACTCATACTAAATAAATGTAAAACCTTTACTTCAAAACTTGCAATGGAAAAAGTTTTATTTCCGAAATAATATGAAATTCTTAAAATAGAGATTCCAGTCATATGGAAAATGATTAAAAATAAAAATTATAAGGTTCGTACGTATTATTTAAATAATAATTAGCTTAGGAGATGAAGTGTAAAAAATTAGATGTGCTTAAAATAAGCACATTTTATCTGCAGCTAATTATATTTAGAGGTGAATATATATATATGAATATACACATTTTGTTGGATGTGGATATTCCCTTGACCTTTTTCATTTGATTTTTTTTTTTAATTTTTATTATTTTTTTTTTTTTAATTTAATTTAAGAAATTTTGTATTATTATATTTTAATTATATGTACTTTCCTCCCCTTGTATTCCAGTTAATCAGCTATTCGATATAACCTTCCTTAGTTGCTGTTAATAGAACCTTCTCTTTCCTTCAGTATGTATTTGGATGGCTTCGAGAGAGGTCTACTGCAATAATATTTTTTTCCCTTGTTGTTTTTTTTCTATGTGATCTCCTGAATTGGCGAAACGTTGAGGGGTTAACTATTCACTAGTATGCTGGAGACTTATAGCTTTGTTGTTTGGATTTTTCAATTATTACTTAATATATAATTTTTTATTAAATTTATATTCTACAATTTGGTTTGTGCGAATAATTTCTTAGTATATTTGTAAGTAAAGAAATCATAATATCATATGAACATAAGTAAATGCAATGTATTCTGAAAGGTAAGAATTAATTTTAATTAAAAACAATTCACCAAAACTAGATTAGAAATTACAATTGGCTGCTAATAATAGTCCTATTTTGATAGTTTTTCTAAACGTTTTGTAGGTAATTTGGATTTTTTTTTCATAATAATGATGGGCATTTGCTACCATAAATTTTATACGTTTATACGCCAGTAAAGTTAGAATAGCTCGAGTTGGGTTTCAAAATCGAAAAAGAGCTCGAATTGGGTTCTTACGTATCTTTTGCAGATTATTAGCGTTACACAGAAGGTTAGTTAAACAAAAGTCACTAAGTCCATTTGTAGTCTATTTGGTAATTTTTTTAGGTATGATAAATGATTTGCTATAATTATACACGGAATAAGTGAATTTCCACTATAAATGAATGATTTCGAAATTTCTAGGTTAAAATATGTTCAATTTCTATTTAGAATTCCATTTCAATTCATTTGTCCTAGACCTTATCCCGGCAAAATTCTTCATATTTCATCAGAACCTTACCTATAATTCGAATCCCTATCCAGCACCACCCATCCTTATAATCCTCCAAGAAGGTTAAAACGGCAGTGGCTCCGCGACCTTTTATAGTTTGTAAATATTGAATTCTGGCAATTGCCGGATTCTCCACTCAGGAAATGGCTCTATATGGCTAAAGCACTCTTGCTCAATCTTCACTGGGTTTAGCCCCAGTGACGCGGTTGAGCGAAAAGTGCAGAGATCTCCTGGAGTCATGCTTTTCCCCCCACAGTTGCAACGACAACTCTGGCTCCGGGTTCTTCGCCTGATTGTAAATACTATATATAAGTATGTATGTGTTCTTTTTTAATTATTTTTAGGTTATTTTATTCTTATTTATTGTATATACATTATTTATTTATTGTGCATACAGTGTGAATGTGATCTCTGAATAGTATTATAAATGTCCTTTGAGACAGATTGTAATACTTTTCAATAAACAAGTTTTTTTTTATGTTTAAACTTCTATATTGTGATATATTACAATCAGTCGAATTCTAGGACAATAGTAATAGTGATATAGAGTAGCTCATTCATACTATGCACAATAAATAAAAATAATAAACAGCAATATAATAATACTAAAGCAAATGTATATAAACTAAAAGATACTAAACTAAAAAAAAATAAACTAATCTAATAGTACTTAGATTAACGGTACTTCTTCACTAACAGGCCGGGACTGACTGCTATATGCCAATGTTTATAACCTGAACACTGCTAATTCCGATAAGGCAGTGATAAACCTTCTCGTAATTCCTATCTTCGTATTTTTGAAAGTGTAAACAGAAACAAAAACAAATATAATAACAAAAAAAAACTTTTATTTTACGACACATATATTAATGAAATAATAAAAAAAACGTATACAATATTCAGTCATTCAAGATATCCGAGCCATGCTTTTCCCTACACTCTTTTAGGGAAAGGCAGAACTCTAGGAGATCCCAGCGTCTTTCACTCAGCCGCATCAATGGTTTACCAATGGAGACTGATCAAAGACACTATAACCAGACATACATGCCAGAACTCCAATATATTTTTACAAGTCTCTGGGCCACTGCCGCTTCAACCTTCGAGGAGGATTGTAGGAATGGGTGGTGCTGGATAGAGATTGTGTAGTTGGATTTAGATGATATGTAAGGTTTTGGTGAAATTTAGAAAATTTTTGAGGGATAAGGTCTAGGACAAATGGGATATTAAGGTCATGGTGTAGGGTTTGGTTGGTTACATAGAACGGAGCATTAACTATTGTTCGAAGGACTTTGGACTGAAAGGAATGAATGCGTTTGATGTTAGAAAAATTTTCTATCCCCCGCAGTTCCAGTCCGTAGGTCCAAATAGGTTTCAGTATTGTCTTATAGATCAGTAGTTTGTTGTCAATTGAAAGTTGAGATTTTCTATAGAGTAGTCTGTATAATTGGCCATATCATCTGTTAACTTCTTGTCTTTGTTCTAGTGTGTGGGTTCTTCGGTCTAAGAGAAAGCCAAGATACCGGACTATATTTGAAAAAGGAAGTAGGATGGTATTAAAGTGTACTGGTGGACAGTATTTGTGCCGGAGCGTGAAGGTAATGTGTTTGCATTTGGATTAGTTTACGTTGATGGAGAGAGGTGTCTTTGTAGATTTAAGGATGCTATTTTGGGATCTGAGTTGGATGATAGGTAGAAAAATTAAAAAAATATATATTTCATTTCCTACTTCCATAACTAATATTTGCCGTTAGATGAAGTACGCCAAATTATACAGAGCACCATCCCCTATTGAATCCAATATAGAGAAATATAGGAAAATGAAAGAAAAAGCTAAATCCAGAAAATTATGCGTTTTGTCCTATAGGTAATCTAAAGAGTGCGGTACCCAATTCCAGCTTTTGAAAAGGACATCCGAAACCCTATCCGACCTTCGACATTTTTTACTAATAATTTATATATATATATATATATATATATATATATATATATATATATATATATATATATATATATACATATATATGTATATGCCATTTTAAATAAACTTGTTTTTTTAGTAATATCATAAACATTGTCAACGTCAAATACCTAGAAACACATTAAACAAAGATTCAGATAAGGGGAGTTAAAATATTCCTGGTATTGTGATTAAAAACGAACAAAAAATTTTATGACGAGAGTAAAGAAATGTCACTGGTAAAAACAACAATAAAAATAAAGATAAGCATATCGTTGGCTTATTTAAAAAAGTCATTAAGTCACATTCGAGTGGGTTAGAATGATAATAAAATGTGTACATTTTTAAATAACCCAAACCTAGAAGACACAGTGTTGAGCAGTGGTGCAACAATTGCCATATTAAAATCAACGTATCCAAATTCAAACATGTCACCTATACCCTCCGACGCAGATCCTGTCCACATATCCTTTTCAACTCTATACCTCTTCCCATCTCAAGACACAGTTTGGTATCTTGGACTCCTTTTAGACAAGAGACTAAAATGGTACCCTTATACCAGATCAGAGATCCGTCTGGACTTTGGAACTTCAACTGTGGGGGACAACTAAATTTTCAAGCATGAAACGCGTCCAATCCTTTAGCCTGGAAGGATCCTGGTCCTTCATGCAATAGTCAATGCTCCATATTACGTTAGAAACAAAACTGCACACCATGACCTCGACACTCCTTATGTGCTTGACGTTATTCCATTCCGATTCTCAAACATTCATCAGAACCTAACCCGGCATTATATTCCCTTAACACAACCTATATCCAGCCCCAGTCATCCCTGCAATCCTGCTGGAAGGTTGAAGCGGCGGTGTTTGAAAATTTTGTCATTGCCTTTTGTAAATATATTATAGGAATCCAAGCAATGACTAGCTTCTCCACTAAAGTCATGACCGTCAGTGGATTTAGCGCCCTCCACTAGCTCTCTTCAGCCCGAAAGCTCTCCCGCATAGATCCGCCTGTGGTGCTCTCTCTCATTCTCAACTAGAATTGAATACCGGTGACGCGCCTATGATAGAAGCGCTGGGATCTCTTGGAATCTTGCCTTGTCCTCCATACGTGGATGAAATAGAGCTCCAGACTTTGAGCTCCGTCTGATAACTGTAAATATTGTAAATAAACATTACTGCTATAATTATTATATTTAATCTATAATTGATTATGTTCTTAATAATACATCATTTATTTATATTTAATACATTATTATATACATATAATATTTTTCTTTTTTGTTTAACGTTTCGGCCTTTTTGGCAATTTTCAAATGTATTAATTTCACATTTTTATACCACCTGTCTACACTTGCATAATTTTTACTCTTCAAATTTATTCAGACTATGTAAATTATTATTGAGTATTACTAAATATTTAATTAAATTTAAAACAGAAAAAGAAAAAACATATTATATAAACTGAAAAAACGTACAAAGTAAAATAAATGTTTTCTTACTTTATAGAATGATAAGCGTATATTGAAAGCCACCAACAAATAAGGTTTTGACTGACAAAGACAAATACTTCATTATCTCTGGATAGATTTGACGAGTAAAAATTATACAAATGTGGACAGATGGTATAAAAATGTGCAATTAATAAATTTGATAATTGCCAAAAAGACCGAAATTATGTATAAAAACGAAAAATTTTATATGTATATAATAATGTATTGAATACAAATAAAGGATTGTGAGAAGAAATAAGGGTCTTATTAAGAACATAATCAATTGTAGATTAAATATAATAATTATACATAATAAATATCACTAAAAATATGAATAATCCTAATGGGGCTATTTATCATAAGTGTTATCATAACTGTGTTTTTTATGAATTTTCAGCTGCTTTTTTATGTTACAATTTTTCTCTTGTTTTTATAATTATAATATGTTCATACTAGTGAGTCTTACACAGCTCAAATACTTATGTTAGTGCCCTTAAGTGTGGCAATATATTATATTGTTTCATAATAAAATTTAAAAAAATTCATTACATGATATTTAATTATTATACGATTTAATAGTCTGAAAATCAGAAGTGTAATATATTATGAAAAGACAGGTGTATAACAAAATATAAAATTCATGTTAATGCATGATTAGAAAATCTACATAAGATGTACACGTATATTTATATATTTTATTAATAGATTATATAGATTTTTGCTAAGACCTTCAATATCGAATTAGAGCTGAATTACATATTTTATAAAAGACGTGCTTTGGTTTCGACACACACTGTAGCAAGATATACAATTTCGTAATAAGATAGTTGAGGAAGTTGAATGCCAACCTTTTGAAAACTTGTGGTTCGGATTCACGCGATTCCCAGGAGGTTGAATTTTTGACCAAGAAATGGGATCGACATTAGAAACACCGATAAGTCGTATTATAAATAACTGCCAGGATATTGAATAACCATTTTTTTTTAATGTTAGTACATTTCATTACTATTTATATATCATTGAGAAGTTCCATCGAACACGGTAACAACTAAGGGCGTCGAAGTATATTTCATAATGATTAAATTTAAAATTCATACTAGACTGAAACGACAAGAAACCGCTTGACGCTTCCGATTACTTCAGCACTTACAAGACAAACGCTCTAAACTTCCCATTAATTACAAAAGACTCATATACTTGACTATAATAAGGCCTATTTGGACTTACGGAGTTGAGTTATGGGGCTCCACTAAACCATCGAATTCCTCTCGTATCCAATCCTTACAATCCAAAATCCTTGGTAAAATCCTCAATGCTCCCTACTTTGTTACAAATAAAACCATCCATAATGACCTTAATGTTTCTTTTGTTTCAGATCTGGCCCAATCTCGATACTTATCCTTCCATAATAAACTTCAGAATCATCCCAAACCTCTCGTTTCTAACCTTGCTTCCTCTTCAATTCCTGATAACCCTCCGAGGCATCTGAAAAGAAGATGGCCCCGTGATCTCCTAATGTAAACATATCATTAGAGTGCTACCATTGGGTAGTTACTCAGCAAGTGTTTTTCATGTCATTATATACAATATGTTCAGATTTACTAGATGTATTTATTTAATACAGTTGTAAATGTCTTTATGAAAAGAAAAAAATTTAAAGTTAAAAGATAAAATAACCTAGAAACCATTTAATGTAACACAGTAATTAGAGAGTTATTAATAGATAGTTTTCCTTTAAGACTGTCTCATATTATTTAATAACACCTTTACGAAATAATTTGACAGCATGTAACAGCCTAAAGAAAACACATCTTGCTTAAGTCGTTAAATTATACAATTCTTTCTTCACTAAATTTAATTTAAGCTATCGTTTTCTTTTTCTTCATATAGTTTTGTGGTATATTTTTTATTTTATTTATCACATGGCTTCTTGTCTTCCACCTGGTCACTTATCTATAGCTACTGCATTCAAAGTCTGTTTTTTTTTTTTCAATTTACTGTTTCATTTCGAGCAGCCAGACCATTTCTACATACATTCAGAGACAAGGATTTGTGTTGTAATCTTCCATTACCATATTCATATTCCTTTTTTTTTTTACTTGCTGATCATCCACTTTATTTCGAATCTTTGTCATATCTGTCCGGGTCCTAGATAAGGACGACTCGTTTCCAAGTAACAAGTTGTAGATGTCACCTAAGTAGTTGTAGCGGTACCGAAGAAGGACTTGTGAAAGTACAGTGAACAGTAGGGGTCCTGTTATCTTTTTGGAAGAATTTCTGATGAGCCTTATCTCAGCGGTGGTAACCGTTGGATCGTGACAAGAATATTTAAAAAAAAAAAAAAGTCGGGTTGTTTACAATTGTGTAATACGTCTATCATTCAAAAGGATGTTCAGCCGACGTCAGAGGAATAAAATGTGTCTTATATATAAATATATATATTTTCAGTTCATTATATAGTTCAGTGTCCAGTAAATAGCCAATATATATTGTTGATTTATTAAAATAAATTTGCTCGTTTGTATAGATGAGCATGGTATGAAACATCAAAGAAAAGAGGACATGCATATATACACATATTCGAATCGTGTTTTGCTATTCAAGTCAAATAGGGTCAAATTTTCAATGCTAAGTTTTCCGTGGATATATGCTTTTCAGAACCCTCGCGTTTACAAAAGGCATTTTTGACTATTAGTCTTTAATAGGTACACCAATTTGTTTTTCATCTGCCAGGTTTCGGAAATCCCATGAAAGTGTACCAAATAGGTCACCCGATGGGCTTCAGTGACAATGCTGAAGCCAAAAACATGATTTATATAGTTGTATAGACGTATGGAAATTCTTAGCTTCCTTAAGGTTTATTTATAATAAAATAGAAAAATAAACTTTATCTTGGGGCAAGGTCTCCGCCAAACAACAATAATGAACAAATAAAAAAAATACTATCTGACCAAAAAAAGTAACTTCATAAAAATTCTGATAATATAAGCTGTAATTTAAATAATAATATGTAAATTATTAAGGTCTTAATGTAAATTATTAAGGTCAAAAATAAGGTCTTATCAATAATATTCATAGTTGCAATGTGAGAAAAAAAAATATATACATATTGAAAGAAAATACAAAACCTGAAAAAAAAATAAAAAATCACAAAAGTAATAAAAGAAGAGCTTTGATTTCTTATTTTAAAAACTTAAACAATAGGCTAACTTAATAAAAATATGTACAGTAAATTAAAAAATATCTTACAATATAATTACGAAGTTAAAGAATCCTGTAAGAATATATCACACGAAATGTCATTTTTTGGGAAATATAAGTGGATAAATCATAAGATAGAATATATATTTTCAATTTTTAAAGAATTAAAATTAATTTATTCTCCGAATTTCTTGAAAAAATATATCTATGATGATATATAGAAAGGAGTTTTAGTCAAAATTTGTTTATTATTGGTAGACGAAATTTTCGGTAAAAAATTAAACGATGGCATATTTAAATAGCTTTAGACTAGATTTTCATAGTATTTTTTAAATAATTTTAATATGCAACATTAATTTGTAATAAACACCCGAATGAGTTGAATTTAAAATATGTATACTAAATTGAAATTATCATTTAGTATATGCTTTCGATATACCGTATATCATATGATAATATACAAATATTATTATAAAATAAATTTTCCCTCTTGGCAGGGGGCGATTAGAAAATTAGAACCAACAGAACTTTTCTTCCGCATGTAATTAAAATTAATATAAAATAATGCATGCATGTGTTTTTTGCTTAATTTTAATTTTCTTATTTTTAGGTTATTTTATTTTATTTATTGTATATATAAAAAGATAAAATTAAAACACTAAAAAAAAATAAAACAAAATCTTCTCAAGAATAATTTTAGTTGTAATGGGAAGTATATATATATATATATATATATATATATATATATATATATATATATATATATATATTTAAAACTTGTAAATATTAGGTTTTAATATTTAAGCAGTATGCACTACTTTTTACTTATAAAATTCAATTCATAAAATGAAATTTTACGATTGCAGATCATCTGTTTGGGAAGAATGGAAGTATTGAAAAAGGAGGTACTTAAATGATAGAGAAGAGGCATGACGGATGTTAAATGGTAAAGAATTACAGAAGGTACTTTAACAATCGGAACAATGTGAAACGTTCTTTAAATCTTAAAAAAAAAAAAAATTGAATTATGCTTTGCACCAATGTCTTAAAAGTGCAATACACAATAATTTTTAAATTTTTTAAAATTAAAATTTTTTGTAGATTTTTTTTATTTATTCCCCACTGTGCGCCAGTGACAGGTTTTCTAGAGTGGAACGGAGTTAAAAGTTGCAAACCTCAGATTTAAATAAACTATTGACGTTATTGGCAACAGTTGTAATGTTTAGAGACATTGACTTCGAAAATAAAAGTACGAAATATTTTGTTATGGAATGCCATTAAGGACTGATAACAAAGTAAATCATTTACTTTGACAGAAAATTGATATCGCGAGGTAAACGAATCCTCAGTCGTAGGAATTCAAAACAAGCATATTAAACTGATTCGAAAATTATCACTATAATTATCCATCTAATCTAATCCGGAACTAACTAGAAGATAGCGGTCGAGAGATTGTGTACTATTCGGCAATGCCGCGGCTCCTACACAATAGCAGTCAACCTCCACTGCCACGGGCAGTCGCTACGTCTGAGAAGAATGCCTCGCAATCTAATTCTGCTCCTCTCTTCCTAAGTATGTCAAGGTTGAGAAAGCTATCCGGACGCAATGCTGTTAGCTGTTGCTGTTGCGCTGTTCTCTATTGCTCCTCTGCAGCACATAGATCCCAATCCTAATTGTTTTCCGCCTCCTTCTTTCCCAAGGAAAGGCCTCACAACAAGACTGATTTGTCCCATTACGATCACTATCTATCCGTGTTCATGGCCTGTGAATTCCTGATCGTTCCGGCACTTGAAAAAGAAACCTTTGTCACCCGCTTCTAATACGATGAACACTGGCGGATCTACGAGAGGGGGGAGGGTTGGTTTCCATCCACAATAATTTGATTCATGAGTGATCTAAGCTGAATACTTAAACAATCACAATACATTATCTTTTTAAATTATAATCCGTATATTGATAATAAAAGTAAGCACATTTCCAGAAAGAATAAAGAGCATTTATTTCTAAACCCTGTAAAAAAAAAAAAAATCTCAAAAATCAAATCCTGGATCCTCTAAAGATGATGAATAACAAATTTATTAAAAGATATTTGATTATAAAAGAAGGAGATGGTCCGGGGTGGAGGTCATAAATATTGGCAAAACTATTTTATTATAAGCCAACATTTCGACCCGACTTTGCAGGTCTTCTTCAGGGCTAGAACGGACAACATACAAAAGACAGAGAATTGTGGAAGTCACATAATATTTAGACAAAAGATTATAAACAATGTGAATAAGCTTATCAAAATTATAAACAGTTAGTACATTAAAATATAAACAGAGTAAGCCAAGTAACAAGATCCTCAACTGAAGTAAATAGATGGTAACAATTGTTGTAGTGTAATATATAATATATGCAAATGTGATTATACTTCTATAGATCTACAAGAGAGATTGAAAGAAAAGGAAGGAAAAAGGATATAATATGAAATAATAGACATAAAGGAATGTGGAGAAAGAAAAGGAAAAAAAATAAATGAATAAGTAAATAAAATAATAATTCATTAATCATTATAATTAATAAATAATATGATTATAATTATTAATTTTTTTCCCTTTCTATACTTCTAAGTTAGTTCCACAATCTCTTATTTTTATATTTATATTTTACTTCTCTGTACGTTTTACTTCTTACATTTTTGTTTTTATTCACATTGTACTCTTATCTATAATCTCGTAATTCTATTTTATATGTATATCTATATATTTATAATTTAATATTTCATAGATATAGTATTTTTCCCATGTATCCATCCATATCTTCAAATTTTAAATACTATAATTTTCTAGGTTTTTCCCTATTACCCAAACAAGTCAGCGAATTCCCCAATACCTGGCCTTACCCTGGTTTTCGAGTTCTAAGTGAAACTCCTAGCTGAACACACCTAGCTGAAGTCTCTAATTTTATTCTTCTGATTTTATTTACTTATTTATTTAATTTTTTTTTTTTCTTTTCTTTCTCCACATTTCTTTATGTCTATTATTTCATATTATATCCTTTTCCTTTTCTTTTAATCTCTCCTGTAGATCTGTAGAAATATACTTACATTTGCATATATCATATATTTTACTTCAACAATTGTTACCATCTATTTACTTCAGTTTAGGATCTTGTTACTAGGCTTACTCTGTTTATATTTTAATGTACTTACTGTTTATAATTTTAATAATCTTATTTACATTGTCTAATTATTATGTAACTTCCACAATTCTCTATCTTTTTGTATTTTGTTCGTACTAGCCCTGAAGGAGACCTGCAAAGTCGGGTCGAAACGTTGGCTTTTAATAAAATAGTTTTGCAACTATTTAGCCTATTTATGATCGCCACCCCGGACCATCTCCTTCCTTTATAATGCAATGGTCAACTATTAAATATTCAATATTTGATTCTAGTTCTGAAATAATTACATGAGTCCATTAAACAGCAATAATATCTAATCATTCATCTTTTTTTTTTTATTTTAGACTTCATCCGAACGCTTAATTACAAACCATACACGAATTCACACATTGTCTGAACCCGTATACGATTTCGAACGGTCAAGGCCTGCTAAAAATTCTATACGAGTTCAGATACCACAAGGCAGGACGCCAGACAGGGATTTTTATTTTTTCTTAAGCTTGTACATCTTTTTAAACTTAAAATTAATTAACATTAAAATTAATTAATTAACCTCGCTCGTCCCCTTTTTTATACTATCTAATAAAACATTAAATTTTTCATACAGTGTTGGCAGTTTTTCTAAACAGATATCTTGTTCTATTGCAAATTTGTTTTTTATTTTTGTATATATTGTTTTTCCGTACAACTTGTTTTCATTTTTTTTTCAAAGTCGTCCCTGAAATAGCACGATTCAAATCACATTTCCCTTTTTGTAACTTACAATAAACTTTATGATTTTATCTAGAACCAATCAACCAGCTCACAAAAATCCAGTACGAATTCAGACACCACGAAGCAGTGCAGAAATTTCTTAGGAATTCAAGAAAATTTTATTTATTTATCATTTATTTTTAAATTAAAAAAAATATCTGGACTGGTTGGTAAGCTATTGAAGAAATATAATTGAGCTGGTCCTTATAGCCAAAACAGGGCAAACTTCTTTTTTGATGCCTCTTTAAGGGTAAGGGAAGGACATACATTTACTTTAGATAAATATCTTGATCTCGAGAGACAACTTTTACATATTTGGATGTTTCAATGCTGTACCCTTTTTTGAAGTTTATTTGTTGTTATTGTATACATATTTTATGAAAACATTTGTTTGTACATGGAATACATAAAAAAAAAGTGAATACTTACCAACTGAATACTGTGTGTATACTTACCAAGAGACTTTCTGGGCATGTTATTGGAATAAGAACAGAATATAAATTGTTTATTCCAGATTTTTTCAGATAGATATCCTATTTTTAATTTGAATTGTATTACATTGTTTACTTTGGATTCTCAGCCTTGCTCCAACTTTTATTATATTCCAACAATGACGATCTTGCCTCAGTAATCTCCATTCCTCTTTAAACGAATTCTGTGGCTTCCAAAGGTGATCCCGGTAACCTTGAGCCAAACCACTGTCTTTTAAACCATCCGAAAATCGATCCTCAATCTATTGTGAACCTCTCTATTGAAAAAGATTAATGGTTTTTCAGCAAGTATTGAACAAGCTTTGCGAACTAGTAGAATCGATGCTTTCTATCTACCTTTAATAAATGAATTTTACTATAAAGAAAATCATCAATCACTATCTATCATCAATATTGTATTCCTTTTAAGCCTCATTCAACTCCTATGTACCACATCGGTTCAGATTATAGGCATTTTTATACATTGAGTTAACCAGCATATTAAACAAATGCGATATATTTTAAATTTCATAATTCATTTCACACAAATTAATTAAATATATATGACTAATTAAAGAGTAAGAATTAGTTAGTCGTACTTTAAATACTCATCCGGTACATGGGTTCACCTAACCACTTGGAAATTAACTTGAATTTAGGAGTCTAAAAAAAAAAACGCGAAATGTCATAAACCAGACGCCCGTAAATAAATTAGACTTGGATATAACAAAAATAAAGTTTGGAAAATGTTTTTCTCTTTTTATTTAAAAAAACATGTTTTATAAAGGCGAAAATCTGAAAGATATTTATATGGTTTTGAAGAGACATAGTTTAGCTTTCCAGCGGTCATAGTAACTTTGACATAAGAAGCAAATCCTGAGTTATGAATATTTTAGTGAACGCTATGCAAAAAAATCTTCCCACAAACTAAGCCCAAAAATTTATATTTTTTTATTTCAAAACGAATTCGTACTTAATAGTTTTAATGGATGCTGAATACGAATCTGAATTTTTTACATGACAAAAATTTAATTGGCCTAATTTACAGGAACCGTCTTATGGTTTTTTTATTATACATTAGAATACGTTTGATATACTTAGCTATATGTTTTTCTTATTTTCCACAAAATAACACATGGAATGGTAGATGGGGAACATTTTTATCATTAGAAATCACAGTAAGGTTAGGTAGTGCTAATGGAGGTCGCAATAATTCCTCATATTCTACTGTTGCTATTTATATTTATCAATAAATACACGCACCCACATACATAAATTCTATTAATTTTCAAATTTACGTTACTTAAATAATTCAATGATAGTGTGTAGAAAATAAAATTACCGTTTTTAAACGAAATATTTTTATTATTTCGTTATATCAATTTATTTATTCGAAATATCAATATTATTTCTTTGATATAAAATAAAATTTATACCCAAAGTATAGTTCCATTGTTATCTACCGTGATTAGCCATCTTCTAGCCAATTGCTTTATCTAACGCTGATATCATTGGTATGGCTGTCGTAGAACTCTTGAACCGTAATTTCAACATCCGCAAAATTATCAATTATTTACTTTTGAAGAAAATGGGACGTGGATCTGAGCAAGCAGTCGCACGGTTGTGCGAGGTCTGGACTATATGGTGGATGAGGAAGGAGTTCGAGCCCATGAACTTTTCTTTGGTTCATTATCTTGTTGGAATAAAATTCTTTTTCGGTTGGTTAAAGCAGGAAAACGCTCTGAAAACTTCGCGTACAATCTTTGCAGTTGTTCGCAGTAGTGTTAAGAATTCATAGAGTACCCATCAGAAACAAATTCATGATGAATAACGCCTTAAAAATTCCAAAGCACAGATTTTTTTTTTTCGAATTGCCTTCTTGCATTGCAACAACCGGAAAAGCGGTTTGACTTTTTTTGAAGAAGTCGAATGAGATTAGACAAGCTTAGAAAATGCTTTAAGGGGATTATTAAGTAATGTACACATTTACCAGATTTTTTTTTTTTTTATAATACAATTGTAAATATCAATGAAAAAAAACGTATTGTTAGGTATTAAATAGGATTGAAATATTTACAGTCCTTTGAAATCTTTTAATTTGACAAAACGTTAATTTTTTTTTTATACACCCTATGATGATCTATGATTTTTCTAATTATATTTTTGCTTGCACTATTTTTTATAAGAGGAAAGATATAAAAAAGTTTCTTGAGGGAAGGAATACCTGCACATTGGGGAAGGGGAGGGGAATGCCGTAGTGACCAGATTTAATTGTCCTTTATTTAATTTAACTAAAGCAATATTTAATTTAATTATTAGATTTAATAATTAATTGTTTTATATCAAAGAAATAATAATATGTAGTTGAAAAACGGTCATTTTTTTATACACCATATTTTTAAATAATTTTAACACTAGATTAATAAATATCGCCAAAAATGTTTCGAGGCCTCATGTGCTCCGAACCTCGGTTCCCCACCTATGGTCTGTTACAACCTAAAAATTCATGCTGAGCTAAATCAGAAAACAGTAATAATAAAAATTTATATTTTTTTCTCGGCTCCTAGGTTAGATGCTTGAATTGACGAAACGATGATTGTTTAGTTGTTTACTGCTATTTAAGATACTCGAGGGTTTCCTATTTGAATATTTGGAAGGGCTAATTCATTATTTTTCCACAACGGTTAATGTAATATTACCAAACCTATGTCTTAAAATTCTCTATGTTACCTTGGATAAATACAATCATAGTGGATGTGCATTCCTTGAAGGTTTAGTAAGTCCCTTACTCATGGGTAATCTTGATATATAAGTTATGTAGGCTGAAATACCAGCTTTTTTATGAAATCGTTGGAAATGGTTCTCTTCCGAATCCTGAGTAGATCCTGTATTTCATGCTCTACGAAGATTTTGGTATTTTACACACTTAGCGAATTCTACTAATAGTGAATTAACGACGTTCGGAACAAATTACGCCTAAAATGGATTCAATGTCAATATCAAATCCGATACTTAGGACTCCACCTTGACAAACGACTCACTTGGAACCCCCATACCAGACTGAAACGACTAGAAACCGCACGACGTTTTCGACTACTGCAGCACTTACTAGACAAACGATCTAAGCTTTCAATAAATTATAAACGACTCGTATATATGACAATAATAAGACATATTTGGACTTACGGAATTGAGCTTTGGTGCTCTGGGGCTCCACTAAACCATCTAATTCCTCTCGTATCCAATCCTTACAATCCAAAATCCTTCGTAAAATCCTCAACGCTTCTTACTTTGTCACAAATAAAATCATCCATAAAGATCTTAATGTTCCATATGTTTCCGATTTGGCCCAATCCAGATACCTGTCCTTCCATAACAAACTGCAGAACCATCCGAATCCTCTCGTTTCAAACCTTGCTTCCTCCTCGATCCCTGATAACCCTCCGAGGCGTCTGAAAAGAAGATGGCCTCGGGATCTTCTAATATAGAACTTTAATTTTAGTTCTACCAATGGGTAGTTTCTCTTCATGTTGTGCATGTCATGTTACCAATTTCACATTTACTTATTGTATTTTCTATGTAATACAGTTGTAAATTCCATTAAAATAATAAAAAAAAAATTAAAAAAAATGTCAATATATTTTGGTTCTTTGTAATTTATAAACTTTTGGTATTCGCCTTTAAAGGATTTTGTTGAGGATTCTGGTGTTCTGGAAAGCGCTTGAGAACTGGACGGTGGCGGATGTTCGGGATATTAGGACGACAGAACGGAGAATGCTGGCGCCAGGAAGAAGATGGAGTAGGAATCGAAGGTGTAATTACTGTCGTTATGTAACCAGCGGAGCTCCGCTATTCGCTATTCGCGGGGCGTTCACACTTTTACCCCGTTCATCGGAGAACCGTCGGAAACCGATCGCCCACTGATAACGGTAACTTATTATCTATCACCCATCCATCACCGAGTAGGTTCTAAGCAGGTTTATAAGAAACTGGAGACAAAATATTAATTGTCAATCAGATTTTAAAAGTGATGTTCGCTTATATATACATATCTACAATATAAATAATAAGTTAGTGTAGATCTCTTTATCGGCTCTCTCGAGCGATCGATCGTGATGAATGAGGAATTAAACGAAATAGAATTTCATAGATAAGTGACGAATCATAATTTCAAAACTTAAAACGTTAGTATATTTACATTAAAACTCACTGAAAAAAATCAGAATTTTCAAAACAGATGGTTTCAAAAGTAGACGGGATAAATTGTTCTGTAAATATTTTGACCCGGACATCATGGCAGAAAACCATACTAGCCCCTGTATTTCAAATCCCTAAAATGTATCGTTTTCGAGATGACGGATGGAGATAGTGCTTGTACTAGCTATACTGAATCTTGTTGCCACGGTTGCTATATTATAATCACATAAAAAAAAACGCTGCAAAAATTATTTCACAATGGTTTATTATTTTCAAACAACTATACATCAAAAGTAACATTACCTTTCTAGTGACAAATTAAAAGAAATAAAAAGTTAATTCCAATTATTTGCCTAATCACTTTTTTTTTTCATCATTAGTAATTAGCTAAAAAAAAAAAAAAAAAGCATTACTTTATAAACACATTCAAAAATATAAATCCAAAACAAAGGATTTCAGAAGAATATAAAAAAAACATTTAAAGACCATATCTTTTCTTCTAATTGTCCGATTTTTTTTTACATTTTTAGGAAATTTCGTAAACTTAAAAAAAACAAATACAATATCGACCAAAATGTATATACTTTTTAAATTATTCAGAATTTAATTTTACCTCGTAACTTTTTTCCCAACTTCTTTTCGTTGAAGTATGCTACGTGGATAAATTTAGAGGGCATCAAGAAGAAGACTTTGGCCAAGTTTCATTGAAATCGGTACATTCGTTTAGGCGCTACAGTCTATAGCAATGCAGTTTTTTCGGGCGCCATTTTAAAAGTAAAAGGTGGATATTAATGTCGATGAAGGAGGATCATTCTCGGGTGACCTCTGATTTTAAATCCAAATTTGGAACAAATAGGTCCTGTATTTTTGGGGAAAATGCGCGGACGGATTCAAATTTTGAGAAGGTGTTAAGTTTTCGAATTGCTTGTTCGATTACAATGAAAATAATAAATCAAAACTTACTTTTTAGGTTATTTTTCAAAAGTTTTTTCTGTACATCATATCTCCATAAAATTCAATGAGTCATCATTTTGAATATTATACTCTCCTTCAGTTGACAAAAATAGTTTTTCTCTAAATTCAGAAAAAAGTAAATAAGAAGAAGAAACTTTATTTGCGTTTTAATATAATAGTTTGCTATTATGGAGAAGTACTCTGGTTATTATTTTAAAAGCTCCTGTCCTACAGTTTCCTTTAACAATACTCCACTTATCCCTGTTGAGCAAATCCGATACCTAGGACTCCACCTGGACAAACGACTAACTTGGAATCCTCATACTAGACTGAAACGACAAGAAACCGCTCGACGTTTCCGATTACTTCAGCACTTACTAGACAAACGCTCTAAACTTCCCATTAATTACAAAAGACTTATATACTTGACTATAATAAGACCTATTTGGACTTACGGAGTTGAGCTATGGGGCTCCACTAAACCATCGAATTCCTCTCGCATCCAATCCTTACAATCCAAAATCCTTCGTAAAATCCTCAATGCTCCTTACTTTGTCACTAATAAAATTATCCATAAAGATCTTAATGTTCCTTATGTTTCAGATCTGGCCCAATCCAGATACCTATCCTTCCATAATAAACTTCAGAATCATCCCAACCCTCTCGTTTCTAACCTTGCTTCCTCTTCAGTTCCTGATAATCCTCCGAGGCGTCTGAAAAGAAGATGGCCCCGTGATCTCCTAATATAGTCATATCATTAGAGTGCTACCATTGGGTAGTTACTCAGCAAGTGTATTCATGTCATTATATCAATTATGTCCAAATTTACTTGATGTATTTATGTAATACAGTTGTAAATGTCATAAAGAAATAAAAAAAAAAAAAAAAAAAAAAAAATTATTTAAAAGTACTAAAATAAGCATAAAGCTCGAAAAGAGTCATAAGATAATCGTGTTATAAAGGGAAAAATCCAGACTACAATGCCATGAGTCTCCAAACATACAGGTGAATAGTTAAGTGGTCAAGATTTCGCCAATTCAGAGATCATCAGGATAGAAAAACCAAGAACACTAATGTGTAGAAAGAAAAAACAAAAATGAATATGAAAAAAAATTATTATTACTGTAAACATCTCACGATACCATCCAAATACATACTGAAGAAAAGAGAAGGTTGTATTAACACAGCTAAGGAAGGTTATATTATGAACAGCTGGTTAGCTGGGATACAGGAGAGAAAAAAAAATACATAACTAAAATATGATGATACAAAACGTGTTAAATAAAATAAAATAACAAATTAATAAATTCAAAAATAGCTCAGAAGTATGTTAACATCCATTCCCATCAAAACTCAGTGGTTATACGGTGGATGCCACTAGCGGATCCAGGATTTAATTTTGGGGGAGGGGGGCTTCAGCCCGAAAGATTTTTTTTCATATACATATAACGATAATTAATTAGAAAAAAAGAGAAAGAAATTAACTATCTAAATGAGATTGTGTTTAAGTGGTTCTTGAAATCCTATTAAATGTAATTACACGAACAAGAATACTTAAAGAGATAGTTTTTAATATTTTTTTCTGTAAAACATGGTTATATTTTACCATTTTGGGGTGGGGCTTCAGCCTGGAAGCCCTCCCTCCCATAGATCCGCCTGTGGTGGATGCTATATATAACTTCGTGCTTTATCTTTTGAATTTATTAATTTATTTCAACTGATTAACTGAACGCGTTTTGTATTATTATATTTTAATTATGTATATATATTTTGTTTCTTTCCTTCCTTGTATTCCTGCTAAACAGCTGTTCTATATAACCTTCCTTAGCTGTTTTAATGGAACCTTCTCTTTCCTTCATTATGTATTTGGATGGCTTCGGCTTTCCGAAATGCCTACAGCAATATTTTTTTCTCTTATTTTTCTTTTTGTGTTTTATTTCTACATATATGTGATCTTGATTTTTCTGTCCTGTTGATGTCGGAATTTGAGAAACATTGGCTTGTTAATTACCTCCATCTTTTAATATATTGATTAAACTGTTCCTATACTATTTTTTAACTTATTCAGTGATGAATATACCATGTGAATTATTTTCATGGGCCACTTAGTTTATTTGAGCAATATCAGCTGAAAAATCGTGTTTGAAAATGTATCATACTACACATTCAATTATTAGACTTTATTTAATTTCGTTCATGTGGTTATACACTCAACTAACATAAGTTTATCGGAAAATTTAAAGCCAAAGAAAAGAAGGCGTCATTAATAGACTGAGAATTGGGCACACGGATTCCTCATTGGTTAGCCTACACCTCCGATTAGTCAAGTATGTATGTAAAGTGCAGTTGACGATTTTCGATTTTTGCAGGTTCGCGGTATGGGAGCTTTTTTCGAAATCTGGGAATGGAACAAAACCTTGGTACTATCTTGTCAGATAACAATACCAACTTAAAAAAAATAATAAAATTCCTTGAAAAAACAAAAACAGTATGTTTAATAAAATATAATAGTAATTGAAAAACGATGGAGAAAATCTCAGCTGTTGAGTGTCCATAAGAAAAATAATCTAACCTAATCTCGGAAATTTAATGTCTTTTTATGTTGATAAGGTTTTGATGTGTGTGTTAATAAATGCTGAATCTTAATCCTTGTCCGCTCCACAACTTACGTTAACGTTTCATAGAGCTTATTTATCACAAATCAAACTCTTTATTTTCATTGTTGATCTTATGATATCGCTGAATGATGTTACTGGTAACATTACACATGAATTAAAGTGATGGATAGTGGTTGACAGTGATTTCAAAATGAGATAATTATTTTGTCTGGAGTTCATTCAAGGTTAGCAGATAATAAAAAATAACAAATAAAGGAGATGTTGTTTATATTACATAATCACAACCTTGCAGGCCATCTTCAGGGCTACCCAAAATAAAAACTACAACTAAAGATGGTATAAAAAAGGAAACTATAAAAATTACAACTGTAGTGAAATATTAATCAGTAATATATATATATATATATATATATATATATATATATATATATATATATATATATATATATATATATTACAAAATAATGACATCAAAAGTAAAGATGAGGAAAAAATAAACATATTAAGAATAAAAGTTTATTATTATTTTTAAAGTCGTTAAATTAAAATAATAAATCGTTACGGAAATAACAATATCTTAACCTTATTCGTCATAAGGAGAATGTTCTTGCATATACATATACTGTAATATATCGGTAGATATTTAAACTAAAAGGATATGATGACTTTCGGAACGATGCTGTAAGACGAAATATATTTGTCAGAAGCAGTGATGTGTAGTCGAATGCATCCGACCACTACCACGTTTAAATATACATGAATAGTATGGGAATGTTATTTTCATAGTATATTTTTAAAATTAAAATTGTATTTTTATTTTTTATGCATATGAAAATTATTTTAATCTTACATACATGAAAGCAAAAAAAAAAAAAAAAAAAGATTTAAAATACTTAATAATATTTTTCAGTTTGTTTAGATTAAATGTTTCAGACCACTCTGTGACCATTCTCGATTAGTAATTTGAGCCATCAAACATCGAAATCGGCGGAACGGTAAATCTATCGAAAAATCATTACATACCATCATACGGACAGATTAAACACAATGTAATGTGCATTATTACCAACAATAATAACAAGTTTATCAGTATGTTGACCTACTCTTGGAATCTCAATGAATAATCTGAGTCATGATCGTATTGTACTAATAACGTGAGAAATTGATTGATGATAACTATAATTCTCTCTCTCTCTCTCTCTCACTATTTTTATTCAGTTATCATCCTAAGATTTTTAAATTATTATCTCTGGAAATGGATGGTTACTTTAGAAAATAATTGTAAGTTAAATTGTATTTAATTGTTTTTAAATTTTAATGGAATACTACGTGAAATTGAAAAAGAGACAAACGAAATCGTCTTTATTATAATTCTTATTCCCATGACAAAATATAGGAACATAACTGAAAGGAAACCTTTTTACTCTTAGAAGGAAAGAGTATTAAAAAAACAAAAACAAATAATCTTTATTTATTCACATTCTAATATTCTAGATTTAATATGGTTTAAAATAATTAAATTAAATTTCATAGTTAATATACTGTAAAAATTTCCCTCTCGGAACAAATTATTAAAATTGATTTCCACATAAAGTGATTTTTAAAAATATAAAATATTAGAAAAATTATAGCATAAAAAAAAAAAATGAAACTCTCGATGAATGTCGATGGATGTGATTCACAAGAGAAGAAAGAAGTTCATTAAAACTGAACAGCTACACAACAATGTTGATTTTCTACAACACCTGGTATACTGATCAGTTTTAATCAATAACATTTAATAAGAAAGAACAAAAAGGATAAAGCTCTGCGGGACTGTCATTCAAAGTACCGAATGTTATAATTTATTCATTCATTGCTATATTTTTCTCCTCCTTCCCATATCTGTCCGTAGAGCTCATAACGTAGTGGCGGGTTGCTCAGAAGGATGTTTTACGGCGCAAGTAGCGTCATCAAAAGTTTTGACGGGATTTTGAATTTTTGAGGAGACAAATTTTGTCAGGGCTATGAATTTTCGAAGTGGAAAGTTTCAAACCAAGGAATAAGGCGAAAAACATGGACCAGACCACAGCAAGTTTAATTAATAGAATGTATACAAAAAAAAAAAAAAATAATAACAGTTTTTCAACCAAATATTGGTATGGCTGTCAAAGAACTCAATTTAAACTTCCGTAAAATTATCAAATTTTTCCCCTTGAAGACAATGGACCATGGATCTAAATAAGTAGTAATCCGATGGTGCGAGGTTTGGACTATATGGTGCAGGAGGCAGGGGTTTTTCAGAAAACTTTCACAAATTTCTAACCTCTTAGCCGATTGCGGAGGAGTAAGTTCGTGTGGGACCAGTCCACTGCTCTTTTTCACCTTCCCCATTGGGAGTAGATGGTAACTAACAGTATCTTTGGATACACCTCACTCCCTGGCAAGTTTGCCAGTACAGGATGGATTTGACTAAACAGCTTCCTGCAGAACCTCATCAATATCCGTTAATGGTCGCCTGGAGCCCTCCTTACTTTCCAACGTCGTATCTACACTGCTAAAATTTTCAAACTAACGCTGCGCAGTGTTCTGGTCAAGGACACCTTTTACTTAATATTTCATAATTTCATGAGTTGCTATAGCGGCTGTGATTTTTTCTCCCAGTAATGCATTAAAATGACGAGGATTTCGCAGGAGGCTATGAAGTTTCTTCTTTGAAACAAATAACTAAACTGAGTTTTTTTTTTTAAGAATTCGAATCGAATTAAACAAGCTAAGAGAATGCTCTAAAGGGATTATTAAGTTTTGGTAACTATTAAATAGGATTAAAATATTTACAGTCCTTTAAAATCTTGAATTTCATAAAACGGTCTTTGTTTTTTTTATACACCCTATTATATATGATCTATAATTTTCCTAAATATATTTTTGCTTATACTGGTTTTTATAATAAAAAGATATAAAATTTCTTGAGTGAAGGATGAGTACATAAGCTGCAGATGACTCCTTTCCACATCAACCTTTTCAAGAAATCAGCAGTTGAAAGTGGAATCGCTCCTCTACTTCCGAATCTAAGTCTTCGAACAGAAAATTGTCCTTCTATATTTCTCCTGTATGAACGGAATGATTTTTTTATTCATATCGTATTTTTTATTTTTTTAAATCTTGATCCTCATCATTTGCTTCAAATATAATTGAAGAATCAACTATCAGACCACTTTACTTTACTTTCGCACTAAAGACTAAGAAATCTACAAATCTCGCTGACCCTTCCATATCAAGTAATATACTTCGACGAAGCATCTATACTCCAAAACAAACAGTAACATATCTCTGCTGTACTCGAAAATTTGTAAGAATGCAAGTAAAAATTGTATGAATAAGTTAGTAAATTGAATAATTATTTGTATCTATTAATATAAACGAGGCAGTACATTCCAATGAACAGTTCAGTAGGTTCCATTAACTTAGATCTATCTCATTTAAGCTGCTTATGAAAAAGCCGTTAGCTTAAGTAGGACACATAAAACAATTCGTTATGCTACTCAAGAGGGATAAGGATACAATTATTCCTCTCATTTGTAGACAACAGAGAGAGGAAGCCTAGACACAGCTCTTTTTCAAAGACACAGTAAACAATATTAATTGCGGAAGAGTTTTCAAGGATTGTTGGAATTTTTTTAAAAGAAAAATATAGAATTTTGCTTTCTTAAAAACCTAAATTACATGAAGTAGGTAGCGGGAATAAATTCTAAAACCTCATTACTGCATTTTCTTTTCTGGAATTCGAAATTTGATACATTTTTTATCTGCTAATTGTTTTAAAAAAACAACAAATAAATACTTCAAAAAATCACTACACAATAAGGAATGTCTCAAACTCCAAGAATCAGTCAAAATTCTCCTTAAAAACAAATAAATTTGGAGGTTTTGATGTTAGGGACAGAGTATATAATTTATCACAATAATTTATTCGGGAATCCATTCATTTTTGTTCCTGAAAGTTATGTTGAATCCTATTTTTATTAGATTTATTATAATATGAATTTAAATGCTGAAAAATTGCTATTGTACATAAGTCTGAATGTGTTAAGAACATTTACTTTATCTTACTTATTTATTTATTTCTTATTTCAATTATGCATTACTCTCTTATATTTTTTAATATATATTTTTGTTATTTATTTGTTTCAATTTTTTTTAATTATTCTTTTTTATTTTCTTATATTTCTTTATATGTATATTATATTTTATGTGTATATTATATATTATATGAATCAACAAATTTAGCCTTAATACTTATTGCCCTTACTTAATACTTATAAAAAAAAAAAAACCTATTGCTGATGAAAGTTCAAAGATATGCAGATGTCACTTCATGGAATTTGGGAAAATGAGTTTTGTTTGTGAAGATCTAGGTACTCAAACCAAAAACTATTTGGAAAACTTATAATATTGCCATGCCAATATTTATTTACGGTATACCATTAGTCATTAGTTATTCGTCGAAGTTTAAATGATTTTTATTACTTATTTGTTGACTCGTGTGTAGTTTTGTTTACTGCTCCAAGTCACAACTAATGGGGATAAACCTTTAAATCAATCTAAACAATGGTAGGATGCGGTACATCCTTTTTTTTCGCCGGGTAGCTCCCAAATATTTCTTTTCCAACATTACAATTACATTTAGTCCGATTTATGATAAATTTTAAGTCTCAAGTATATAATAACGAAATAAAAACTGTAGTTGACAGATAGTCCGGGAGCTGAGGCCGAAAAGGTTTTAAATGAAGTTTTTGATAATTAAATTTCTTTCAAGAATACGTATTAATTTACTAGTTTATATTCAACGGTTCAAAAGTTAGATCAGTTATATAACAATATATGTCGATTCCGATAATTTGCATAAAAAAATAAGTTGAAAATAAAGTAGTAAATTATTATATGTTCTTAAAAGAAATTTAATTACTAAATACTTTCTTCACCATATATTAGTTGTAGAACGAAGCATTTGAATAGAACTTCGATTAAAATTAAATTACATCGTTTTCTTGCCAATGCTGGCAAGATTTAGATGAATTTTCTCACAACTTAGATTTTGAAATAATTTTTCAAAACACTTTTCCAAATTAAATTTTACAAACCCTTATTCTACATCTATCGTATACGAAGGACTACCAATTAAAATATCAGCTTCATAGGAATTGATTTTTTTCAATAATTCAAATGAAATGCACATTTGTTTTATTTATAGAGATTATTATTAACTAATTTGTATTTATAATACTAGAAAAAAAGATGGAAATTGAACAATCCTGGAATAATCAGTGGATCTGATATTCTACGTTGTTTTTTCTAAGGATATTAAGTTGAAAGAATGTTCCAAACACCTAATTTATAATTCGACGTATGCGGTTTAAGTACGAAAGTCAAATACTACTAAGCAATCCGGAGAAAGACAACACCTGGTTTACCTTTATAAATCTATATATAAATTTATATCTTTATAAATTTATTTATCTTTATAAATTTCCTTATTACTAAAAAAGGTAATTGTAAGTTTAATTAAATTTTATCAATTGAAATAAATATTACTGATTGATAAATCAGTTGTAGGCGACACGTTAATTAAAGTGCTTGGGATTGGCTTGGAGAGTTCGAGAAACCTTAAGATTTGAACTTATGTGTTTTAATTAATGATAGGTAGTATGCAAGGAATTACTTTTTTTAAATTTAAATATAAAAAAAAATAAAAAGATGTTGAAATATCAAGCCGATTTCTGAAAAATGTAGGCATTTTTGATCTGCCACATTAAATTCCTTGCAAAAGCATATGGCAGTGACATCCTTGGCAGGGACGATCCCGCTCGAAGATCATGTCCAAACATGTTTGTTTCCAACACAAGGGAATGACCTGTCCAATGTCAACTGGAAGGGTTATTGGTATGCGACGTGCTCCGTGCTTTTCTTGGAGCGGTCATCGACGGTGTCTCTGACCGTGTTAAGTTGCTCCGTGTAATGTCCCTCGAGGTACCTTGCTCAATACGAAGGTTAATGAATAATTCATAATGAATCAAAGTTGTAATTGATAAACGAAAATCTATATATGTAATTAACAGTCTTTATGTTTATTCTCAACAATAAGTACTCGACAACAATTCCACTTTTTTTTTAATCTATCACTTCCCTTTGGAGTATATTTTATCCCTTTAATAATAATAGTTCAAGTTGTATAACAAAAGATGCAAAATATACAATATATCCAATATGGTGATGCATATCTTTATATATTATTTTAGCTATAGAGTAATGTTTGTTCTACGAATTTATATTTTCGGTTCAATTTTTTTTGGCAGGTCTAAAACAAAGATTTCTTGCTCTATGGAACTTTTTTGATCGTATTTTTGTCACATAATCTTTTAGACGCATTAATTCTAATTCATAGCATTTTAGTTTCTTTGAAAAATAGGTATTCGTTAGGTAAAAGCAATCAAATTTAGTGTAATAATGCCAATAAAGCGAACATTCATGACAGGAACCAAATCAGTTTCCAAAATATAGTGGAAAGACACTTTAAATGAAAATTTATAAAATAGTAGACTGGAAAGCGTGTCGGCACGGATAGAGTGCATGCGTCCCATTTTGGAGTAGTCATGAAAGTTTCGTTACCAACGTACTCAACTTCATATGGACATGATTTGTTTCACGAATTCTTGGTAAGTTCTGGATAAACTTTTGATAAGTAGATCACATCGTTTCTGTGCTTCTTGCAATTTTGAAGATTCATTGGTTTGAAAAGAACCACCTACAATGTCAAATAGATTTTTTTTTCGTCTGGTATTAAAATTTTGTTTTTGTTAAAAGTGGGTTTCCTTAACCTAAACCTTTGATGGCTCCTTTACATAATATCCTATCTAAGGTCCATTCTTCCCGTATACCACTACCCACCATGAATTCCTCCACTTCGTTATCCTAGGTTTTCCTCGTCTTTTTTTTTCCCTAGTTTTCCATAAATGGACTTCTTTGGGTAGTCTTCCTAATTAAATTTTCTAATTAATGAAATCATATTTTTGTCCCTCATTATTTGGAATTCGGTGGCATTGTATCATTTTTCCTGTTAAGCTCATTTTTCAGTTGCCAGGAGGTTTCGATTGTTTTGAAGATCGTTCAATATTATATTCCCTCATTATTATATTCATTGGTTCGTGTTCCATGGTAAGCAGTGCCGGGGCAAGCGAACCTGGGAATTTGTCAATAGGCAGTTATTCATGAATATTAGTACTACTTACTAAATATGTATATTTTAAACAGTCATACTTTTTTTTTATTGGTTATTTTGGGGAGAAGGAAGATTTCATCTTTTACCTCTCAAATTAACCATTGAGAAAAAATAGTAACACCACTAATGCTAATAAATTATTCATACAATGAATCCATAAAAATCGTGTCATTCACAAGTAGAAAAATTTTCTAGAACTTTTTTGGACTTGAAAATGTTGAAATATTGAATAATATATTTTTATTACTTATCGGTGATTTGAAATAAAGGAAAAATAAAAAACTGTTCTCCACTTATATTGTTTTACTATGAAACAAGGTTAGTTAGTATTTAATTTAAACTAAACGGTCATTTTAAATCACATTTTTAATGAAAATCCTTTACATATACTTATATGTATAAATTTAATTCAAAATGAATTTCATTTGCGTTTTAGATGGAAGGATTTCTCTATTCCTTCCTATCCAATTTGTGCTTCATATTAATTGTTCTAAAAGCTATTGTTAGAATTTTGTGCATGTAGCCTGAATAAATTGTAAGAATCTATTTATTAGATCTTTGTCTATATTTCTTCTCCTAGATAGCAATGTTATTTATGGAAAAAATTATAAAATCAACAAAAGAGATATACGAACAACGTAGTAAATTTATTGTAAAAGAACATGACGAAAATTAAAACAGTCTGAATCATAGAAATGGATTGGGAGATATATATATATTATGATCGTCATTCTGGTATCATAAACCTTCAAAACTGCATTTCAGGAGTCATAAAATTAGATATGCTAAAGTTTTATTGCTCCTAGTTCTTACGTACTACAAATTGACACTTTAACGGCGCAAATAGAATTTTAACGATCCATTGTCTTCGAATGTAAAACATTAAGAAGAACGTTGACGACATAGATGCGATATGGATCGATCGGAAATTGATTTTAGGTAAATTTACAAAAATTTAAAGCCAAAAAGGACTGCAAGAAATATATGATGGAGTAAACCCAAAATGTTTGTCCCATAAACGTATTCTGCTATAATAATGTATAAAAAGTTCTTTGACCTTCTGTCCCACAATTTTTATTGTAATCTTAATTTGTATGTATTTTTTGGCCTTTGGCCTTCCTCAGAAAATCTGTTTTGCAAATATCACAATTTATATTCTTTATGGAAAGCAATTTAAAGTTGTTTTTGTCCATTTTACCTTGCTAATAGTGAAAGATTTGGAGTTTGAATTACCTGGAAGGCTTAGAGTCGATTCAGACTAAATTTTTGAAGTATTTACATTTCTGGCCCAAATGTACTCCAAATTATATTGTTCGCTTAGAATCTGGACGAACTCCTTTAAAAATAAAAATTTTGAAGAAAGTTATTAATTTTTGTATTAAGCTTCTTTCAATGCCTGAAAACCGACTGCCACGCAAATGCCTTGTCAGACTCATTAATTAAGATACAAAAGAGAGAGACTCAGGTTTTAACTGGATCTCACAAATTAAAAAAATAGCAGCAAATAATTATATTGATGACGACCTTTTTGAAGACCTAAAACCAAATTACTTACTAACTAATAAAGACATAATTATCGAAATAGTAAAATTTCATCTCTACTCTATAGATATTGATAGAGCTCTCAACTCAAAATACAACCCACGTTACAGAACTGTTTGTAGCTTTAACAACCCTCAGCCGCAAGAATATTTAACATACCATGTAAGTATAAACAAATTAAAACTAGTTAGCCAATTAAGAATTTCAGATACGGAAAAGCTGAATCTTTTTCATGAAAATATCACTTTGGTTTTAAAAGTGGAGGAAAAATGTGGATGGTTTTAAGAACATATCACCCAAAACATAGAACACCTGCTATTGCAATGCCCCAGACTAAGTATTGATAGGGAAAATACCTAGGAGATTATATTGTCCAAAACAATAAACAATTATCTTTAGAAAATCTTCTAAATATTGATAGTGCCGACAAACTCAATAACATCTATTTCTTTTTGTTAAAAACTATATATAGATATTTAGAGTAAGGACTATATTATATTATTTTTGGAATAACCATTTATTTATTTATATGTATAGAGCTTTGAGAATAACTATTGATATTATTGAATCATTAATTAATTTTCAGATATACACTTTTTTATATTGTTTTGGGTTTTAGAAATAATTATCTATTTGTTTATTTATTCTATTTACTTATTGGGAAAGTATATATATACATATTTTATTTTGTTTTTTTCTCTTTCAATAGGAATTTACATATGTACACGTATTTATATCTTTATTTATTTATGCTTTGTTTATGCTTTCATTGCCATTCAATACTAACAGCTACTAACACCAAATGGGCCAAACTCCATGGCTAAATGATGTACATAATAGCCAATAAAAAAAATCTGGTGCACGCAACACACAACTTTCACTTACTCTTTGAAATTTGAATAAAAATTATTTTCTGGCCATGTTAGGCTATTATAAAATGTTTTAAATTGCATTTTAAACTGAGCTAAAGCTAAAAAAACACAAATGCTATTAAAATAACAAAAGTCCTATTTATTACATCACCGTTTGATTATGGATTGTACGATTTGTTGATTATGGATTGTTCGATCCATTGATTATGGATTGTACGACTATAAGTCATTAAACTGTTATTTTCCATTGCAAACTTTATTAAAACGGAATTAAGAGATTTGCAGTGTCTGTCATAGACAGGTCAAACTTGTCACACTAATTGTAAGTGGATTCTGTTGGAATATCGCAAAAAGAAGAATTATCAATCTATTCATTAATTAATTAGTGAACTAATTAATTTTCTAAAAGGTTACATTATGATTTTTCGGAATAAACGGACGATAGATATCTAAATATTTAAATATATTATGAGATCTAGAATTATTAAACTACAGTAAATATATTTAGGGTTATAAACGTATCTATGAAATATTTTTGTATTTCACTTCTTTTTTCACACAAGTACAATGAAATGGTAGAGAAATATCACAAAGAGAAGATCTATCGAATTATTCACTCATTTAGTTTTCTAAAAAGTTATATGACAATATTTTGGAATTAACTTTAATACCTAATTATTTATAGAGAAATACTTTATTAAAAGTAATGCTGCCCTACTACATAGGGTTGCTTCGTACACAGCATACTTATCAATCCATACGGACATTAATTTTATATTATATTTTTCTTTTTTTTTTCTCCCCCTTCATAACAATACTCTTACAAATTATCAACAATAAGCCATATTAAACAATAGACATAGCATAATAAACACTTTCCTAAAATAAAAAAAAATTCCTTTTTTCCCTTTCAATTCTCAAACGCCAGGAACGCAATATAACATCGCACACATATATAACATAGCAATTCCTTGAATGTAGCCAAAAAGATAAGACGATTATGGACCAATTTAAAATTTAATAAATAATTACTAAACTACAGTAAATGTATTTAATATTATAAACACTTGATTTATACATCCATGAAATGATTTTATATTTTATTTCTTCTTTCACACAAGTACACTGAAATAGTTTTTTTAACAATGCCATCAAGCTGCTTAGGTGGATTTTAAATACATTTTAAAAAGATTAGCATTACCTTATTAACACATTCAAAATTCAAAAACCGAAACAAAGGATATAACCATTGCAGCAGAACGTATTAAAAAAAACTAGAGACCATATCTTATCTCCTAATTATCCGATTTTAACAATTTTTTTTTTTTTTTTAGGCTATTCCATAAACTTTTAGAAAACCATATACAACATTCCAAAAAAAGTGTATACTTTTCGAGTTATTCGGAATTTAATTTTACCACCCTTCGTAACTTTTTTTTCGGCTTCTTTTCGCTGATGAATGTTACATAGATAAATTTGAAGGGTGTCGAGAAAATGACTTTAGCGAAGTTTCAATGAAATCGGTACATACGTTTAGGCGCTACAGTCTACAGCTACGTTTTTCTGCATTTTTTATTTTTTTTCTCCTTTATTAACTCATCAAATTCTTTCAAAAGTTATATTTAGCATTTTTTCGTAACTCTGAATAATGTGAAATAATTATCTTTTTAAAATAAACCATATTAAAGGTACTTTAGAGGAAGACGTATATGAACATTGGGCATTTAAGCCCTGTAAAGTGACATCAATGGGGATGAGACCTAATTTATATTAAAGACCACTTAATTGTACAATGATATACCGAGTTTAATCAAAATCGTTAGAGCCGTTTTCGAGAAAACTGTGAAAATGTGTTTCAGCGTTGATATAAAGTGGCACTTCCGGTTAGCCGATTTTAAGGAAAAAGTTTTCGTCACAACTAAGGCATATACCTATCTTAAATACGTGATATCAGTTTCATAGGACTTTTCGTTTTTGAGCTAGACTGCTAAAATACAAAAACACAGACACACAGACACATACACACACACACACCTTTTGTCGGGACTTGGTCATTTCGACTCAGGGTACCTCAAAACGTATAAATCCGTCGAAAACTCAGATTCAAAAATTTTCTCGATCGCAATACTTACACTTACTATATATTACATATATATACGTAAGTGAAAGTAAAAATAAAATAAAAATAATAAATAGTGAAAGATCACTCATTAATAATTTTTTTTATCTATATTAAACTAAAACTACTAACATTATGTAAATTATCAAACAATTAAAAATTAAAAGAACAATATTAATTTTAATGGATTCAACAATTCAATTCTGTTAAACATTTATAAGACTTACCAGTAATTTTACTTTCGCTAAGCTCGAAGCTCCCAATTTAATTGTCCATAGATTGAATTCACAGTTCAGCAGTTTAGGGAGAGTACATATTCCACAAAAGAAATTGAAGCACATTCAATTGGAGATTGATTTTCATTGAATTTTGTTATAAATAATGTCTTCAAGCGATATTGCGGCTAAGAGAAGTCAGTTAAGAAAGATTCTTTGATTTCATTTTCTTTCATTGCTTCGCTTATCACATCAACAACTTTATAATCATTAAAAGGTGTTTACGAAAGGACTGTTTTGTCCACTGATGGCAATCAGTGTTGAGGAAGTAGTACAAATGAACTTACCACTTAAGTGGTGGCGTTAGGCAACGCTTAACAGTCGAAATAGCATTAGTAGCAAAGTGGGGGCTGCTATTGAGGGCAGGTAGTGCCTGTTAAATCAGAGATAATGGTAACATTGTATAAGTGTGTTAGTGGAGGCGTTAGCGAAAACTGTCATGGTCAGAGCTAGTGGTCGTTTGTGTGCTAATCAGCCTTTGTTACCGTTCGCGGGCTCATTATCTTGGCACACACTATCCCATTGCTATTGGAGTCTTTATTCCGTTGTATAATGCGCTTTAAATGGTGTAAGTGTCTTCATTACCTCCATAAGGAAGATACAGATAACGATAAATCCGTAATAATAAATCTAATTTAGTTGAAAAAGATTAACTCTTAATCACGAATTTTTTCGTAGAAGTAATATCTCTCCGCTGGCTTCAGTACCAGTGATGCGGTTGAGAGAGTAGCGCAGGGTTCTCCTGGAGTTCCCTCACCTGATTGTAAATAGTGTGTATAGGTATGTATGTATTTTTTGCTTAGTTTTAATTTTCTCATTTTTAGGTTATTTTATTTTATTTATTGTATATCTTTTTTGATTATTTTTTATTGTTGTTTTGCTTTTGTTTATTTTATATTTTTTGTACATATAGTGTGAATGTTATCCTACCTCACTATAACTAGTGTCCATGTGACAGATTGTTGTAATACTCAATAAAAAAAAAAAGAAGTAATAAATCAAAAATTGTATATTATCTATTGATATATTGTATATATATATTTTATATATATGTATATATATATATATATATATATATATATATATATATATATATATATATATATATATATATATAGTTTTTTTTTTGGTTCAGGGCAGTTGGTGAAGTAGGTGAATTAACTCTGCTATTATAACAGACCTTGAAATGGGATGTACCTTCATTTTTATTATGATATGGTACAGATGTTTATTGGGTATTTGAAAGAACAAGTGGACTGTATGAAATTAATTATAATTATATTTAACCATTGAATATAGATGGGGGTTTGGCTTATAAATGGTTCTACAATCGTTTACTTGATGTGGCTGGATGCTGAAGTACGGTGGTCGGCCGGCTGCTACACTTCTCACCTCTATGTGTCCGGTGGGTCTCGGTGTTCTACTCCATGCCTCTTCCCATGGTGGAACAGCGTATGAATGATAGTCTTGAAGAGGGAAGAGAAGTCGTCTTCTTCTCGTGTCAATCGCCCATTTTTTCTTCTACTACTACTTTTTTGTGCAGACTGCGCCACCGTCGCACAGTGTTGCCGACCTGGCTGGTACTTTACATGCACCCCATGAAGGGGGGGGGGAGTAACATCAATTTAGGGTGATCAACCCTAAACAGATCTCTATCATAGGAGTTATCCTTATTTATAAATCACAAACTTAATGTTTCTATCCCAAAAATTTACATTTGAAATAAAGAAACCTGCTGATTGTTTCAATTATTTTCATAGATACGTAAGTATTAGGATGGGGAACATTAAAATTACGTTTGTCATTTATAAATTTGGATCAATTCCTATGGCCGAGATCTGGGAGAAAAACACAGATGCGTAACCATTTTTTAAAATTTTTCTTTTTTAAAAATAGAAAGTGTATTTAAGCAATTATGTTTATTATAATACATTCCAGATCATTGAAAAACAATAAATAAAAGCCTTGCAAAAATTAATTGCAGTTATTTTAGCTGAAAGGTACTTTTAGGTGATAGGATAAAAAACCCAAATAATTTATTTATACATCTTGAGATAAATCTCATTTTTTTTCTATAATAAACCTTAATTAATATGGACTAATATAGAAAACGAAGAAGTTTTTCTAAAAAATATCGGGAATAAATTATGATATTTTAAAAAACAGAACTTCGCTTAGTTTAACAGCTCAAAAGTCCTCTATAAATAACTTTAATAATGGCCAACTCTATTTTAGTTTGGGGTAAATTGTGTCTAGTTTACAATTTTCAATTATTTTAAATAAACAATTCTTTAGTTATCAGTTCCTATTCAACAAATAACATGACATTTACTTTTAATGACTCCTACTTTTCTGCTGAAAATTGCCTCATTGTTTATAAAAACATTTTGTCAGGTTATCCTTCAAGTATGTTTTTATGAATTTCGATTTTATTTATCCATACATATACACACTGCGTGCATGAAAATGACGTGAGCCCTTTAATTTATCAAATATAGTTAACTAATAGCGTCAACTTCTCTAGCGTCTTCTAATAGCGTCTTTATAGTCAGCTAATAGCGAATTTTCTGAATTTACAAAGAGAAAATTCATCGAAGTGGTCAATTATTTGAGGTTTTTAAATATTACTTATTGTTAGTGACCTTCAGGAATAAACCAACGATACAGTCAAACAATATAAAAGGCAATGATATTCTTTAGAAAAATATTTTACTGTACTTATGTGATATAAGAAGTGGCATATAAATATATTTCATGGATGATTAAAGCATACGTTCATACCCTTAAATTATAAAACTACAGACGTATGATCCGATATTATATTTAAATAATTAGGAATATATCATCTGTTTATTCCAAAAAAAAAATTATGTAACATTAGTAAAAATTAAATAAGTGAATAATTTAATGAAATTGTCTACCGTTTATATAATAAATTTTTTTTTTTATATTTGGGTTTTGCACAACTTAAGGAGTCATATCCCCAACACCCAAAAGCCACTGCTCCCTGTCCATCCAATCTCCCTCACGAAGCCCTCTGGCTGCCGCCATGCTTTCTTCCACGTCCTCTGTCCATTTCTTCTTTGGCCTTCCACGCTTCCTTCTTTCAGGTGGCATATAGTTATAGATTTTCTTTGGCCAGCGGTTCTCATCCATCCGCATTAAGTGGCCATACCACTTTAACCGTTTGGTCCCGATCAGGTGAAGGATGTTCTTTTGACATCCGACCTTGTCTCTAATAGCTGCGTTTGGGATCCGCTCGATTCTGGATATGCCACAGCTTCTTCTCCAGAAATTCATTTCCATGGAAAGCAGCTTATTTTCCATCTTTTTTGTCAGTGTCCAGACTTCTGATCCGTAAGTGGCTACGCTTTCTACAAAGGAATGGTATATCTTCTTTTTAGTTTCTAATCGTATCTCTTTACTCCATAGGGTTGAATTTATCGAACTTATTATTCTTTTCCCATTATTTATTTTATGTTCGATATCAACCTCACTACCACCCTTTGAAGATAGCCAGTATCCGAGGTACTTGAACTGCTGGCTGACATTTAGCGTCCAGTCATCAATTTCAAGGGGCAAATTTGGAGCGTTGAAAACCATATACTCTGTTTTACTTTCACTGATATAATAAATATGGTTTGTATTATTTTAATGGTCTAATGCATTTTACTGGTTTTGATTCTCCGTGATATTTCTTCTTTTACATACTAAATGGTATAATGAAATATATATATATATATATATATATATATATATATATATATATATATATATATATATACATATATATATTAAAAAAAAGGCGTTCATTATGGGTTGAGGGAAGAATAAAATAATGCTTAAAGGTGATTTTTTCAGCGAATCATATTATTTTTTACTGTGAGAATCGTTTTGTTCTTATCAAAATTGTGTTCCTATTTCCTCGAAAATTCAGCTTACATAACTAATGCTTCTATTAATCTAAGATTTTTTATATAATTATTTTAAAATTTTGAGACTATTTTTTGTAGGAATAGGACTGTCCAAATGTCTTGGATTCTGTCTCCATTATAAAAAGCATTTCTATCTGAAAAGGAAGAAATCTGAAATTCCAACGTTTTCTAACGGCGATAATTTTAATCTCTCGTGAAGTCAGAATTGACTTTCCATGTTCGGTAGCTCTTTCGGCGTCAGTCAACGTCGGTTTCTTTGTAATTTACGTTTTGAATAGTTCCTTATTTTAAAATACAACATGGCATTGCTAAACGTTACTAATCGTTAAAAGGTCGAAAAACTCAAATGTTTGGCCATCTTTCTCGCTTTATTGGGTATTCCGTTACTTAAATAATAAGAGAAGTGAGAAGAAAAATATAGATTGAATAAATCATTTTTTATTAACTATCTTGTTCCTTCAAATATTGTACTTTGATAGGATATGTACATATATGTGTATATCCTTGGAGGAGAATATGGTATTTATGTATATAATTTTAAAAAGATGATTCTTTACTATGTTCATAAAAATAGTAGTTTTTTTTATAATGTAAAACGATATTTGAATAATCATTAAAATTTTAAATATCTGAAGAAAATATATCTCTGAGGGGAAGAAATTTATTTACTTTACATATATATAAATATTAAATTGATTAATATTACATTTTGTCATTATATAGGACATCGGATGGAGTAGGCATAGAATTCACGAACACCATATGCAGAGAGAATTTAAAAAAATGTATTATAATGTAGAGATGGTTGACCGTTGATATAATATGAGAAGGAGTTAATCGAGGGGGTGCGGTCAAATAAATACTAAATTAAAATATAGTAATTATTTAATTTTTGCCGACGTTTCGACCCACTTTGCAGGTCGTCTTTGAGTGTTTCAACTGCCTCCCGCAGCGCTACATCCTACGCCCTGAAGACGACCTACAAAGTGGGTCGAAACGTCAGCAAAAATTAAATAATTACAATATTTTAATTTAGTATTTATTTGACGGCACCTCCCTATTAACTCCTTTTCATCTTAAATAAATTTAGTAAACATTGCAATAATTAAATTTTTGAAAAATATACAATAAAATTCATGATAATTAAAGTCAAACATCTTAGACATGGGCACATATATATATATATATATATATATATATATATATATATAATATATATATATATATATATATATATATATATATATATATAACTCTATAATAATAATAATTTTTAATTCTAAAATGATAAAACACCAACACTTGAACAAGTAGAGGTACCACAATTCGTTTTCAAATATTGTTTGAATATGTTTATTGTAATAATCAAATTTAGCAAACAATATAAATTCACCTAAATGGATCGGGTGAATTTTCTTGACCATTATTAAATTTTCGAAACAGGTAAAATTTGCAACAAAGTAATAACACATCTAGCAAATTCGACGTAACTTATTATTTTTTTACAAATTCTCGTGGCTTTATTGAGTTACTGATAAAGGAGTAAATCTGGAGTAAACCCATATTCTTTTTAATATGCGACGAGAAGTTATCGAGGAGGAGGAAATCGCTCCTTCTCCCCCCTCCCCTTTCCACAAAAGTCTGCACCTATACTTTACGGACCAATATACTATACGGGTTATTCCCTCGTTCCAAATAGTTTACACAATATCATATATGTATATATTAATTTTAGAAGTGATTTACGGATAGGTTTTACTCTGGGTTTGCAATTAACTTTTAACTTTTATTTTTACTTAGCGAAGCGAACGAGGGTAATGTGTTTGCATCGTCCGCTGAAAGCTATGTAACTTTTTTTGAGCGAACCGATGGATCATTTTTAAGTTTGATGGCTCAAATTTTTCGGTGGGATTCCCTGAATGTTTTGTTCAAAATAATGAAGAAAAAATGTATTATTGTTTATAAATCTCAATTACTAATTTATTTGAAAATGATATTATGTAATCATATGTTATGGAAAAGAATGATTAATATTTAATTGTTTTTGCTCCTTTTGGCATAACAGCCCTTGTAGATATTTTGTCGCCTTGAGAAGCCTATTCCATATATTTATCTGCACGTAGCTCTTTGTTGATTCTATTTATTCATCTACTTTTTGGCCTTCCACGTGGTCTTTTGCATTCTATTTAGGCATTCATAGCTACGTAGAGGTTTTCAGATGGATTCGAGCTACATTCCCCACCCATATTAATCTCCGTCCCTTCATATCACGGGATATTGATTGACCAGTTTTGGTAAGCAGTTATTTATAGGCCTTTCTTCTCTATGTGTTAGTACTCTGATAACAAATCGCTCCGATTATCGTGCGGAGGATTTTTCTCTCAAAATTTTCAATACTTTTTTCTAGATGTTGGTTAGTGTCCATGTCTTAGAGCCATATCTTAAAACTGGCTTTATCATAACATTTTAAAAACTAAAACTGTAAAAAAAAATTATTTAAAAAAAACCTAACGACAGAAATTGAGAAATTTTATCCACCTCAATGGAATGTACTTCCACATCTACAAAAACATTTGATAGGGGAATTGATATCTACGAATATTGAAACTTAGTGTAGCAGTCGGGTTCCAATCACACATTAAGACTCTTTTGGATGTTGTCATACAAGAACGAAATATATTTGCCTAGAATCGCAATGTGTAGCGAAAGGAACCCGACCACTACACCAAGTTTAAATACTCATAGATGTTTCCCTGTCAATCAACCAAAATGTTTCAGTAGGTATTGAAGTACATTCCCTCAGGGTGGATAAAATTTCTCAATTACTGCAGTCGTTTTTTTTTTTAAATTAAAAAATAATTTACTAGACTGGAACGACAAGAAACCGCTTGACGTTTCCGATTACTTCAGCACTTACTAGACAACCGCTCTAAACTTCCAATTAATTACAAGACTCATATACATGACTATAATAAGGCCTATTTGCAGTTACAGAGTTGAGTTATGGGGCTCCATTAAACCATCGAATTCCTCTCGTATCCAATCCTTACAATCCACAATCCTTAGTAAAATCCTTAATGCTCCCTACTTTGCTTCAAATAAAACCATCCATAATGACCTTAATGTTTCTTATGTTTCAGATCTGGTCCAATCCAGATACCTATTCTTCCATGATAAACTTCAGAATCATCCCAATCCTCTCGTTTCTAACCTTACTTCCTCTTCAATTCCTGATAATTCTCTGAGACGTCTGAAAAGAAGATGGCCCCGTGATCTCCTAATATAGACATATCATTAGAGTAATACAATTGGGTAGTTACTCAACAAGTGTTTTCACGTCATTATATCCATATGTTCAAATTTACTAAATGTATTTCTTTAATAAAATTGTAAATATCATTAAGAAATAATAAAAGAAAAGTTCTTAGCAACTCAAACAAAAGCTACATTAAAAAACTTCCATAATTTGTTCAATCTCTGGTTTAATTGAATAAAAATCAAAATAAACCTTCATTTTATTTAAGTTCTGAATAAAATCCAAATACAGTAATCAATTGGGTATTTTGATTTCGAAAATTTTGACTTTTTATTGTGCTTACTATACTTTTCCGCAAGCGCATGAGTTCATTGCCGGATGAGGATGGTTCTATTTCGCAAAGAATCCATCACTTGTTCCATCAGCTGGTGTACCTTTCTAAGGCCTTGTCTTTTATGGTTATATGAGATCACCAGCTGTTTTTAAGAAAGTAAATGTTGCCCTGTGAACAGTGAAGGCTAAAACTTAATATCGGACATTTTTGGTAAAATCTCTTTAAATTGGTATTCTATTTATAATAATTTTATTGTTGTTTATAAATCGATCTTTAGTCAATAATATCTAAGTTTTTTATTGATTTATTGTATCCGCACCCCTAACTCAAATATCAGCCTCCCATATTTTTATTTTGGTTATATTTGATTTAAACTCACTGTAAAATAAAAAAAATACATGCGGATTTTGAAATGGTTGCTGGAAACACAAAATGCTGTTTTTTAAAATTTCTTTAAATTGGTATTTCATTTATAATAATTTTATTGTTGTTTATCAATCGATCTTTAGCCAATAATAAAAACAATATCTAAGTCGTTGATTGATTTATTGTATCCGCACCCCTAACTCAGAAATCAGCCTCCCATATTTTTATTTTGGTTATATCTGATTTAAACTCACTGTAAAATAAAAAAAATCATGCGGATTTTGAAATGGTTGTTGGAAACACAAAATGCTGTTTTTTAACAATCCAAAATTTACAATAACAATAATACATTTGATTCAATGTTAAAATAGCAACCAATAGCTTAGACATTTGCTGTAAATTTTGGCTAACATTTCACAATGCACAATTGTTATTTAGGGTTATACCGTGTTATTTATTTATTATTTTAAAAATTTAATAAAAACGCTTTTTTTTCAAATAAATTAAACACTTAACTAAGTGTTATATGTGAACCTGAACTTATATAATAAAACCTGTATTACAATATCATGTTGTACAAAAACCGTAAAAGGTTTTGTGTAATGTACTTATTATGGTTACTTCCACTCCGGTTTTCGGTAGAAGCTTGTGCAAGCAGGTGATTTCACAATTTTCACGTTTATCGGTCTATTTTTCCTTAATTATTTAATTAATTATTAATTAATATCCACTTTATAGAGGTGTGTCGAGTAGGGCAACGATCCCTGCCACAGCAAGACTCGAACACGAGAACGGAAAAATAGAAGCACAGCCCCTTGCTCATTGACCTACGCCGCTCCTCTAACATTTATACTATAAAATAGAATCTGTGACTATATTTTAGCTTAAAATATTATTAATTCAATAAAATAAAATAAGAATGTTCTTTTGTTATCAATTTATAAGAAAATATCTATTAATTTATTGAATATTTAATTTCTAAGAAATTAACAAACAGGCTATAATTATTTTTGTCATCATTGATTTATTATATAAAAAATCATTTACCGATTTAAAAAAAATGTTTGAAATTATCCAAATCGAATGAGATTTTGAAGCGGTTCCGTTGAATTTATAAATAACTTTTCAAGAATAACATGCTGCTAAACAATAACTTTCCTACTTTAGATTTCCTTTCGAAGTTTTTATTTCTCATGCAACAGTTGTAGCGCTTTCATAATTCAACTTTTTGCTTTCAACTTGAGTAGGAAAAAAAAACTTTTAGATTTAATTTGTTGTTCAATCTTCTTTGTTACAAGTAACAACTACGAAAAAAAAAGTTTTTTTTAAATTTTTTTATTTATTTATTTAGACATTTAATATTCTGTGACGGGGACAATAATTATATTGATAAATGAACACATTCACACCATATATAAAAAAAAAAAAAAAAAAAATTAACAAAAGTAAAATAATAACTAAATGATAATAAATAAAAACTATATACAATAAAAAAATAAAATAACCTAAATATAAGTAAATTAAAAACATAAAAATACAATCATACGTACTAAAAAAAATAAATAAAAAAATGATAAATAGCATTCTATTCCAGCTTTACTGAATTAATAAGGTTAAGATTGATAGCTAATGAACGGGTTATAAACACATATATAAATAAATTAATAAAGAACAATTCATGAATAAATAAATAAAGAACAAGACCAAAAAATATTGTTGTTGGAAGGTTGAGTTATTGCGCATTTATAGTACTCTACATACATATCACTACAGGGTAAGTAGTATATGATGTTTTACAATCATGGTATTATCGATGTTATGTTCGTCACTTCGTCATCTTTACTTTACTTACTTTCGTCATCTTGAAACTATTATTTTGGTGATGGATACATAAAGATTATACGCTAATGTACTATTCCTTTGATTTTCTATTAAAATGTTATCGCAAACATTGTAACTACTTCTTATCGTCAAATTATCGAACGATTTTAGATTTATCGTTTATGGTATTGTCACCAAAGTTCTAACATTTTACGTCTCAATTTTGATAATTTTCTTGTTAAATGATGTTTTCAATTTTCAACTTTTCTATGAATATAATATTTTTATAATTGTAAATACGTAAACACTTAAATAGGAACTCTGTAGTTCAGACAAAAACAGATGAAAAAAAACAAAAACAAAAAAAACAGCGAATAATTCATGAGCTATTTATGTAGCTTTTTTTCCACAATTTTTTATTGAATAATATTACATTTCGTCACAATTAAGGAAATTAGTAATAGTGATAAAGTTGCTCATTCACACTCTATGTACAATAAATCAAAATAAATTAAACAGCAAAATAATTAAACTAAAAGTAAATATATATAAACAAAAAGAAACTGAATTAATCAAAATAACAACTTAGATACAGGCAAATCAGCTTCTTAAAATTCAGTTAAAAAAGACAGTTTTGTCAAATTGATTATTCTATGACTTGTAGTTTCGTAACTATAAATAGTTATTTATCTACTCATTTTTATTTTTACTTACCTATGTACGAAATATATAGTAAGGAAAAGTATTACAATCGTGAAAAGTTTTTAATTCGAGTTTTCAAGGAAGAAATACAAATGTTGAGATCCTCTGAATCAAAATAACCAAGTATCGCAAAATGGTCTGTGTATGTATTTCAACGGTATAACTCAATTAAGGAAAACCGTATGAAACTGAAATTGCATATTTAAAGTTTGTATATGCGTTGGATGTTATGGCAATTTTTTTGTCAAAATTGGCTAACCATAAGTACTACTTTCTATCATCGATTTTACAAATGTCTTCGATAACAGCTCTAATGAGTTTAATTTAATTCATTATATCAGTGTAAAATTAAATGATTTTTAGTATAATTTATATCTAATTGGTGGTTTCATTTCATTGATGTTCTACAACAGAGCTTAAATGCCTAATTTTAAAAATATATTCCTGTAAAGTACCTTTCATTTTTTTTATTTGAAACAATTAACCATTTCATATTGTAATCTACTATAAAAATTGTTTTAATCTAAAATATGAAAGAATTTTACCGTTAACTAAAGGAGAAATGTAGAATCGTAATTGAGGACTGAAGAAACCCGAACGCGCATCCAATCTTAACCGGAAGGTTAGAATAAGCTTCTATGAGTAACATGTGCTTAATAAAATACTGGTTTCGATCATATTTGTTCAGTGGAGTTAAATGTCTAAGCGGCAGTGGCCCCGTGACCTTTTGTAACAGGTATATATTGGAGTCCTAGAAATGGCCAGATTCTCCTCTCAAGTCATGAGTGCCCGTGTTTGTAGCGCCCTTACTCAATCTCCTCTGGCTTTCAATACCAGTGAAATGGTTGAGGAAGAAGCGCAGGGATCTCCTGAAGCCTTGCTTACCCTCCACATGAGGGGGGATAAGTATGGTTCGGAGTTACCATGGCCGACTGTAAATAGTGTAAATAGGTATGCCTGCATCTAAGATGTTTATTTTCATTCCTTTTTTTTTTTTTTTTTTTTAAAGATAATTTTAATTCTATTTTATTCATTTATTTTCATTCTATTATTACTATTATTTATATTTTCTTTCTTCACTATGATATTCATTTTGTTCTTTTGTAGCTTTATATTATTTGAAGTTAGCTTATTATTTTTTTATTTTTTTTATTTTAATTTGTAAATATGGTGTGAATGTGCTCACAGAACTCTATTATAAATGTCCTTTATTGAGAAAGATTGTAATATTTATCAATAAACAAATTTAAAAAAAAAAATGTCTAAGTAGCCATAACATTTGCTTCTTAGTTACTAAATTATTTAATAAAAAAAATGGACTTGCGCATGAAAATAGACAGGACCTTCGGAGAATAGAAATGAAAATACCTACAATGAAATATAAATAAATTTAGCAGCTTTCTTTTTTTATCAGTGGCACTCTTTTCGGAATAAAAACATAATTATTAAAATGAAATAAATAATTATAACATACAGTCGTAAGAAGAAATAGTTAGTGACAAAAAAGTCATAAATATAATATATTAGAAGGCTGAGAAAAACATATAGGACTTAATTATTTCACATATTTATGCTGAAAAAGGGTGGTAGGTAAAAGTTGTTTGATGCTCTCATCACACCGGATTTTTTCATACTTTATGAGGAAGAGTTATAAATGATCTTGTTTTTTTTTTTTTTGTAATAGAAGGTACCTCTTCAGTTAATAATTATTTTATTCATTATCTCCTAGTCAACGTTTTGAGTTTCTTACCCATCTTCGAGAGCAATTTTGCGATGTCCTTAATATGCAATGTGACAGTGAAAACAGCATTCATCTCATTCATAAAAAAAAAATGTATTTTATTTTTAAACATATTTTTAACACTATGAATAAACGTTTATTATAAATTTAATGAGAAAGAGATGTTTGTCATAAGTTGTTTGATTATATATAATAGTTAACATCAACTTGAAAAAAATATCCTCAAAGATGGGTGAGAAACCCGAAACGTTGACTAGGAGACAATAAATAAAATAATTACTAACGGAACAGATGTCTTATACTATAGTTATCCTTAATTTTTAAAAAATGTAAACGATTTATTTAAAACAACATTTAGTTTAAATTTCTTATTTTGTTTTTTTCCATGAGGAATCACACCAAGGTAACCAAAAATGAACCATTTTTTAGTTCTTGATGTTTGCTATCACTAAATAACATTTACTTACATATAATTATATAGATATTATAATATCATTTATAAATATTTGAAATATTTATTCATATCGAAAAATTAAATGATGTACGAGAAACAAGGAACATGTAAATCCATTCGGAAAACTGAATAATTCGATTTAAATTGATTAATTTCCGTAATCGTATAAACGAATTAATTAATATAAATAAATAACAGTGATTAAACGTTACAAAGGCTTGCTGAATGGTTTTAATTAAGAAAATTATTTCGAAGGGCGTTATTATGTTTCTTTGATTTATATATTTTTTTTTTATTGGGAAATATTACATTCTGTCTCAAAGGACATTTATAATAGTGTTCAGAGAGCATATTCACACTCAATGTACAGTAAATAAAAATAAATTAAACAGAAATATAACTAAAACTAAATGTGTATTGAAAAAAATATTAAACTAATCAAAATAACTTAAATTCAAACATACTTTTATACAATAATTATAAAATTCATTCACTCAAGATCTCCGAGCCAAGCCTCTTCTTCCACTCATGGAAGGAAAGGTTGGAGGACTCTAAGAGATCCCAGCCCCTCTCACTCAGCCGTATTATTTTTATCATACCAGTGGTGGTTGAGTAGAGGCACTCTAACCAAACATATAAGACGTGAGTGAAAAATCTGGCTATTACCAGAACTCCAACATGTGCTTATTTACAAAAGGACTCTGGGCTACTGCTGCTTCAACCTTCGAGGAGGATTGTAAGGATGGTTGGAGCTAGATAGGGATTGTGTAAGTGGATTTGGATGGAATTCGGAAAACATTTTTTTGGAATAAGATCATGGTGTAATAGTGCTCAAAAAGAAATGTTTCTAATATATGCTTCTAATAAAATAACAATAATTTTTAATTCAGGTCATAATGGGATCAGATATTTCATGAAATCGAGTAATAGTATCCACCATATAATGTTCATAATCAGTAATAAACTTATTTACTGTCCCATCAATGCCAAATGGATCCGATAAGAACCAATCAAGCCTAATAAGGTATTTTGCTTTGCATATTACATATAAATTTCTTCATCAAGAACGAAAATAAAAGTTTTAATGATGATGAATTATTAGGCAGCCAAATCATAAATCCAGCTGCTGATTGAATTAGATCATTTTGGCCTTGTTGCTCATTAGGTTATATAATTGAGTACTCAAGTTTATAGCATGTTTCTCACCAAGGACGATTCTCCCAATTAAACATTTTTAAAAGTCTTATGGATTTATTCTATCAACGTTACACTAGTGGATCCAGGATTTAATTTAATTCGGCTACAGTACAAAAATCTTCTTTTTTAAAATATATACACTGACAGGCAAAAAATTCCACCCACTTGATTTTTTCATGTTTTCATCTAAAAATATGTATATAAAAGTTGTATTTGTATATAATACATGGTATTTGTAGATAATACTTAGTATTTATGGAATTTTATAAACTTTTTTACCTTTAATAATCAAATTGTGATTGGGTAAGAAATATTAGAGAAAAAAAAATTGAAAAACGAACCATTATTATTCTAAAAGAAATTACATCATCGTTTAGTAGCGCGTGTTTCCTCCTCTTGCCTTCACTACTTCTTGAAGACGCCTCGGCATACTTTCCACCAGTCGGGAATTGCTGGAGGATGGCCCATTCCTCTCGAAGAGCCCTTTCAAGGTCCTCCAGTGTATCAGGAAGTGTTGCACGCGCTCTTATTCTTCTTCCGAGGTTTTCTCATAAATGCTCAATGGGGTTCAAATCTGGAGAACGTGCGGGCCAGGCTATAACCTCAATAAATTCTGTTGAAGGAACGTCTGCACTATGCGAGCGACATGTTGGCGTGCATTAGAATAGAACGATCGCCGATTTCGTTGAGGATAGGCAACACATGCGGTTCCAAAATCTCATCTACATAGCGAATGGCCGTCAAAGACCCTCCATGAACAACAACCAATTCTGTGCGGCGCTCCATCGAAATCCCAGCCCACACCATTAAGGAACCACGTTGGAAAGGTTGTCTCTGGGAAAAATTACAGGCTGCATATCTTTCGTTTCTTCTTCTCCATACCCTTTCACGCCCGTCTGGAGATCGAAGAGCGGATCTTGACTCATCTGTAAAAAGTACAGCACTCCATTCGTCCTAAGTCCAATGGCTGTGTTCTCGAGCAAAAGCCAGAGTGTTACTCTGTGAGTTCTGGTCATTTCCGGTCCTCTTACTGGACGAAAAGCCATTAATCCATACTCATTTATGGACTCCGGTCAAAAACCGGCCATCCCGCGGTTCTGTTACCTTAGGCCGTCCAGAACCGGGCCTTCTATTGTAAGAACCAGTTTCCCGAAAACGCCGACGGCGTCTCGTAAAGTTTCATATGGAACTCCGATGGCATTAGCTGCATATCTAATGAAACGTTCATCATCAATAAGTGCCACACCACGCGCAACATCCTCAGCACTAGGAGGCATTTTTAAACTTAATATAGAAAAAATAAAAGCCGGAGACTAAGAAATGTGCTGCAAGAAACGGCACTGAACTAATGATACTGAATAAACATTTTGATTCCATAGAAAGTAAACATTGGAATCTAGAATCATTTCATTGAATTAAGCATTAAGGATTATTGTCCTCTATATTAACATTCCTAATTGAAAGTAAACAAAAATATTACCTATTTATTCATTAAAAACAATAGACCAATAGCAGAAATATTTTTAGATGAAAACATGAAAAAATCAATTGGGTCGAATTTTTTGCCTGTCAGTGTATACTTGAGAAAAGTATTGAAACCTTAATGAAATAGCGTTGAAGTGATTTTGAATCCGGGTATGGAGCAGCCGAGCGGCCTAACGCGGGTGTTGAACACCTGTGTCGCAACCTGATAAACAAAATATGACCTCCAAATATGATCCACGTCCATGATGACACAAAATATGAATCCATGTAAAATATCCGGAGTTTGCGTACGGAAGCTTTTAATTCTGAAATTAATCCCTCGCCCTCTCCCTGGTCCAAGAAAACCCCTGTATAGGGCCATTAAAAATTTAATTACATAAAGAATAATACTTTTAGAGATATTATTTTTTAATGTTTATTAATATGGGAAGGTTATATTTCGTAATTGTAACTGTGTTATAATAAAATAAATAATACATTTTGTTTTTTATAAGTAGCAACCTTACATTAGGTGACTTACAGGACGAGATATGGATCAATGAAAAAATAATGTTTGATTTAATTATATAGTTTGAAACGATTACTTGATTTAAGCCACATTCGCTATCTTACATTAGTAATGTTGGCAAACTAGATTGCATGATAATAAATAAAAAACGTAAAAATAAAATGTCAGATATAGGAAGAAGTGGAATTCCATTTGGACGCAGAGGAGATAAACAACGCTACTTTTCGGAAATATAAATTTGATGAATGAAAATGAATACAATCAGTCTTGATCGGGATAGCTTCCGTATTATATCAAAAAATAAGGAAGAACATTAATTTGATCCATATTTGTTATGGCATAGAAAAATATAACGAATGAATAATTATTTGGTTTATAGCAGAAAGTTGGAAGGTATTAAAATATTTTTTGATTTCTTCTCAGGTGCGAGATGTAATATTTGTAATATTGATAAGACCCTCTAACAAAGTTTGTGATTTTCAGTAGTTCACTTATACATACAAACCTTACACACACACACACACACAATAAGAACTTTATTCAATGGAGGAAGTGATATAGTCTTGCAAACATTAGTTTTAACAAATGACTGAAACTACAGAAATAAAATTGTATGAGGAGTTGAACGTGGGGTGAGGTCAAATAAATACTAAATTAAACAAATATTATTATTTAATTTTTGCCGACGTTTCGATCCACCTTGCAGGTCTTCATCAGGGCGTAGGATCTAGCACTGCGGGAGGCAGTTAAAACACTGGTGAACTGCCAGTCTATCAACTGTCTCCTGCAGTGCCACATGCTACGCCCTGATGAAGTCCTGCAAGGTGGGTCAAAACGCCGGCGTAATAATTAAAAATATTATTTTTTTAAATTTAGTGTTTATATGACCGCACACTCCCCCTCTCGATCAACTCCTCATATTGAAGAAAACCTTCTGCCAAATGTAGTGTTTCAACTGCTTCCCGCAGTGCTACATCCTACGCTCTGAAGACCTTCAAAGTGGGCCGAAACGTCGGCAAAAATTAAATAATACTATGTTTAATATAATATTTATTTGACCACACCCCCCGATCAACTCCTTCTCATATTATATCAAACCGTCAACCATCTCTACATCATCAAAGAAAATTGTAGTTCAGAGCAAAGAAAATATATTTATTTAATATTTATGGTGATGTTGAAGGTATAGTTGCACTTGATATTTTTTCATTAGCTGAAGCTTCTGTTTCTACTGCCTTAATAATCCCTCCCACATTAAAGCTAATTCCAAAATATTATTTATCGATGAAAAACAGATTTGGCATTTATTAATAAAAAACAGATCCACCATTTCTAATAGTGACATTAATATCAACATATATCTTTACCTCTGAGGTAAAGAACAAAACGTCACATTGTTGTATTTGTTAAGGGGAGTCAGTTTTCCAAAACTTTGAGCTATTAAAATTTGTTTCTTAGTTTGCTAAATTATTTAATAAAAAAATTGACATGATGTCCTTTACTCGTGGGGCACAGATATCAATCTATTTTTTGGCCATTATATTAGATATTTTTTATTTAGAAATTAACTCATTTCTTATAGATTATTTCTGAACACTCACATAGTAGGATTTTAAAATATATTGCCTTGCAATATGATTCTCCTTCAATCCTTTAGACTGTAATTAGATAAATGAAGAAGAGACACAGGATCCAGTGTCCATTTGCTCACAGGGCCATCAACAGCTTAGCGACCCGAGGACCTGCCGATGTGAGAGCGGCTTATCTGTCAGCCATCCGCGGGCTGCGGGGCCTCTTTGTCGGCGACCAGGAAGTGCGGCGGTCACGGTCGCCGAAGACAGATGCGGGCTGTGCCCTGCGGAGGTCTTCGTTAATGTCAGGACTCAATGGCTCTCCTGTCTCCCTAACGAGGCTCCCACCACACTTCTTAATGTCCCGGCTTCTTCTTGTTCGGGTGGAGGATGGCTGTCAGGGAGTATGAACGTGGTGAAGTGAGCAAGGGACATTTGTAACCGAGTTAAAGTTATTGTATCAGCGATGAAAGTACGAATGAATCATGCTTACACCTTACTCTCATGCTCTGTAATACCTGGTGACCATTTGCTAAGACCGCAAAAGAGCACATAATGTAAAAGCTTAATCAAATAAACGAGAGAGAAACACGTAAAAATTGTATGACTGCTCTACTGTGTTGAGCTGCTAAATGACGAAGTATACCGATCAGTCATAATTGATGATATTTAATAACAGGGAACAAAAAGGCAAAAATATTACGGAACTATCATTCGAAATACGCTCTCGCTCAATCTCCCCTGGATTTAGCCCGTGACGCAATTGAAAGAGTAGTGCAGGGATCTCCTGGAGTCATCCTTTTTCCTTCACGGGAAACAACCCGATATTTTTCTCTCACCGAATTCCTCTCTTTGTTTCCTTTAGGTATTGAATGCAATTTTTATAGTTTTCCTCTTTTTATTTCTGTATTTTGATATCTTGATCCTCCTCATCACATAAGATCACCAAAGACAAAGTAAACATTTACAATTGATAATGTTACGAGACAAAGGAGTACATTAAGCCCGATCTTATTATCACTCATCTTGTTATTCGTACATGATGTAGGAGGGTTATGGTAAAGATTGGACAGCCAGAAAAATAAAATTTTAGAAACAATAGAGAGAATAGATAAAATCAACTCCTATACTTCATAATTGTAATCTGAAGTTTAAACCTGATTTCAGTAATAATTTCATTGATAAATGTTGAATCTGTTACCACTACTAGTAACTATCGTGGAATTCGCTATTATAATTATTACTAAGGCATCAGTTCGACGGGGATTAATTAGCAGTCCGGGGACGAAATCGTATAACACTAATTGTAGTTAGTTTTAAAATACAATATTTTAAAATGATAAATACTTCGTGTTTTTAAAATACAGTGTATTTTCATTACAAAGTATTTAAATTGAAAATATAAAATTTTAAAAATGTATTTTAATTACAAAATACAAATAAAAAATACTTTCTGGTGGATGATTAGCCTACGATACGGAGAACCTACTCTATTTGGTAATTTATTTTATGTATTTAAAATACAAAATAAAATTAATTTTTTTTATGTTAGTAACTTGGGAATTAAATTTAAATATTATTTTTATATTTTAAAAAGAAAATACAGTTAAAACCAATGTATTTTATATTTTACTTCTTAAAATCCAAAATATAAAAAAATATTTTATTTGAAATGCTGAAGTACCCACGTCAATTATGCAAAATAAAAATTTTTATTTATTTTTTTTATTTTAATGAAATTTACAACTGAATTACATGGAAAATACAACAAGTAAATGTGACATTGGTAACATGACATGTACAACATGAAGAGAAACTACCCATTGGTAGAACTCAAATTATAGTTCTATATTAGAAGGTCCCGAGGCCATCTTCTTTTCAGACGCCTCGGAGGGTTATCACGGTTCGAGGAGGAAGCATGGTTTGAAACGAGAGGATTCGGATGCTTCTGCAGTTTGTTATGGAAGGATAGCTATCTGGATTGGGCCAAATCGGAAACATATGGAACATTAAGGTCTTTATGGATGATTTTATTTGTGACAAAGTAAGGAGCGTTGAGGATTTTACGAAGGATTTTGGATTGTAAGGATTGGATACGAGAGGAATTTGATGGTTTAGTGGAGCCCCAAAGCTCAATTCCGTGAGTCCAAATAGGTCTTATTATTGTCATATATATGAGTCGTTCGTAATTGATTGAAAGCTTAGATCGTTTGTCTAGTAAGTGCTGTAGTAGTCGAAAACGTCGGGCGGTTTCTAGTCGTTTCAGTCTGGTATGGGGGTTCCAAGTGAGTCGTTTGTCAAGGTGGAGTCCTAAGTAGCGGATTTGCTCAACAGGAATAAATGGAGTATTAATGAAGGATACTGTAGGACAGGAAGTCATAGTTACGAAGAGTGAAGGTAATTTGTTGGGATTTATTGGAATTTATTTTAATCCCCCAGTTTTGACACCATTTTTCAAGACTTGTAATGTGTGATTGAAGAGTTTGGGATGCAATTGATGGATCGCTATTAACTGATAGGATACACGTGTCATCGGCATAGGTGGTGATGACATTGTTGGATCGGGTTGGGATGTCAGCTGTATAAACTGTGTAAAGGATAGGACCTAGTATACTCCTTGAAGAACACCGGCAGACTGAGTAAAAAGAGACGAATAAGCAATGTTATGATTGTCTTTGAAGTATCTGTAAGTAATTTAGGAACGGATAATGAGGAAGTATGTAGGTGTTTACGGAGTTTGTACATCAGTCCCGGATGAGGCGTTTTAAGATGAGTTTTTCCAGGATTTTGCCCATACAGAGCCAGGTTAAAGGAAGAGGCTGAGCCTAGTAGGAGAATGGTGCGAGAGAAAGAAGATGAAGATGGCGGCATCAAAGCCTCAGTCCGTTCTTTGAGGGGTAAGACTGACAGGGGCCACCCTATTACTCTATATATACAGAGAGAAACGAGGCTGTCACCTATCTTGGGGTAAGGACTGGAAGAAAGTTTAACTTCACCCATCACTTGGACTATTTGAGAAGTAGAGTGGCTCTGGCTCTTAATGGACTGAGTCATCGGGGGCGCCTTTCGGGGTCTCAGATACCCAGCCACTTTGGCAATTTATAATGGAGTTATCTTGGGTATTCTGAGATATGTGTCCCCTGCATGGAGTCATACTCTCTCACACCAACAGAAGAAAAGGGTGGTGACGAACCAGCGTATGGCTCTGCTGCTTGTCACTGGGGCGTACCAGACAGTGTCTCATGAGGTGGTACAAGTCTTAGCCGGAAGTATTCCTCCAATCGTTCTTCAACTTCGTGAAGACTACTTTCGGCATGAAATGAAGAGAGATGGCTTGGTGGATCTACCGGCCAATATTCGAGTGAGGATCAGTGAAGACCCAAGCAGATGGAAGAGGATTCTCAGGGAATACACATTAGAAGAATTGAACCGGCGTTGGGTGACAACGCCAAAAGGATCAACCCTAAGGAAATACTTCCCCACCGTCGATTCAAGAATAGAAACTACATGGCTCCTCCCGGACTATTGGGTCTCGCAATTCTTCACGGGGCATGGGGGATTCCGAGCAAAGCTTGTTCAACATGGTAACAACATTGATCCACCATGCCCCAGTTGTAGGGTACCGGAGACTAGTCTATACCGCATTTGAGGCACTGAGGGCTAAGTTGCTGAGGGAGAGTGGACTCTATGTCTTGTCGGAGCGCGATCTCCCTCAGCTAGTGACCAGAGAGAACTACCCGCACGACAAGGCCTTTGTGTACGGCTGGAAAGACGTCATTGGCCCAGCCCACTTCTATTTGGGTAGAAGAGAAGAAGCTCCACCACAGAGGATGGAAAGTTGTGCAGGGAGGAGATTGGGCTGAGATCACGTTCTACTACCAGGTTACACAAAGAGTGCGCAGTTTATAGAGGCCGGGTGTGCCCCAGAAGGGTCTCCCGACCCCAGGGTAATGAAAAATAACTGGTCATCAACCGGATTCGTACGTGGTACCTTGAGCTCTGGAAGTCAGTGCTCATCAACTGAGCTAGCTACCCCACTCCCTACTTACTACAGGGCCTGAAATTTAAATCATCCATCAAATCCCAACCCACCCTATCTCGTCCTTCTTTCTTCTACCATCCTCCAGTTACTAATAATGAAGAAATATTTTTAGTAATTTAGGATTACTAACGGCTATGTTTGATAAACTCTTCAAGTCCGTGCCTTCTTCTTCTGGAACTCTATCCCACCTATTATACGCCAAGCTTCAACAGTTTCCTCGTTCAGAACTTTCCTCTTCTTCAACCACCTTTTCCTGGTCCAGTCTAATTAATATTACTTTAATCTAAATAACATTTTCCGTTATTTCAAATGTTTTTGAGTTCATTTTATTTCTATTTCAAAACATACTTATTATTATTACTTTTATATTTTTTTTTCGTTTATTTAATTCTTTTTTTAGTGTAGTTTTGTTGTTCTAATTACTGTATACATTATCTTTTCATTTATATTGTTCTGGTAACTAAATAGTGTTATGGTAATTTTATTTCTAAAGGGCTTTGTCTTAGAATAATAAAGACACTTTCATGTCGTTTTCATTTCGTTACATAATAAAAAAATAAATAATTAGTATTTCGGATCAGAGAAAATTAAAATTTAAACAATAATTTCATGGTAAAACCAAGTATTTAAAAATTAAAAACGTACGATGAAATATATTTTCAAATCTATGAGTAACATCAAACTGATAAAGAACCCTGTTCTCTAATTGTTTGTTTTTTTTTTTTTTTTTTTTTTTGGCTAGATTTAAATCATAAAGTATACAAAAGAAACTAAGATATGTGCTTAAGACCATGTGATATAAATGAAAAAATCAAGAAGGACAGATTAATAATATGAAATATAATTATAAATAATAGCTCATTATAAAGAGGATAAATTGCTGAACATTTCCCTCAGTTACAGCATGCAGGTCCAATTTTTAATTTCTGAGATATTTTAATCCACACTATTTTTTCCTTTTCATCTCTCTAACACAGTGTCGGGTTAACATAAAATTTTGAATAATAGCTCATTATAAGGAGGATGAAATGATGAAGATTTCCCTCGCTAACAATATGCAGATCCGATTTTTAGTTTTTGAGATATTTTAATCCATTTGCAAAAACATTTCATTTAGTTGACTCCAGCCGACTTTACCCGAGCGTTACACATCGCAGATCTGACGGCTCAATCCAATTCACTCTCTACAAAGAAAGTGCAAAACGCTCCTACACATACTATCCTACTTTAAGAAGAGATAGGCATTTTCGTATAAAAAAAAATGAAGTGAAAGTAAACATTATAAACGGTATAATATATACATTTAACACAATTAGTTATCATATCTTTTCTCACCCATCTAATTTATTCATTGTTTATTACCGGTCATTCCCTTTATGACTGTATTATTTAATTATAAGAGTGGCACTCTTTTTTACTGATAATTGCCGTACCAAAAAAACAACGACAAAAATTGAGAACTATAACACAACACCTAAGGAACGTTTTTATATCAAGTAGGTTATTTTTATTAAGTATATATACTATAATGATATACCCCATTCTGTATGGCTAGTAGTACGAGGGACCTCTTTTGAACTGATTTAGTGCTTTTTTAAAAGTAATATATTTTGAATTTGTAATACTACCGACACAGATAGGCAGACAGATACGGAACTAAACATTTTTTTTGATTTCTGAAACGTAAAACTTATTGATTATGGGGACAAAAAATGTTAAACATCCCGCAATTATACAGGACTACATCGGTATTTTTAATAATTTATTCAGTAATATAACATTCTATGACACAGTAAGTTAAGAACACATTCACACCATATATACAGATAACATAAAGTAAACAGAAGCAAAATAACATCTGTTTTGCGAAAGCAAAACAGTTTTGCTTGATTGATAGATATCTTTTATGTTATATATATATTTTTTTTCAGTCCCTCTGAAAAAGAAAACATGAAATAAGTATCATATTCGGACCATAACATATTGATGAAACGTTACTCTGATTTATCTTAACCTTTTTCTGCCTATGGAATTTGAAGGTGCGTTGTGTTGATTGTAAAAGGATATCTCTTCCTATCTATTTACAGGTCCTGCAGATATATTTGGAGTTGGGGTTCTCCGCCATTATAATACTAATTGATTTATTTTATTTATCTTCTACAATTTTGTTGATAAGTTAAGGGAAAAAAGATAAAATCTCAAGAGTGTTCAACTTTTCATTTATTTATTTTATAGTTTGTTGTATAAACATGCACATATTTGATTATTAACTATTGATATTTAGGATTAAATGTTGGTATCAGTAACACTCGAAAATATGACTTTTATAAATATAGAAGAATAATTATAGAATAAATAAAATAATAAATAGAATAATTATAGAAGTATGAACTTGGTATGAACCAGCAGCCATGTTTCTTCTTGATCTTCTTTCAAGGGTAAATTTTCTTCATCCGTTTCCTTAACTCTGCGGTCTGTTTCCTTCTCGTTTCGCTGACGAGTTCACCAAATGTCCTTCCTTTATCTTTCTTTTCTTTTTGTTAAATCTCAATTCCTGCCTTGAGAAGGTTCACCACATTACGGAAAATATTATTTATAACAGTCAAACAATTGCTTGCACCTTCAATGAAATTCGTTTGTTTATTTTTTTTTCTCTTTCTACGGGAGTTCCTATAGGTTTTCCGGTACATGCTTCCATCAAGGGCCCTATTATTCCATTTCATGCAATTTATTGTTGCATATTTTTTTTTATTTTTAATTATTAGAAATTTTAAGGACGATTGAAGTAGATATTCATGTTCTTCATGGAATCATAGAGGTAGGTGGTTAGTAAATTTTTCTCATGACACTCTGTTACACGAACATGAATAATTTAATATTGTTTTTTTTTTTCTCAGTTCATGAAAGGCTCATGAAATTTTATTTTTTGGTTAAGTAAAGAATATTTGTTACTTTATTTAAATTGTTTTGAACATAACTCAGTGAATAAAACGAATTAATAATTAAATTCATTAAACGCACAGCTTTAAAAAATCTTTCAAGATGGATTAAAAAAATATTTTATTAAAATGTTGAACTTTTTCAGGCTCAATATTTTTATTTAAAATTAATAAAATAGATTTGCTCGATAGCGAAAATATTTGGGAAACACTGTTTGGACAATGAAAGACAAAAAGATTACATGATTGACAAATATATAATAGAGATATATTTGTATAATTTTTATTTAAAATTTAAGTTACGAATTTATTATTTTTTCACATCTCTACTACTTCGAATTTTAGACTTTACTGTCTATGCATATTTGAACATCGTGCTTAGGTTTCCATCTAGTCCCAGCTCTTTACTCATGCACTTCGTAATCATTATTATAATAGTAGCTTGTACCAGAAGTTTATTTCATCTCCAAATGGACCATTATTATTAATCATGCGAGAAAATAATAATTATTTTTCTCATCACTCCAGAAATAAAGTACTGATTATATTAAAAAAAAAAAAAAATTTTGTGTTAAAGTAGCAAATTAAAAAATGTTATTGCTTATTTTTCCCTAAATTTAGAAATAAGAAATTGGGTATATTATAAAATTTCATGTTGAATTATCAAATCTTAATGCACGTACCACTATTGACAAGGTGTAATAAACAATTAAAGAGCTCAGAGTGAATGAAAACGCTATATTAAAAACAGATTCTGAGAGAACTTTAATATAATGATTTTTTTTTTCTCATCCATATTTTAAACTGCATCATTCAATTCCAAATTTCTAAAAAATACAATAACTACAATGTTCGAAAAATTAAACAAGTTTCTATGTAGAAAGAAACTATTTAATTATCCTATGATGAGATATAAAACAAAAATAATTTTGTTTGTAGTTTATTTATTTATAAACATAATATTTAATCAAATTCTCAAAATTGTACTCCCATAAAGAACACTATGTCCACTTTTGATTCTGGTGCCAATTTTTCATAAATTTAAACTATTAAAATTTGTTTAGTAACTAAATAACGTTGAATAAAAAAAAAAAAGGACATGATTTCTTTTACCTCTGGGGCACTGATAAGTTCCCACTATCCTAGCTTTATACTTCTGGTGTCTTAGCAAGTTCCAACATTGTACTTCGGCCTAAAGTCGTATCCATTTATTAATGCACATCTTAATAATAATTACAGTTGTTGCTTGTACCAGAAGATTACACTGTGGAGGATCAATAAGAAGTTTTTGAGAAACTTAGGAAGGGCAAGATCACCCTTTATTTTATTTTTACTTATTGCTTCCAATTACAAGGAAATTTAAGATTTCGTTCATACGTGGTGCTAGTGCCATAAATATGGAAACATGGTAAAATCTTAACGAAAAATATCTAGTAGATCGATGCTGTCTGTACAGTGTGGCAAACTGTAATACTCGAACTGATCCTTCAGTTTGTATAGTAATAGTTTTATTTAGAGATGGACAAGACTAAAGAACTAGTGTAGAGGTGACGAAGAAAGTGATTCCCCTATTAGGAAGGAATTGATGATTCAGTCCTGCTGGGGTCCGGGTCATCAGGGTCGAGAAGGGAGTTAATAGTGGCGACCTACTGAGGAATCCTCAAGGGAGGCCGCACCTTCCTGCCATCCTCGGGAATTGGGGCGTATCTCTCTTTTTTATTTAGAGGAAATAGTCTTCTGGTGTTTTAGTGGAGTCGAATCATACGAATGTTCGCTTATCTTTCCTTAGGCATGATATCTCTTAGGAGTTCCAGCGTTTATCGAAACGTAGTAATATATGATACTCGATATTTTGTTTATAACGAATGAAATGTTCTTTGTCTGTTTATACAATTATAATTTATTGTTGTTTTATTTATTTATTGTTTAACGGTGAGGTTTGAGTTTTGGAAAATCATTAATGTTGCCCAAAATCGGTCTTACATTTTGCAAGACCAACTGCCGTCTAACTGTTAAAAAAAAGACCAGGACTGATAAAAAAAAAATCAATTTTTTAAATTAAAAATTGAGGCAAAATAGTTACTAATATTTGACAATCTTAGTTACTATATGTTAATAATTGGTATAACTAATATACTTTTGCATTTAACTCTTCTAATTTTTCATTCAATCTTAGTTATGTTTCACCTATCTACAAAATTACAGTAATATCTCTATAGCAATAAGCTAATAAATGACTGCAAGACTGTTGCGAGACTATTGCGCAAGGCCAAGACCATGACCAAGAATGAGTTTGCAAGACCAAGACTGGTCTCTGTCTCGCATTTGGGCAACACTAAAAATCATGTATTTATGATGAAGCATTTATCTACATTCATTAATTTTCCGACTAATCCTATTAAGGGCTGAGGAGTATTCTATATGTTATTAGTTTTATTGTAATTGTAATGTAATGTGTTATTGTAATTTTGGATTTACGTACTTCAACTAGGGTAAAAAGGGTGGATCAAGTCTCAAGAATGGTAATGTCGAGATTCATTTCGTGGACCCACTAAGAAATGAACTTCAATCAGCCCATGTTTTGCAAAATGTAGGTGGAAAAAAGTCTATCTCACAATTAAAGAGCAATGCTATTAAAACAACAGCTCATTTTCTATATACCATGTTCTTGTGTTTTTTTGTTTTGTTTTTTGTGAACTTTCTATTTTTCTGATTTAAAGAAGTTGAAAATTCTTTAATTCAGTCGAGATAGGGAATTGAATTTTCTTAGATTTATACAGGTAATTTAGAAAAAAATTGTAATTGAACTAGACTTTTTTTTTTTAATTTCTACGTAATTGTTACAACTTTATTTATTCTGAAGTATCGATGTATAGATTGTCCACACACATTTATACATATACCTTGATATATACACCCATAAAGATACTAATTTACAGAAAATAACATTTTGAATTGTGAGAGTCTTATTCCAAGCTAACGATATGTTTTAAATATAGCGTGTCCGTCCAAACACCATATTATAAAGATCACAAGATAAATCAATGTTTAATAAAACATATGATTTTATTGGAAATTGTTTTTAGGTGTTACCGATTGGGTTCTTTATTGTATAGATTCTAACGTGTTTAGGTATTAAAAAAATAACGAATCTTATGTAATTAAATGTAATAAAATAGAATTTTTTAATTACAAATAAATAAGTTCAATGTTGCCAGTTGTATGTGTTATAGGTAAAAAAACAGGTACTTTTTTATTTCTGTATATGAAAATGATGTTATAATTACGAAGCGATAATTATTAACAAGAATGTAAACAGTGACAAAATTATATATTTTTATTGAAAATTGATTTGCGGTAGCGAATTGAAAAAGACTCAAGAATTGGAATACCCCTGAATATATCAGCAGCCCTGTGAAACGAGGAGGAAAAATAGAGTAAACTTATCAATTTTCTACAAAGGGAAAAACTTTCCTTATTTTATTATTTTTTAAAAAAAATTACTATTTTAGTTTATTTATGTATTAATTTTATTTTAAATATTTTTTTTTTTTTAATCTACCATCTAAATAATTTAAAAGTTGTTTTATTATGCTGACCAGGCGCTGTGGTCCTAAACGTCAAAACAACCAATCAACCTTCCACATAGTTCTTCAATTCTTTACTAGGATAGTCCAAAAGCAAATGCGACAAGTTCATAAGTAAATTCTTATGAATATTTGAAATTATGATTGTACTAATGTCTAAGTTAATCTCATACTTTGCCTTCTTTTAATTCCAAACCATTCCACACAATGATAAATAAATATATTACATTTTTTTATTATTGTTTACAATGACATAAAATAACTAAACCATCAAAAAAGATGTTGAAAGTGGCGATGACCTTGCAATGTTTAAATTCAATTCTTTTTTTTTTTTTGGTCTATAAAAATGTATTTGCCCCTGTCAACTTATTGTTGACAATCAGCAAATGTGATGGAGATACAGGAAATAATGACATGACAGGCATGGAGAAGAAAAGTAATCAGCAGTACCTCTTCCCTAACCAAATTCAATTTAATTTCCAAATATTTTTTCAACATTTAAATTCATTCATTAAGTACTTATTAAGTTCTGATTTTGCAGAAATTATCTTTAATTGAGATATTTTTTTCTCTCTTCATACTTCTGTCCAAACCTGTCATAGTATTGACAATAAGCAGATGTGATCAAAATGTAAAGAAAGTTAGCATTTAAGACATAAGGAAGATTAGTACCCAGCAGTACCTCTTCCTGGTCTTCGTCTACTTCATAATTTAGGAAAGGAGATCTCTCATCCAGCTCCTCTTTATTCATCTCCTTGTGGGCATGTCAGCTGTGGCCAAGTCCGTTGTGATATCCGTGTAGTTTAAGATATAAACTATATAAACATCATTTGAAAATTGTCTTTTTGTTATATATATATTCTAAATTGAATGACAGTTTTCTCATCGACTTATTATTCTGCGACGGCAGAGCGCGTTGAGAGGAGGAAAGGTGGTTTTAGAGTGAAGGTTTCCAACTATGTGGGTTCGATTCCCACCTGGATAAGTTATTATTTATTTCTTAAAGATTCCTCTGACCACCTCTAGGCATCCATCAGTTATCGTGGTCTAAAATAATAACAAGGCCCTCCTGCTTGACTTGTTCACCACCGAGGACTAGAAGTAAGGGGTTAGAGTTATGTGCCAGATTATAATTATAATTGATTATTTTAATATTATTACAGAAATCGAAAAGCTTGTTTAATTTTTGTTCTTATTTATTTTCAATAGATAAATGCCAAAAATATAGAAAGGTGTGAGAAAATATAGTGGATTTTCTCATCAAGATAACTATGAAATCATGAACATTGTAATATTTATTTTTTAATCAGTTTTTCATGAGTTTCTCGAGATGGTATGTTTTATTAATCAGTATTGCATATCTTATAGTAATTTAATAAGAAGATGATATAATTTTTCTATTTAAACAGCAATTTTTCGCACTGTGCTGCCCATGGCGGGTTATTATCACATCTTGTAATTGTAAATGTTAAGTTTTTTAAGTTTGTTGGTTCCTCTTCAAATTGTAAATATACCTGTTATTTCTTCTTCTTTTAATCATAATTTTAAACTTCAACGGTTTCTCAATTTTTCTTCTTGTAATATTTAATATTTAAATTGTACTTTCTAACTTTTCTTCTTTTAATATTAATTTTTTTTAAACCGTATTTTTAGATTATATTCTTGAAATTATTAATCTTTTATTTAAATGTCCTTGTTGTTTCTTCTTTAATATTTTTATAATATTTGATCTTTACTTTTAATGGTTCTTGTACTTTTTAATATTTACACTGTATTCTTTAACTTCGCTTCTATTAATATTAATTTTTATTATTTAAAAATGTATTTTTTAGCTTTTACTCTTAAAATCATTATTAACCTTTAATTTTATTGTCTTTGTTAACTTATCTCCTTTTAAATCTTTATCTTTTAATTTTTATAATTTTAGTTCAATTGTACTATCATAATCATCTGTAAACTATTCTAAACTTTTCAAACTTTTTTTTTTTGTCTATCAAAAATATATTTGCGCCTGTCAAGTTATTGTTGACAATCGGCAAATGTGATGGCGATATATGATATATTGAATGACAGGCATGGGGAAGGAAAGTACTCAGCAGTACCTCTTCCCTAACTTGGTCCAATTACTTAGGTTGTCTAAGGAAGGAGATTTTTAAACTGTATTTCTTAGCGGCATAAATGACCCAGGTAGTTGAAGAGCCCAAAACATGTATAAATAAAATTAAATAATTAGTTATTGTTCTTAATTTGTTGCTGTGGCTTTATTACATAGTCAACTGACGCAGCTTTTCTCCAAATTACAAAGAAAACGATCAAGAAGATTATTAGTGATGTCTCGAGATTTATAAGCCAAATTGCTTCATTAAAAGTCCATAGAGGCACCTGTGAAAAGTTTATAATAGGATTCAAAATATTAGACAGAAAACAGAAGACACTTAAAGAAAAATGTAATAAAAGTAAAGGCAAGCAATAAAATGAATAAAAGGAAGCTAAATAAAAGCCGAAGGTTGGGTTTTATTGGTTAAGCCTATTTATTTTTGAAAGAGAAAACCAGGCTGTTGCCGGGGGCTCTACTCCCTGGCGTCGGTTCCTCAAGGCCCGTACCACACCCAGTCTGATCGCCCTCTATCTTCTCCGAGCAGGCTCTGTTCTAGCCATATCAATCCGGCATATAACAGGTTTTATTAAGTATTGATAACTATTATTATTATATTTCAATAATTGCTATCTACAGAAAAAAAACATTATAAAAAAAAACACAAAATTAATCTGCAAAGCGGTCAATATAGCTACTTCATTTTTTATATAATTATCCTCTTACAACGCGAGCCACGTTCTCTCTATATGTAAAAACCAAAGCAGCAATGAAAAGATAGTATTGAAGCTACTAGGAACTGATTCATGTACACATTTTAGGGTTCCAATCCAACATTTCACAAGCACGTTTCTCAGCTTAACAAGCTAGTAAAGAAAAAGTAATCTGATTTTTCGTGTAGAAAATTTAATTGAATTAGGTCGTATACAGAGCGTCTCAGTTCGTATTGGCCGAACTCTGGGAGGGGGGTGATTTTAGACAAAAATTTCAACAAACAAGTTCATTTGATGCATGAGCCAATTCCGTTCGGAAAATGAGTTAAAACCAATTTTCTATGATCCCATTTTTTATTGAATATCTGCAAAGGAATCGCTCGAAAATTGCTCAAGATAATAATATTCTAAGTACTCCATCATAAAGTAGACAAATTTTCTTAAAGAAAACAGTGATTAAATTTACTAAAGTCAATGATAAGAGAGAGTTCCGGGAGATCTAACACTGCCGCTGTAGCGAGGTATGCTAATGTGAGGGCAGCAATACACCGTCCGCATTAAACCTAAAACTCCCTTTTATCATTAACCTTAGCAAATTAAATCACTGTTTTTAAAAAAAAAGATTTGTTTGCATTACGATGGTATACTTGGAATTTTATTATTTTGAACAATTTTTGAGCAATTCCTTCTTATAAAACAAAAAAATGTGAGACCGAGACGAGTCTTGGTCATGCACACTTAGTCTTGGTCATGGTCTTGGTCTTGCGCAAGAGTCTTGCAGTTATTTATTAGCTTATTACTATAGAGATATTACTATTAATATTATATTAATTTTTTACATAGAAGAAACCTAACTAAGCCCAAATTAAAAATTTGAGGAGTTAAATGCAAAAGTATATTGGTCATACCAATTATTTATATATATATTAACCAAGATTGTCAAGTATTAGTAACTATTGAGCCTTAATTTTTATTTAAAAATCGGTTTTTTTTTACCAGTCCTGGTCTTGGTGTTGCAATAGTTAGACGGCCATGGTCTTGGTCATGCAAAGTACAAGACCAAGACCGATTTTGTGCCACACGAATGACGACACATAATTGGTCTTAACTCCTTTTCCGTTGGGAACCTTCCCTTGCATCAAATGGATTTTTTTGTTGGAAATTTTGTCTCGGATCACCTCCCCAGAGTTTGGTTATTAAGAACTGAGGCACTCTGTTGATCTCTTTTCTGGGACGCAAGAACCATGGAATGTGATGGACGACATATGAAGCGGAAAAAAAATTCATGGAGAAGTGGCGAATTCCAATTTTGGTACTTAAACTCCTCTGTATCAATTTTAATAAAAATTCATTGAAAAATTTGGACGTTTTAAAACTGAGATGGTTTCAAAAGTTGACGAATCGAGAAAAGACAAATTGTATCTTAAAGATTTCGACGAGGATATCAAGATCCTGTCTCGTTTTTTTAGATCAATCTTAATTTTTGCCGAATGGCTCTTAGGTGCTGTGGTTACCAAATTAGAAATAAAATGTTGGTTTTTATGTTAACCTTTTTTTAACTAAAATTTTATTGAAGATTTAGATGAAGGAGAGTACCTCTAATCCCAGGGGCACTTTGGATAATATAGACAGAAACTTTTGATTTGTTTAATAAATAAAACAAGAATATAGATATTGCAGCAATTGACTTCTATAATCTCTGAAATAGAGACTTCAATAGTCTCCGTAATAGAGTTCTATACTGTTAGTGATAGATCAACAAATCACGGCTCGAATCTATCACCAAAAATGGATTAGTATAAGTTGCGGTACAGCTGTGTCTTTAGCTTAGTTATTAAATTGGAGGAATCTATTCCATGAGACAAGCTAATCACTTATTAAGTTATTAAATTGCTATTTACTATAAATTTTGTGTGTTGAGTATCATATTATTATATTATTATACTACATTAATAATATATTGTATGTACGAATAAACATTTTTTACTGTTGCCCTTTGTACATTGAATACATTACGGAGAAGAATATCTAGCTAATGCCGGGGTTCTTGCTGGAGTATACTAGAATCATAATGATCGAGTTAAACCGAAATATTTAAATCTAACACACACAAAACATTGATAATGACAAAGGAGGAAAAGGCCGTTTGCTGCTGACACATTTTCTTAAATGTGAGACCTACAAGTACATTCCAATTTCTGAATTATTTAAATTCGGACCTTGCATGTTTCTAATCACTTATGGGGAACATGCAAGTTGAATATTGTTTAACTAATCACTCATGTTGGATGTTCAACTACAGTTTGAAAATGAATATCTCGTCAGTTGCCTCCAAGTTCAAGGGAGTGAGGAATATATCGAGGCCCCTGAATTATGGCCTGTAGTAATAAGCAGGTCGCCTATATACTTCCATTTTTTTTTGGTTTATTATTTTCAGTAAGGAACCATTGTAATTGAAAAATTTAATCCCTTTCAAAATTTGTAGTTTTATTTTCACATGGTCATCCGAGGATGACCTTCCTACCTCGACATTACTATCCGCCCTTTCCTTTCAAGATAGCGGCCCAAAAACATGTGTTGGTATAGACTGTAGCACCTAAACGAATGTCCCAATTTCAATGAAACTTGGCTAAAGTATTTTCTCGATGCCTTTTAAATTTAACTATACAACGTTCTTCAACGTAAAAAAGTTACGACTCCTCGTAAAATTATATTTCCGAATAACTCAAGAAGTAAGCATTTTTTCGTCAATATTATGCGATGTAAAAGTTTATGAAATGTCCTAAAAAATAAAATAAAAAAATCTTTGAAATCTGGCTATTTGGACACTTTGTTCTACTTCAAAGCTTATATCTTTTGTTTTGGGTTTGATTTTTTGAAAGTTTTACTTCAATTGAAGCAATGTTGTCTACTTTTTTTTTATAGAAAATTATCAATATATAAAAACCAAATTATTTATGCCTATGTTAGAAACCCTTTTTATTTATTTTCCTTAATGTTGCATGGAAAGTAGCATTAATTTTGATCTTAAATTGATTGGAAATAATAAACCATTGTATAATAATTTGCAGCCTTTTTAACATCAAGCCTGAAAAAAATAGGAATTTTCTGTTCTTTATATTTCCTCTGTAATATTTTGTCCTTAAAACCTTTATATTTTAATATGGGGTATTTAGGCAACAGCCGAAATGAGAAATCTGTACATACCATATCAGAGGAATTTGGGGTCAAGTTCATTGGCCGGATTTCCCTCGAAGAAATAAAAAACTCCTGAGGCCAGTTGAATACCCGTTAATGAAATCCAACCAAAAAGAATATAGACCTAACCTACCTTTGTCTCTAAAGGCTAGCGTAGGATGGTAAAGCTATTGGAATTCCTATTTCAAATGCCCCGGCGTTCTCCCCCCCCCGACTGTAAAACTCCGTTCGAGTGATGTTATAAGCTGAACAGGTAGGACTAGGACTTGCGTTTCATCGTATCATAACTGTCTTCATAACTTGGGGCTTAATTTATATTCTTTGTCGTAAACTTTACCTGCACTTTTTTTTTTAGATATATTTTTATATATTTCTAAGAGCTTAAATATTAACACTGTCGGAGGACGTGATTCGATTAATTCTAACGGTAAAAGAAGTTATCATTGGAATTATTTATTTAAAAATCAAGAATCACAAGGATTACTTAAATTTTTTTTCTAGGAATTTCTATTAATACTTTTATAGTCTCAAGAGTATGAAATAGCTACAATTTGTACTGATGGCGGGTGAAGAGTGAAAAAAAGTGAATTTATGGACCTAAGATGGTATCATTGCTTCTGAGGTACTAGTAATGGTATTTTATATTCAACCCGAAAATGGTATCGATATCAATCTATATATTACCTCATTCCATCTCCGTCACAAACCTTTTCGTCCATTTAAAGTTCATAAGGGACGCCCTTTTAAAGCATCTTTCAGTTCTAGGATTCTGTCTGAGCCCAGAAGCCTGTATTTACGCTACTCGAATCGACCATGAACTGATATAAACTATGAATTGATATAGTTTCTGATTCTAGTCTGCAGTGACCTGTAAGTACCCCAATAATTAATCGGATTACATTTCTGTTTAGGCCTACCAACCGCTTAGTTCTAGAAGGAGGGGGCTTGATAATTAACTGTTTCATTCTATCCACTCTTTATCTGTTCTTTCCAGGTCCAATTCTGGACCCCTTTCCATCTGATATTTGTAGGAACTGATCCCATAATAGGAGTCTCAGGTAAAAAAAAATGAGGTGTACTAATATATATATATATATATATATATAATATCATTTATTATAGAGATATAGATGAATTAAGTAATTGAGGGTTTTGAGTGTATTCAGAAAAAATTTCAAGAAACAAAGTGTTATTGTGTAGACATAAGTTGAAGGCTTTTGTAAAGTCTGAACTATTATTTCTTTCAGGATGGGCGAGCTCAATTTTGCCGAATTCCTAACAGTTTTTAGGTTATGTATTTTAAAACATATAGCAACACGTCATAATACCCTCATTTTTTTGATTGCATAAAGATCATTACAATAAAAAAGGAGAAAGAAATATTATTTTGTACGAAATCGATTGTTCTTTAAATTCTGACATCTTGGACAAGTTTCTTCTTTGCCCATCCATACTTTCAGCCCTTGGCCGTGGAGGAGGATAAAGAAAGATTACATAGATGTGTACTTAAAATAAATAAATAGTATACTGAATAATATAGAAATTTTACTACAAAAATATAAAAAATTAAAAATGGGTAATAATCTTATATATAATGACCATTATATTAAATATGTAAAGCAAACGGAATGTCGGAGTCGAATAAAAAGAAAGAATTAAAAGGAAGCAGCGGTAAACAGAACGACAATAAAAAAAGAAAAAAAAAACAAGGAGATAAGTGAATAAAGAACCTTACTTGATTCCTTGTCAGTTGAAAAAAGAGTATTTTTTTGTAAATGATGTAGAAAAACAACAAGATTAAATAAATATGAAAACATAATTAATTTACTTTAAGATAATTTTTTTAAAAATTAATTTTACTATTACATTCAGTATAAGAGCCGTTCATCGTGATTGATGAAATCAAGTATGTAATTCCTTTAATTCTAAATGAAATCTACCTACTCAAAAGGGCTTGACCAACCTTTTCGGTGATGGTAGTCGAAATTGAGGAAATATGATATGTGGTGGTATTATAAGATAGTGAATCATTTATTTTCAATAAAAAGAACAAAGAGGCTAATAACATTCGTTTGCCAAACCGGTTTACAAGTAGACGCAATGACCAGTTCAGTCTCATAAATAGATTCAAAAAAAGAATGTGATATAGCAAAAAAGAGCAGCTAATTCTGAGTTCGAGATCAGTTCATGTTGATATTTTAATAATAAACAAAGGTTTTTGACCTCTCTCAGAAAATAACATTTTTCCCGATTTGGCTCAGTGATTGTTCACCATTATAGTTAGCGATAGATATTCTTTTGCGAATGGAAATTTAAATGATGTTTAAATAGCGACAAATATTGTGTAAAATAAAATAATAATAACAAAAATTTTAACTGTTAGTATTTTTTTAAGACTGAGCCATAATTCTGTATTTTTATTAAAATAAAAATCATAATAAGCTTAAATATCAACATTGTCGAGGTATGAGATCAAAAAATTTCTTAAGGTAAAAATAAATACGATTTAAAATAATAAAAAAAAATACGAAATGCGTGCATTGATTTGCAAGGCATGAAAAATAAAAACTTTTTATATCTTTTCTATTTTCTGGAGTCTTTTAATATTTTTTTCAATAAATTTAGGTACCTAGAGTTTTTTGAAACTTAATTTCTTTTAGTCAAAATCAATTATCAATATTTTCTTAACGTTTCGTAGAATTTTTTCCATCTTCGAACCCCTATTTAAAAAAATGAAGTTGAAGATTCCTTTTTTAAAATAATAAAATAAAGGGATAAATTTCGTCTTTAGTAACATTATTAATACCTAAAAATATTATAGAACTTTCGTTTTCTTCTCGAAGATTCGTCACACTGATATTCGGACTCCACAATATCTGTCTAAAAATAGGAATTCAGAAAAATTCTCCAAAACCTTATCGAAATGGTGATTGTTTCTTTTATTATAATGTAATTAATGAAATTTAATCTTAATATTTAATGTTGTGTTCTGTTTTTTGTTTTGTATTTTGTATTCTTGTAAATATATTTTTTTTATTCGTATTATATCTTTTATTCAAATAAATATATTTTTTTTATTAATTTAATTTTTATGATGAAATTACAGACCTTCTAGATCTTTTCCCGCCTTAATTAGCCTTCTCCACCTCTGTCTATCTCGGGCTATTTCTTCCCAGTTATCTGCATAAAGTTCTATTGTATCTTTGTTCATCCAAAATAACTATCTGGTTTTGGGCCTTCCACATGGTATGAGAAAATGTAATTTATTTTATTTATGCTTATAGTTACTGAAGTTTCAATTGTAACAATCTTGCTCAATCTCCAATGGCTTTAGCACCAGTGACACGGATGAGAGAATAGCGCAGGGATCTCTTGTAGTCCTGCTTTTCCCTCTATAGCTGGAGGGACAAGTCTGGCTTGGGGTTCCCTGCCTGATTGTATAATTTACTTATCTTTAGGTTATTTTATTTTTTATTGTATATAGTTATTGATTATTATTTAGTTATTATTTTACTTTTGTTAATTTAATGTTTTCTGCATCAGTGGTGTGAATGTGTTCATATTTCAATATAATGATTGTCCACTTGACACATTTAGTGTTGCCCAAATGCGAGACCGAGACAAGTATTGGTCTTGCAAACTCCGTCTTGGTCATGGTCTTGGTCTTGCGCAAGACTCTCGGAACAGTCTTGCAGTTACTTATTAGCTTATTGCTATAGAGATATCACTGTAATTTTTTGGATAGGAGAAACCTAACTAAGCCCGAATGAAAAATTAGAGGAGTTAAATGCAAAATTATATTGGTTATACCAATTATTAACTAAAATTGTCAAGTATTAGTTTATTTTTTATTTAAAAAAAAGATATTTTTTACCATACCTGGTCTTGGCCTTGCCAGTTAGGTAGCCTTAGTCAAGTTGCAAGACCAAGACCGATTTTGGGTAACACTAGACACATTATTATATTTTTAAATAAATAAAAAAAAATTGTAACAAGGAACAATATCTTAAGATCTTATAGTACCTTTTCTACTTTTAGAGATTTCCTGTCTACTACCTTCTTTTCAGCTTTCCTAGAGGTTCATTGGGAATAGGTTAGTATGACATTCTATTGTATTTAAATAAAAAGCAAAATTAAATCATATTTAATGTATGTTTAATACACAACAGAAATGACTAAAAAGCTTATTTCTTTAAGATATTAGTACTTGTGTGAATTTTTACTATTAAATATGTGATTACTTTTCTATGAATTTTTTTTTCATGAATTATGTTACTTCTTAGGAGTATCTCAGTGGGTAAGACATTGATCTCCTAAGAACTAGTACGAATCTGGCAGATAATTATTTATTCTGTTACACCAGCCCTAGATCGTCTTCTGGCACACCCAGCCTCTATAAATCATTGGACCTAAGACACTTCCTCGGTTGTGTTATAACAGTTCATTTTTTTTTTTCATACTTCTTTTTCGTTCTTTGCTCTAGATGGCTATGTCGGTAAGTAAAAATATAAAATTAGTGGTCCTCCTTAGGTTCTCCAGACTTCCGAAAAGCTTGGTCCCAAGGTCTGTGGGTTGTGGTCATATCTGCCTCCGCATGTCCTCCACCAGCTGCCAGTTCTGCAGAATGTGCTCTGTCGTTTGTTCATTTTGGCCATATTCACACAGGGGACTGGCTCCTATCTTGAACTTCCTGAAGAGGTTTGATTTCAAACGGTTATGTTCAGTTCTGAGGCGAAAAAATGACGACCTGTTCTCTTCTGGCAAGCTTGAAATAATCGTCATGGGAGTTATGATTTGGGTAACTTGCTTTCCACTTTTGGATTTTGGCTGCTTTCTTAATAGTTTTACACTCCTCCAACTTAGGTAGGCTGGAGGAGCAGTGTTCCTTCCTTGTCCAATCCTATATTGGCCAATCCCTTCAAAGAACTCTTCCATTTATTCTTTAGGCATTCAAGAACGGACGCTGCATCTGTTAGAAATACATTTCATGACAGAAGACATCTCTTAAGACATCTCTTAAGACCCTTTAGGATTTTCTATGCAATCAGAATGGAGTCATGCTCAGCTTTATAGTTCGTTGAGATGAGTCCAGGAGAGAGAGCTTTTTTTTAGAATGTGTTCATTAGGGAATTCAATAAGAATGCCTCTGTATATAGCCTCGCCCATTTATTCTTAGGATATTCTAAGTTAATTTGCTCTAGAGTGTAGGCTTTGGCTACCAGAGTATCTAGGTCACTCTTCTTTGTTATGCCTTGTATCTTTGGTCTAATCCGTTGTGTCCAATGCGGGGAGTCTTCAGCAAGCTTCACGGCTTCTGCTTTTATATTATGTTAGAAGTGATTATCAATTAGTTAAAAAGTTTTATGTAGAGGACTTTCACGCTTTATCCGAATGTGATTTCTATTTCCAACTCACTCTTTTAAGGAATGATCTGGAATACAGTTCGCTTTTATTCATACGTTAAGGAGTTTGATGTCTCTCCTATCTTCCATTATTTGTAGGCCAGTGAGCGTTTCCCTTGATGTAATGGGTGTCAACTTAAGACTTCCAGTTACAATTCTAACTCCTTGGTTCTGGACAACTGTGATTTTTTTAAAGTTTGAGGGTGCAGCCATTCTCCAACTTGTGATTCCATATTCTATTACAGGTCTTATACATCTAGTGTATAGGATTTTGAGAGTAATGTGATCGGTCCAATTTGATCCTGCCAGTTTCCTCAGTAGTGCTGTCCGGTTTACTGCCTTAACAACACATCTGTCTATTTGACTCTTCTAAGTAAGTCTTTTGTCAAATTTTACTGCTAGATATATCGGGAAGTCATCCTTGGTGACGCGTTGATTGCCTAATATCAGATTAAGGGTATTGGGGATACTTGTGGACAGAGTGAAGATCGTGTAGTGTGTCTTATTAGTATTTATTTTGATTCTACCATTTTTCTGTCCATGAAAAGAGTGCATCCAGTGCAGTTTGGATTCTATATTTGGCATTTATTATTGAAGTGAATTTACAACAAATTGCGATATCGTCCGCATAAACTGATAGTTTTACATTGTTAGCCATTTCTTCTTTAATATCATTTACATAAATCAAAAATAGAGTTGGTGAGAGAACACTGCCTTATGGGAGCGCATTCATTGTTAAATGGACTATACTTTTTTAACCTCTGGAGTGTATTCTATCTTTTCGTTGTTGCAGATTTCATACTTTAGGTGAACAGTACATGAATGTTTACAAGTTTGTCAAATGCAGACAAATATTTGCAATTCTAATGCGTGTAAAAAAACATTGTCAAGCTTAACCCATTTAGGAGATCCTGTTGACGTAATACCTTGTGTAAACCAACATTTCTCTAATTTCCACACTCTCACTTTTTCTTAGTAAAGTTAATCTAATATTTGTTAAATTTGTTAAATAAAATATATATAAATATAATTTATTTTATTAAATATTTGGTTAAACTTGTTCAATAAAATAATTCCCTCATTAATAGAACGGTCATTGTCATCATACTTGTCAAAGTGGGTTTCTGAAATTTGCGAGAGGCCCATCTTACGTTTGGATGGTTAATGTATGTATTTAATTTACTCCTTGATATGTTTAAAATAAGTATTCAATCAACTGTAATTAGTTAGAAACAAGATTAGTGTAAAAAAGTACACAAAATACAAGTCGCGTTCACATGTTAATTTATATACATAACTTAAGCGTGTTTTTAAAAATAAAATGGTTATTATTCATAAAATATATAGTGTTTCGGTACTACCATATACTTTATAATCAAACATCTCGATTTCCGCCTATTAACCTTCACATTGGATCACTGGCGAATCCAGGGAGAGAGAGACGGGATTTCTGACTGAAACCTCAACACAAATAGAAAAAAAAAATGTATACTTAAATGGTAAACTCTTGTTTCTGTGAGCGATCTGAGCTTAATATTATTTTATTATAAATTATAAATTAATGTAGTCTTTATTATATTATAAATTAATGTGGAGCCAGAGGCTACAATTGGTACTCTTACTTAATTAAAGAAGATTAGCATGGTCTCTGAGCAATGATAACGCGCTAAATCGTGAAGCGTTCTACAGTTTCAGTCTCAGTAAAAGCAAAGAGGAAGTTGTTCTTACGCGACTGAGAAACATTTATTCTTTTAAATATCTATACACCTTAAATTGAGTGTCTAATGACTACTTAAACTTTAAACTTTGGTTAAGTGGTAAGGTCGAAAACTAACGTCAACGAATTTCACCAATTTCGACCAAAATTCAGATAAATTACTACAAATTGCTTTGGAGCTTGGAAATGAGTTCTCTAAGAGAAAAACCCATGAAACGAAAATTGTAGAGCGTCAAATTCTGCCTCCACTGATTTAAACTATCAACATTTTTAATGAGAGACTATTACACCTCTCGAATCCGACTGTTAAAAGATTGAAGTGGGTATGTGAATTGAGATGAAGTTAAAAATCTTCTATGTTCTGAATTCTTTCCTCCTCAATACGACATATTGATGAATTAAATTCTGAAACAAATGTTGTTAAAAAAATATGTTTTACAGAACATGAAAGAGATTCAGCAGTTCGATTGATTTTCGAAATTCTATCTAATTTTCTCAAACATGCATTTGACAGCAAAACGACTGGTACTTCTTTTTTTTCTTCTTGAAACTACTTGAGGATTGATATAAATCTAAATTATTTATATTTTTATTTATATAAAATATTTAAAATAGAATATTCATCTTAAAGTAGGAGTAAGGAATATAATGATTCTGTAAACGTTTGCAACACCGGGAGCATCAATTACCCTCAGGAGCCAGTCTTTTATTGCCTCCTCGTTTACTGTTTATTACTTCAGCTTCGCTGGAAAAAGCAGAAAAAAAACTCGGAGTAGCCCCTGGGTAGCCGTAATGGTCCTCCGTCACTAATCACCAATAAAAAACGACGTTGCAAAACTTCTTCAGCGAGGGTCGTGGTTCAAATCGACGACGGGGCAGAGCTCGGGGGTCACGACTGTATCAGTATTCCCTGCCTTGCCTCTCGACAAAAAACACCGCTTGCTCTCTTCCTCCCAGCGGCATTCTTACCGCTCATCCTAAACTATTTCTTCGAATAGTAATCAATTTACTGTAGCTCAATGATCTAAGTTCATTTGCGCCGAGATGAAGAGAAGTGCGCCATAACTGTCAATAATTAACATCAGAACTAATTTCCGTCATTATGCAAATAAGGTATAAATTGACGAAATGGTAATATGATTGTAATAATTATAGTAATAAGGCATCACCAACTCAGAAATTCAGTCTCCTCCAAAACTGACGTTTGCAAGATCAGTTCTCCCATCTATTTATCAGTCCTGATTTAAATGACAACCATATTTAAAGAATTTGTGAGCAATAACCTTCGAGGCCCCTACCTTGAACTCCTATCTTACACTTTACACTTCTTGTGACGGATCAGGAAATTTTTTTTTGTGGGAGAGAACGCAAAACAAAAGAAAAGAAACTTTATAAGGCTCGTTGCGTTGTTATTACTAAATCCTATAGAGACAGGGGTCCTATTACTTTATATGATATCCAAACCATCACCAATTAGTAACTTTTAATCCAAACTTTCTTCATTTTTTCACTCCTTTTCCTTTTTTTTCCTTTCTTCTGTCCATTCCTTCCTTCATTTCTCATATTTTCTCTTTCTCGAACCTTCATCTTATTCATTGTTTCACTGAAGTTATTCCAATCTAGGTATTTAAGTTCTTTTGTCCCAAATCTTATAATTTCTTCCTTAATCTGATTAGGATATCCTTTGATGTTTTTGAAGTTATATGACTTTGTCAAATATCCGTTTGTTTATCCTACTACTCATTCTCTTCATGTGAAGAAAGCTTTTCAATCTTCTTTAACTTATTATTGTTTCGAGATCTTCGCCATCTTCATACAATTCTTGAGTATTATTTAGGCCGGTACCCATCGCCCAATTACTTGTTGGTCCCTAGATACACATCAGTACCTTCCTCTCTGTTTTCAGTACTGGTAAATCCCATTGTCTTCAATCCATATAACACTACAAGTTTAATGATGTTATATTATTATTCATTACATTATAATATTTTATAACTACTTATTTTATTATATAACAATTATTGTTTAATTTAGGAAAATAATTTGGACCATATAATACAAAATTATTTAAAACATTTTTTTTTCCTTTATATGAGGTTCTCCTTTGAATGCACCAGACTAAAGTGACGTAGTCAATACCTAATGAATCTTATATATCACTTGTATATACATTTTTATATTAGTACTTAACGATTCCTGAATAGTAGAAACCCAATAGTTATATTGATGTTACGTATTTTAAATGGAAATATGTTTATATACGTTTCAGAAAATCAGAAGAATTTAAACAAAATATATTAAAAAAAAATACACTTAAAGAAAATAAAGAAAAGTTTTCTTTAGAGATAAAGTTGATTGTCTGAACGTTTATCACGTTACAGTGAATTTATATCGCTATTTATTTTTATTTTTTACTATTAACAGTGATATATACTTTTTAAATGTAATATTCATAGGATGAGGAAACGCTTACTAGCTACATAGTAGTGCCAAAGAGGTAAGTATAATTATTCAACGTAGATTAGATGCTGCAATTATTCAACGGAATGTAACGAGAACTTTTAGTGATTAAACCTGTTATTTCACACTTAATATTCAAGATATTACAAACCCCAAATACAATAACTTCCAGGAATCTAGTCAAAACTTCAATGATGTCTTTACCGAATCTAGAACCGTCAGCATTTTCAGTTCATTCCGAAATTATTTCCTGACTTATTTCTTTTCCAACATTCAGCAATCTAATTGCTAACATTTAAAGCTTTACTTTCTTTATTTTTCTACAACAATAATTTCGTTGTTCTTTATCTTTATTTCATCTTTATTCTATAACCTACTATATTCATTTTATTTGTCGTAATTTAAAAAGTAAAATGAGAGATTATTCTATTGTTCTATGTTACTGAAGTTGTTCTATCCTCATAAAGGAAGTAATCTCAAAAAAATTTTTAGGTGTGTTCGGATACTGGTTTCCATAATTCATAGGTAGAGGCGTAACCTTTACAATATAGCGAAGGTCAAACATACTAATTTTAAACATTATATTCCCACTAATATTCTTGAGCGCTAGAGGAGGCTTTAGAGAATCTCTATGTGAATAAAATATTATCAACTTTATTGTTATAAATATTTTTACTTCCATATAACTAAATATAGAATACATAGTAAGGAAAAGGAAATAAATTTTTGAGGGCCACTGGGTCTAAATAACAAACTCTGGAAATAAGTGTATGTGAAAGGTACAGTCGGCTCTCGATAGTTCTTATTTTTCGAAAATTAGAATTCTCCAGTGTTAACTTCGGCAAATCGAAAAAATACTGTATTCTGGTACGCTCAATAACTCAAAATCCTTTTCATAACATGAGGGGGAGAGAACGTTCTATAATTTGAACTAGACCACTTCTCCTATACAATTTGAAATTTTCCTAGTAATATTTTTTACACGAGGCTATTTATATATATATATATATATATATATATATATATATATATATATATATATATATATACAATTTATGTGATATCATAAGTATTTAAAAAATATATAATCAAAACTATTTATAATTAGATTTTTTTTTTTCCTCTTGATAATTCAAATTTCTTTTCAAATTTCAAGTCTCGATAATTCGTATTTCTTCGATAATAATAATTTTTCTTGTAGTCGCTTAGATTTCGAATTATACAGAGTCATATAGCTAAAATATTAAAAGATCAACCGAACTGAAATTACGTGGCTTACAGTGCGATTGGCACTGCTGGAAAGGAAGCACAAGGATTGAAATGGGGAATGAAATTTTCTTTTATGTCATCTACAAACTCAATCTATAAACTCAATAACTCAATGGAATTGTCTTACAGGGCTTAATTACTTCAGGTCATTTATTAAATAATTAAATTTTAGCAATGATATCTTAATTATCATATACTTTGTTGATTTGTTTAAATGGAATTTCCTGGTATTATTTTAGTGCAAATATTTTTCATGTTCTTTATGTTTTTTTTTTTTAATTTATCTATTTTTCTAATTTAGTTCATTGAACCCACCAAGATATTTTGTCAGATTTTATTCAAGGATTCTTGTGGCAAGTCTTAATTAAGATAAACCTAAAATAACATTGATATAAAATATTTCCAAGCGTGACACTATGAGTAAATTCAAACGAACCAAAATGTTTGAAATTAGTTGTATGGAATCAGAAAATAACTAAACATTTTTGTTTTTGCACAAAGTATTTCCTAAATTATCTCAATAAGTATAACATTGTTACTCAAATTAATTTCGTTCCACTATGATTCTTCTTTTTTATAATTCTTTTTTTTTTTTTTTTTTTTTAATTTTTTTAATTTTAAGTTTTTCTGTTTAGAAGAATGCACCCAGATATTTAGTCAGATTTTATGTTTTACTCTTTGGGGAAGTATAAATATTGGTATAAACTTTTCCTATAACGTGAGGTACTTTTTTCATTGTTTTGATAATTTGAAAAAATTTATAAGCCAAAGTTACCCTGAGAAGTTGCTGGATAGATTATTTCTTCAAAATAAATGATGAGATCTTCCAAATACTCTTATCAAAACTACTGCTGCCTATGAGGTAAGAAAAAAATTGCTGTATCCCGGACTAATAAGTATGACAAACTCCCCTTTATGTGGAATCTTTGTAACAAATTATAATATTAAAAAAAATTGATTTTTTGTTATGTTAAATCGTATTTCTTGCATATTTGGCATAAGGTGCCAAGCAGATCAATAAATATTATTTTAAAAAGAAGAAAAATATTAGTTCATTAAGAACTATTTATAATATTTTATATTATATTTTTATAACTATTTATATTTTTTAAAAATTACCGCAATATGTAGTTAAATCTCGAATCATCAACAACTAATAACATGTAGAGAGAAGGTGAAATGTTTTAATCGTTAAAAAATTGTAAAATATTATTTAAACTATTGATTGGGCAACCACAATATTGAAACTTTTATAACCTAATGTACATTAATAGAGAATATATGATAGCGATTAATAATGTGGTCTTACAATTGCTTTATAAAATAAAAAAAAACCGATCAATTTTTTTTTTCTTTTAAAAGTGACAAATTAAAATAAATAAAAAGTTAATTCCAATTATTTGCCTCAATATTTTTTTTCATAGTTATTAATTTGCTAAAAAAAAATAGCATCATTTCAGTAACACATTCAAAAACAGAGGATTTTAAGTGGAACATAGAAATCATCTAGAGACCTTATTTTTTTCCTAATTGTCCGATTTTAACGATTTAATTTTTTGCCTTTTAGGAAATTTCGTAAATTTTAAAAACCATATACAATATAAACAAAAAAATGAATACTTTAGTAAATTTTAAAAAACCATATACAATATCAACAAAAAAATGAATACTCTTTGAGTGACGGCGGACGGACAAAAATATTTTTATTCGTTTTTCGAATTCTACGTATTCTGAAACGTAAAACCTCAAATTTTGAGAGGGGGTTAAGTTTTTGAATTTTTTGTTCGATAACAATGGTTCATTATTGAAAATAATAAACCAAAACTAAAGGCTACTACACACAGAACGCGATATGTACAGGCGATGCGATATCTCTTTTCGGTTTCCCTGCGGATTATCACACTTTATGTTGCTGCTATAATGCAATAGATAATAACACAACTATACCGCGATATCGTCATAGATAAGAATATCATATTGCCGAGAAATATCGCTCTCTGTGTATATGAGCCTTTAAACCACGAATCATTCCTGAAGAACTCCTTTCTAAGTCTTTATACCTTAATCCATCGAATCCGGATCAACTAATGGATTTATTGTAAAATTAGTGTTTCTTCTGTTGACATCAATAACTTTTGTTCAACCTTTCCTCTAAGCTTATAAATAAAGGGATGGAATCATTGCGAATCAGTCGACGAAGAGATTCATTGATAATAGCAATAAATAAAAAAAAAAAAAAATGCAGGACGTCAACACCCCTGCGCCAAGACCAAAGAAGAACAAAACCAATCCGTTTGGAATTAAGTTAATGAAGGCGGTGTCCTTCAGTCCTGCACTACACCAATCTTACCTCCATAGCTCTTAAAATAGTACTGCCACCGCGACTTGCTATTTAAAATTCTCATGAGTGTATTTTCGTGTCACGGTAATTAGATTCCTAAACTTCCAGACGGTCTGGAATTTAAATTTATTTTAAAATGCGTTTATTTAACTATCCGGACTTTAAATATTAATTTAAAAATCTATATCGTAACATGTACCATTTTGAAATGGACAATTCGATTGTCGAATCAATTTAACCGACGCACTTTAAATTAAATTGAATTATTTGATATTAATAACTATCTAAATTGATCGACATTAATAAGTAATCTATCCTACTAAATATAATCATATCTTAAAAAAAATACCTGTAAAAGCAATATTGTTCCGTTAGATACGGACTTTTTTTATTTACTTATTTTATGAACAAGCCTATGATGATCACTTAAATACTAAATGGAAAATTAGTAACCGACTCTCCAGAAAAGAAGAAACAGTCCTCTGCCGCTCAAGAATTGGGCATTGTGAATTTTCACATGCCTCTTTACTAAGAGGACTAGACCCACCGACTTGCGAGACCTAGGTGCAAAGCATAGTCCAACATATCATCCAAGACTGCCCAGTATTTAAGAATATAAGGACAAATTTGGAAATAGCTCAGAGTCTAAAAGAAAACCTCACTGACAACGAAAATGCCGTGGAAAAAATCTTGCAATTTTTAAACATTATAAAATTCTACAAGAGAGTATGGATAGGAAGTGTTGCCAATGTCCCTACAGGGTATAGGTAACCATAAAAACAAATAAATAAATAAATACTATTTGAATTAGATACTTACTTTCTTTCGTTTTTTTTTCAGAGTAATTACCTTCCTACAAAAAAAAAAAGGTCCCTCAAAAATTAAATCTTGGTTCCGCTACTGGTTCATGGTAAATTTGAAAACTTTTTAACTTTGATATGAGCTTACTCAAAATATTTGCAATGTGGATTGGTTCATTTTCAAACCCTTAAGTTAAATTCCCTCCATTTGAACCTTATTTTTAGTTTTTTGAGTAAAGTTTGAAAAAAACTTTTAGTCAGGACGGTTACTCATCCCATCCCCTCCATGACACCAGTTACACGGAGGCTGAGGACACTCAGGTAATCCCAGTGAGCCCGAGTACCCTCCGCGACCTTGCCAGCCGGACATCCTGAAGAAAGTGGACCTTACCACTCCTCTCTTACGACAGTTCTTCTCCCCTTGCTACCGTTGTATAACTGCCTCATCCTTCTTCTGTAATGTTATCCCCAACATTTGTCTTCTATCTTCTTCTCCAGAGTTTTATTTATTTTATTTTTTATTTATTAACGTTTTAATGGGAGGATACTGCCTGCTGCCTTAGTCTCTCAGAAAGAAAAACTATTGAAGATGACTAGCTAACAAAGATTTTTCTTTGTTTTATAGTAGTATAACATTATTATGGTTTTGTTTTTTTAACTACATTATACTAAATTAAATAATTAAATAAACTGATATTTTTATTTATCAATATATTTATTGAGCTTTATAGCTGTATTTATCAGCTGTACTAACTAATAAATGTTAATTGGTATAATAACATGGACAGATTTATAGAGAAACTACCCATTGTTAAAAATCCAATAATATTTATATATATGTGTTTTCAGACGCCTATGAGCATTGTCAGGAATTACAGAAGAAGTAGGTTTGGATAGACCTGAAGGTCGTGATGGAAGAATACGTGTATGGATTGGGTTAAATCATTAATATAAAGAACATTATGGATAATTTTGTTTGTGGTAGAGTAAGGAGCATTGACGACTTTGTGAAGGATTTTGGATTGGAAGGATTGTATACGAGATGCCCAAATCTCAGCTCCATAGTCTAAATAGGAATTATTATATTTAAATAAATTAGTTAAATTTGAATCTAAAAGTAAATAGAGTATTCCAACGTAGTAGTCCAGTAAGATATAATTAACATAACTAATAGACTTGTCGATTTTTGCAAAACATTCATCAATCGATGAATCGATAACATTATAATGGTCTGAAATTTGAGTATAATTAAATATACAAAGTAAACAAAGCGATTGAATATAGAGATTTTTTAAACGTAGTGATTTAGCCTGATCTTGCCTGCATTATTTAATCTAGGAATATTTTTAGATATTTTTATTCTAATAGGTTAATACACTTTCTTACAACGTTATCCTACGGTTAATTTACTGTGTATTATTATGCGAAATAATTTACAGTTTCCAGATTTATAATGCACCAGTACAGATGCAGGTAGGGTATCTTTTTCTATTTTGTATAGGATCTATAACGTATTCATAATTTTCTAAAGACACAAAATAGAAGTTTGAATCCTCGAATTGGCTGTTGCAGTTAAAAATACAATCTTCAAATCTTCATATTAAATTTATCAAAACAGTTTGCTCCAAATTATTTCCCACTTGGTTACCAAAAAATTATTTACTATACCGGTGTATTATCAACTGTGATAGAAAATGAACAAAATGGATTTTTATTTCAGTCACAAGTTTTCGGACCATAGGTTATTAGCCTAGTTCTTAGGTATAATTTTCGAAATTGTATTATTTTATAAATTATTGTGGTATAAGATATCTTCATATCTAGGGATTAAGGTAGCAGAGATTTTGAAACGTATTTGTCAAGCATAATTCATTTGATAAAATCCTCAGTAAGGTTCTTATTTTGATTATGAGAAACAGAGGTGGAAGTATAAGAGAAATAGTACCCTATATGCTTTTGTATTATGCGATATACATTTAGAATCCGGATGTTAACCGTAAGATAACATTGTAAGAAAAAATGTATTAGATTATTAGAAGAAAAAAAACAAAACAACATTGAGTAAAAAATATGAAAATAAAACCAGTTTGAAGGTATGATCCAAGGAAGGGGTGCGAAAATTACCGCAGGGATTGTATTACAGCGGTTAACCAGCTGCGAAGTAATGGGAGAACAACAGAAAATTAAACATTAGCCCTCAACTGGGAATGAGCTCAGGATGTTTCCGGAAGCGACAACTAGAGGAACAGAATGTAGCCAGGGAAGGCCAGAGTCATCTAGTTCAGCCTTACAGAAGGACCTCCTATGCCGCAGCGTAGCCTCCATGAGTCTTATCTCCAGAAGAGTCTGGAGTCCAGATCACGTAAAAATAAGTAAATCTATTGGAGATCTCAAGAAATCTACTGTCAACGTATTAACAAGCATCAATAATCAATGGTCAATACAAATCTAATTCCTGCATGAATATCAATAATAATAACATAAAAGAATATTGTGCAGCATGCTAAGTTAAGTTATCAATGATATGTTTGGATGTGGCACTAATTGAAGAATTCATAATGCAAGAAAAATATGTTGCATTTTATATAAGAACAGATGTATTCAATTCATTAACAGTATATCACTGCCGTACTTGAAAGATCTATGACACTTTCCTATTACTAACTACCCATCGAGATTAAACGTATTATATCCCACACTCTAATTTCGAAATAAAAACTATAAACAATTGAAAATATCACCAGTTATTTAAATTAAACATGACATGCAGGTTTATGTCTGTTTTTTAACGAGACCGTGTATTTTACTGATTTTACATTTTTTCTTACTGTTTCGGATTTTTTTTCTTTTTCCTTCACTACCTCGCCTTTTCGACTATTATGTTTTGGGGGAGCTTTTTATCAAAATACTGTCTAATTTGAGATAAGCCCCCCGAACCAACTTTTTGTAACTTTTCGGATTTAATTGATATGAGGGTCGACTATTATATTTTGGGGGGCGCTTTTCATGAAAATAGTGTCGGATTTGAGATAGCGCTATCTCCAATCCGACAGTATTTTCATAAAAAGGGCCCCCTAAAACATATAAACAGACTTAAATATCGAAGAAATTCTAAAGTTACAAAAAAGATTATTCGAATCGTATTTTCATCTTAAATAACGAATAATAGATAACAGATAATGCATATTATTTGCAAATAACAAATAATTATCTGTCCAAAGGTCGTTGAATAAGAAATAACGAATAAAAATTTATCTATTATTCGTTATCTAGATAAAGTTTCAAATAATTTATTTAAGTAACGCCCAACACTGTTACTGTCAATATAAAATTTGCAATATTTTATTTATTGTTCCCACTCAGTTAAAATTCATTTTATTTTATTTGAACTTTTTTTCATTTATTCAGGTTCTTAAATGCCCTCGGGCAGTGGAAGGAATTTGTTACATGTATATATTGTATTATTATGTATACTATATATGTAAATTGTTTTAATAAACATTTTGTAGGGAAAGAAAAAAAAAAAAAAAAAATCAAGTTCTTGCAGCAGCGAATCATTCGACTGGGACGGGATGGCTGAACGGGCTAATGCATTTGTATCACGCGTTGGCTGACAACCTGATAACCAGAAGTCTTTACGAATTCGAGTCCCGGTGCCACAGGAATCTTACCATTATGAAAAGGAATCTTTCGAATTTATCTATAATTTAAACCCACTCTCTCCCCTGGCTATGGCAGAACGAACCCTATACTGTCGAAAAGGTGAGGTAGGAAACAAAAACAGAAAAAAAAAACAGGGCATTCACCATGTATAATTTGGATCATTGCTAAAAATAAACTGTACTCATTTCTTTTCAGTACGTCTTATTAATATCTGGGTTTGGTATCGGTGCTTTTCCGCGACTCCTTGGACTAGCGTCCCCTTAGGATGTTTCTTTTCTCTTCCCTTAAAAACAGGGTTTGAAATCGATAATTATTTTTTCCACAAAATCGTGTGAGAAAAATTATATTTGATTATTAATTTGAAAACCATTCCTCATTTATAAATAAAAATCGAAATCTATCTTTGATGTTTATTGAATTGATTACAAATTATGATAGTTCACTAAGTAATACGGTTTTACATAAATAAAAATGATTAAATCGTGATCAAAACAAATTTGATCAAAAAATAAAAATCACTGTTTACACACAAATCAAATAAAATGTTAATATGTATGTATACGTTAATAATGCACACATTTTTATTATTATTTTTTTTTTAAATCGTTTTAATTGTGCACGTATATTTATATATTTCTTTTTTTTAACCCAGAATTTCTAACGAATTTCGGAAACAAAGATGTCCTGTTGCTAATAATTGACAACAATATTCCCCACCTATTACTCCAGACTCAAAATATATCATTGAGATTACAAAAAAATTATGTTTCAGATTTAAAAAAGCAATAATCGAGAATTATTATTATTGCTAAATGTGTTAAAAAATAATGATCAGAATATGATTTTTATTAATCATGATAAAAAGTAAAAATCATCAAAGAGTTTTAAAAATTTCAGAAAAATATTTTGATCAGATTTTATTTATATTGTTATTTTTGGATTATAGTTTTCTAATTCTGCTTAGAACAAGAGATTTTTACCTAACATTTTATAAACAAGACAAAGTCGAGCTAATAAACAAACCAGTGAAGTTTTAGAACTATAACAAAATAACACCCGAATTCACGATTATTAATTTTCTATTTTTACATCACTACTTCTTTTTTATTAGAACTATAAAATATTTCTATAAGCACCGTCACACCCATCTTCTGGATGGACCTTTTTTTCCTATTCCCGAATACACAGCAGAAAGGGACGTGGAATGCGTCGTGATAGATGGATATAAATAGGACAAGGGAAGGGAAGAGAAAAAGGCAGAATGGAAGCCGATAAGAGAAAAAGGTGACGAGAAGAGAACTTGATAACAATGGACGCTAGCGGTGAGAGCCGATGGCAGGGGGGTCGCCCGACAGATTCCGGATCGGACATGGCTATTTTACTCTTTTTCAAGGGCTATTGTTTCTTCAGCAGTTCTCCAGGCCTTGCTCCAGGCCCTCTCGGTCCCGCATTCCATCTTTTATTAGGAATAATTCGCTCCTAGCTCTGGAAAAAAGGAACGTTTACTATTGTACTCAGCACATTTTACCAGCAACGGAATAGTATAACATTCCATCTCCACACTGCGGAAAACATTGGTAGCATTCGTAGCATTGTCACAGGTTCAACGTTAGTCATTTATTATTTGTCTTAAATCGTATTCCTAGTTTCAATTTGAGGATCTACATTAATACATTTGAGTTTTTAAAAATAATAATATCAATTTGGTCCTACCAGATGGCAACATTTACTTGTTGGTGCCAATAATAATAATATATAACATTAGATGTTAAATGTTTTAAATTTTACAAAAGCTTAATTTTTTTTTTTATTCAATTTATATTTATATTTTTATATTTTCAGATGTTCAATAAGTAAATACATTCAGTAAATGGATTATAAATAAGAATAAGAAAAAAATAATAATAAGCAGTAAGAATAACAAAAATAATAATAATGGCGGTAAGAATACTGATACGAATAATAAATAAGAATAAGATATAACTAATATATTAAATAATATAAAAACAATGATGAAAGAGCAAGATATAATTATCTCCTATGTTTATACAAAGAAAAAAAAAAAAAGAACCTGTACCACACCATACCATAAATAAAGAGTTTCGAGATCAGTACGGGTTAACGGTTTTGCAGGGGGGTGATTAAGCCAGGAACACGCTCAACCGCCAAATTTTACCATTTAATTACCAACTTTATAGAGGCTCGGTGTGCCCCAGGAGTTGGGGTCTCCCCATCTCAAAGTCAATTCACGGCTGATTTTTACTTTTTTTTTTTGTTCTTCCCTACCTCGCCTTTTAGGCTATACGATATTTTCCCGAACCAGAGGGTGAGGGCGGGGAATTTAAAATTTCCTCTGGCACCAGGACGCGAACTCGTACTTTTCTTCAATCTCAAATCTTGGTTATCTAGTTGGCGGGCAATTCGCGGTGCTATGCACACACGTTAGCCCATTCGTCCACCCCGCCCCCTGGTCCATGGCTGATTAAAAATTATTTGACATCAGCCGGATTCAAACTCGGGAACTTGAGCGTAGCAGTCCAGAGCCTAACTCACACATAAAAATATATAGATAAAAATAACCGATAATATAAGGACAGGAGCATGGTTGAGAAGTTAGTTGAGGGTTGCAGTCATTGAAAAAACACAAATAACAAAATTATTTTGGTCGACGTTTCAGCCTGAGTCTGAGACCTTGATCAGAGCTGAGAAAGTACAAGATAACAACTTATGTGATATGTGAACAAATAAAAAATGTTATCTGCTAATAAATAAATTCTGTGTAGTTAAATATTTATTGAGATTTAAAACTATGGTACATGAAAAATACAACAAGTACATTGTGTAGTGAATTGAAATAAAACTCACGAGTGTTGTATGTAATAGTAAGATTATAAAAAAGAAAAAATGATAAGTGGTAAAATTTTTAAAACTTAATATTACAGGATATTGCATTGTGTGATAAACATGAAAAAGAATTATAATTAATTAAGACTTATTTAAGTAAGCCGTAAAAAATAAAATTAAGTTCTATTTAATGAAAAAAAATGTGAAATATAACACCACTTCGTAGTCTATAAAACATTAACAGTCTATAATTAAATTTTTATCTTTTATATTATTTTTTTTTCATTCGGTAGTTATTAATTTTATTTTTCACTACTCACTTAGAATTTATTTATTAGTACATAACATATTTTTTGTTCTGATGTTTTTTTACAAGAGTTGTTTAATAATTTTTTGTTTCCTATTTCGTCTTTCCTCAGCTCTGATAAAGCCATGAAACTTAGGCCAACGTCAGCTCAAACTAATTTTTTTTTTTTTTTTTTAATTCTCACTAACTGCAACTCCTAATTTATTTCTCAATAATAATATCGCCAGACAACTGTTTTTTCTCCATTAAAAAGAGGAGTATATCACTAACTAGCGTAAGTATTCTGTAGTAACATAAAAGTTTATTTTATTTTATTTCCTAGTGATAGGAATAGACCATCAACAATAATAGGGGTGACTAGGAAGAATAAGAGTGTAGAATTAACCTATAAGAATAAGATCTAACTAATTAATAATTAATGTGGTTTAACTAAATATAATCCAATGGAGTAAAATGTTACAATAAACAAAATAATAAACTCAAATTTATCTTATGCTTTCTTTTTTTAATTGTGGATTGATGGTTGACTGTAGTGAATGTTTGAAGAGAAGGATGGTTGATTGATCAATCAAATAAAAAATGGCAAACATAAATAATTCGATCAGGTTAGTTTATCTGTCTTATCTTAGTTTTCTCCTTATTTTCTCCTTCCCGTCAATCTATTTTCCATATCTTCATCTCTACTTTGATAAATTTGCTCTTTTCTTTTTCTTTTTCCATCAGTATATTTTGATCTCAATTATCTCAATTTTCTATTTATATCTATTATTTCCTTATATAACTTCATATTCCTTTTTCCTGTTTTACATTTTATTCTAAGATTACCATTTTTAGTTCTTATGTTAGCTTATTTATGTTTACTTCGTTAGTCCACTCTTTTTAGTGGTTATTATTATTTATTTCTTGGTTCCCTGTTATTGTTATTATCCTACCTACTTTTTTTACTTTAATGCTCATTTATCTACTTCATTTCACTTTAAGTTTTCCTACCAACATTGTTAATGTTTCTCATACCAATTGTTATCTGGTTCTTTTCTCAGCCCTGATGAAGGCCTAGAGTTATAAATATTATTATTTATTTTTACCATTTTTTATCCGACTAATCAACCCAAGCATCCATCTCTTCAATAATTTATCAGTTCTTTGAAATTTCAATTTGTTTTAATTGAAAGATGAGATGTTCTGTTGGCTCATCTGTATACAGGAGAATTGTCAGTTAAGGACACGTATTTTATGTCTGTTATGAGAGTTTCCTGTTAGTATCTTGTCTAGAAGGAAGGTAAGATTCCGAACTGTGAAGAGGGAAGTGGAACGGTGATAAAAACGATTGGGGGAGCGGATCTTCGTCGGAAGATGAAAGTTACGTGGTTGCATTTTGATTCATTGACTTTGTTGCACCGATTATTGCGCCATTGCTCAATCAGAGAGGAATGTCTTTATGGGTTCAGGGATGCTATTTCAGGGTATGGGTGGGAGACATTTACATACCGGAACACCGGTATAAACGTAATATATAACTGGAAAATTAGGAGCTGTGGCGGACTCAGAAGGAATTCTAATCTAATAATAAACTAATTCTATAATAAAGAGATTACATACATTTAAAAATAGTTAAATAATATACAGTCGCCCTCATAGTAATTGCAACACCTATTTCTTTGGGTTCTAATGCTGATAACCTTGATTCCATTGTTTTTTTTGTTTTTTTGTTTTCTCTACTTATTAAGGTTACAAGAAAACTTTTACATTGTTTCACAGTTCAGTTTTAACCAATGCCAGGATAAAAGCTGTAAGTATGGCCTTTAACAAAAACTGTCCAAAAATTATCAAAGACCATACACGTCAAAAAACATTAAAATTGTGACGTTACATGTAGTTAAGGAATTTTCACGGATAATAGTAACGAGGATAGGGTACTATCAACGATAGTCATAGTTTTGAAAAATAAAAAATGTTTCCAACGATTTTCCATTATTGAACAATACAATTCACCTGTGTATATAACGTTTTGCGATCCTGGATTATTTAGAATCAATGGACATCAAAACGAGTGTTTCTGTTGAAAACTCGGATTAGAAAATGTTCACGATCTTGCTTTCCCTTCCTGAACAGTGCCTATACTTGATACATAAGTATAAGTGGAAATAAAAATCAGTTAATTTACTTATTTTATTTTTCTATATTTCTTTTTCATTATTATTTCTATCTTAGTTATTATTTGTATGTACACATTGTGTGAATGATTCATGTATCCTTTATATTAATGCCGTTTAATGTGGCAGTATGTATTAATATTCAATAAAAAAAAAAGTAAAATAAAAAAAAAAATCAGTACTTTCTTACGAAGGTTACTGTATCCAAAATTTTTCATGTTTCACTAGTCAACCACGTTGGTTGACACTTCCAACAAGACAACCTTGGAAGATTTTACAAAGGTATTCGAATGTTTATTAAGCAATAGAAATCTATGATTTAAATGGAATAAATAAATTATATGAATGCACAAATGTTTGATAAATTAATAAAACTCACTAAAATAGCAAAACAAGAAAACCTACGAACAGTAGTGTTGTGTCCTATTATTGAATATTTCACTTCTTTCATTCGTCCAATAGTCCGTTTTTAAAAATAACAATTCATTGCGATAACCAGTAATTCATATTTCATTAAATTCAGGAGACTCGTGGTAAATGTAATAAGTTTCATAAATGGTTTTTAGAATGTTAAATTATTGTTAGAATGTAAATAAAAGTGATTTGAAAATTTTAGTAGTGATCTGAATCTCGTTGTTTGTTTACATTTTTTTTTTACTGTTTAGGCTTAGTCATTACTCCTTCTCCTTAACTATTAGCTCAAATTATTGTTGAGTGAATGTGCATATTGGCATTGCTGACTATAAGGTATTGCACCATGATATTTTGTAATAGGGGATCAATGGTTGACTGTAGTGAATAATTGAAAAGAAGTTGGTTGGGATGTTCAGTCAACACTGAACTTTTGACTGAATACTCCAACAGACTTCTCTTCAATTATGATATTTTGTTTTTCATTTTCAATTAAACTGAATTTGATGAATACTCTCCGACTCAGATTTGACACACTCAAGAAGCGTTCATGGTGTATTACTGTAATTGTATTAACGGGCTCGAATTAGTCCGGTAATTTAAGTGATAGTAACAATATATAACTTCCTTCTTTTTTTTTACCATTCTTTATTTTGTCATGAGGAAGTTTAGGACGAGCCTAATTCTTAAAAACACATAATTATAACCATAAGTTCTTCCGTCTCTCCTTCTCATCCTAAAGTTAATTATTGTGAATGCTTACTATACAACCATTTAATTGTTAGTTTCAAAAAACTTTTTATTTGTCAAGAAAATGTGCTTTCATACCAAAGGTATGTAATCCAGACTCGAAAACCTAACCGAATGACCTGATGGACCGAAAACTTGATATACTTTAACAAGCAATAAATAACGTTCCCTGTTGGAATATTTCAAAATATCCTGACCATTTATTACACTTTAATCCATTAATTGGAGTTATTATTACAAATCCTATCTATATGTAATGCTTACGTGTAACTAATAGAAAGCGACTTTTATCCTTCGTATATGCTTTTATAATGCCATAAAATAATCCATCTTTACTTTGATTCGAAACGGTATGATAGCAGCAAAACGTATAAATTGATCTATATCGATTACCTGTTATACTCCACATGAGTGGGTTCCTCCACCTTCGATCCCATATAGGAATCACGTATCCATGAAATGTTAACAATCCGATCCAGAGTTACACAAGTTCCCATTCAACCTATGAATGGATGATGGGAAAATAGCAACAGTATCCAGGAAGAGAGAATGCCTTAGTTACATAGCCTCGCTATGATCCATGTACTGTAACATATTGCCATTCAGTTCCTGGCGAGCTGTAACAGCTCCAAAGTTCAAATTCTGATAAAAATTGTCCTCTGACATTTTCTTCTGCGATAGTTACGGAAACTTATGGTTTTTCTGTTACAATACCTATTTAATATACAAAGTTTGTACGAGCCGACCGAATATTTTTTTAATAATTGTGAATATTTACAAAAGTAAATGATTTCACATCATAGAGAATTATAGATACTATATTTTATAGTACAATATATATATATATATATATATATATATATATATATATATAATATATATATATATATATATATATATATATATATATATATATATATATATATATATAATAATAATAATAATAATTATATATACAATATGATAGATACAATAGCGAAGCTATGAAAAGTCATAAAGAATTAGATAAACAATATGCCATCTAAACATGCAATTAATAGCTGTTCTGAAAATAAATATATAATTTCAAAACACCTAGTTCTGCCATATATACTGTTACAAACGTTGAACTTCGTTTACATCCTTGGTTATTATTTAGATAGTCCTTACCTCTATCAGGTTATTTTCTTTACATGTCAGGACAATAATCCCAATTAGTTTGTATTTGGAAAATATAGATCAGAGATTTTCAACACTTTGAAACCGATGGTTATCAGCCGTATGTTCGTGTACCGCACTGTAAATAGGTATAATTGGATCCTATCTGTATGTGACAGACCTCGACCGGGCCGTCCCCGCACTATGAGAATGGCAAATGCTGTGTGACCAGTGGTTGCTCGAATTAGAAAAATCCGATCAATGTCTTGCATGATGAAAAGTGACCTTAGAATGGGTACTTTTCGAAGAAAGACTGGACAAAAACTAACCACTTCCAAAAAAAAAAAAAAAATTAGAGTGGGTTGATGCAAAGTTTTCATTGGCTGTTACACCAATGGTCTTCATCAAAAGATTTTTTATAGCGATGAGAACATTTTTAGAATTAGTGAAAAATTGCAAGCGCACAGCTCTAAAGAAGCCCAGGAAATCATTGGAAGAGTGGAAAGAATTCATCACCCCATCTCAGTGATGGTTTGGTGGATTCATGTGGGAGGAGTTAAAACAGCTGCTAAAAACTATCAGGATGTATTTTGGAACCTGTTGTCAAGCCTCTAAATGATACTCGGTTTGCTGGAAGTCATATGGTTTTCCAGTAGGATTCCTCACCAGCTCACCAGGCCAGGTCAACTCTGCATTGGCTGCAAAAGATCATTCCACAGCTCATCTCTTCTTCGGATTGGCCCTCAGGAAACCCTGAAATCAACCCTTTAGGTTACCGGCTCTGGTCCGAACTGGAGAGGATGGCATGCCACAGAGCACACCCTAACTTGGAAAGACTCAAACAATTTTTGGTCCGAGCAGTTGAGGGCTTTCCTCAAGAAGTGCTATTGATGACTGGCCACGAAGATTAAATGCCTGTCAAGGCATAAGGGAGACATTTTGAATAATTAACATATATATATATATATATATATATATATATATATATATATATATATATTTAATATAATAAACTTTAATTTTATTAAGATTTATTAAAAATTGAAGCAATGAATGAATGATTTATATTTTTCGTTAATGCTTCATAGAAATATACGTATGTAATAGAATTTATAACAATGTAAATATGTAAAATGCAAATATTTTTAAGTAATATAATTACAAAAGACAAAAATAATACGCAGTAAATCAGGGATGTCAATCCTCCGTGGTCCCACAGTATTTTTTTCTTTTTGCTCAGATCTTCTTAAAAAGATTTCAAGTGAGAATCATAAAAATTGTACTTTACATTATTTCGTTGTTGAACGGTTTGAAAATTTACCAAACTGAAACTTCGGAAATGTAGGGTACCATCCAAAAATCCATAACCTCATAAAAATTCATTGTCCTGTTAGAGTTGCCTTCCTCAAAAAGTTTGATAGCGAAACTTGTGTTGTGTTGACATAGAACTTTGCTACACTGATCAATGTGTAACATGCGTATAATAAATAGATCAACAAAATCATTCACTGATGAAGAACGATGTCAGTCAACAACGTTGCCTATAGCAATAAAACGTTGATTATTTTGAATAACTTCTTATAGTATGATAGTAATGGCGGAAGGGGGTAAATAAGATATCGGATAAAAAATATTGAAAACAAGCTTTAGTCCGTTCAGATTAGCAAAAGCGATAATGGGGAAAAAATGTTACCAGGACTAATTAGAATTTTTTCATGTTGATTTTACAATCCTTGTAGTTCTTCGGGCACACTCATCCTCATTTCGTCAGCCTCTAATACTTTCTGGTTTTCTGCATGCAGCTCTGTTTCATCTTTGTTGATTAGATCTATCTGCATTTTGGCCTTCCACGTCATCTCTAGCTAAACATTGAGCCATCCTGCTCATCTTGTATTCCTTGCCTTTTTATCAAGAAATATTGGTAGAATAGATTCTTTATTAGCCCATGTCTTCCATATGTCACTAATCTCACATCACATCGCTTCGGCTTTCGTCTTAAGGATTATTTTTTTCAAATCTCTCCATATCTTTTTTCCAAGATTTTGGTGTTCAGGTCTTCCTGTCGTATTACAGAACTGCTTTATTACGTATTTATTTATACATAGTGATACGTCTGAAGAAATGTACAAGGTGCTCGTGGCAGCAGAAGTTCAAAAACACTTCAACTCGGCCGAATAGCATAATATGCACTCAATCATTAAATGAATCAAAAATAAATCGAAGAACAGTAGATTAGTAGTCTTTGGTACATACCTCTTTTTATCAAATTATTAACAACTGCCTGAAATTTCGTAAATAGCTCCATCTCATCGTAAGCTACGAATATTTTATTAACGAAAATTGTCGGAATTTGGTACGTTTTCAATCTAGAGATCAGTAAACTTTGTCTCTTTAACTTGAATCGTAAGATAATTTAAGCAAATAATCGAGAATAAAGGTGGCCTTCAAAAGTATTGAGCCGTTTGGCGTGAGATACACATGCAAAATTTCAAAATAACGAGGTCATATATGCAAAACCGTCCAATACTTTTGTTTTTCGCATTTTTTTGTCGGTTTTGTGATCGAATTATTTTATGCTCAAAGTGTAAAGCATGTTTGAGGATCTCCAGATTGAAAACACCCCAATTGAAAACGCCAGGAGTTTCCATAAATAGATAGTTGTAGGTTACGATAAGATGAAGCTATTCACTACGTTTTAGGTGGACCTTTATAATTTGATAAAAAGGGGTCTATACCACGGATTATAGTATTTTATTAAGAGATCCATTTTTAAATGGTATATTCTAAAATTTCAAATCTCTTTTCATTACAATATTGGTTTAACTGTAATATAAATGTGAAATTTCTTTTTATAAAAAATAAAATTATATTTACATTCGATCGCTAGATTCGCGAGGATTCTTCCAGTATAACATTTATGTATGTACTGTATAGATTATTAGACCAACTGAGCTACCTCATTTGCTTTCAATTTTGTTGCTACATATTTTTTCGTTACTTTACTTCATATATTCGAAATACCAAAGATATATCGATAACAAATATAATGTGATTCAACATCAAAAGATAAAATATAGGTGAGCTTATCGTTCTCATCAAACCCTCATTACAGATAATGAAGATGTTTTACAATAGTATCGTCCAGGCTTTCCATAATCCATTGATATCATCATTTTCCAACTGTCCCTGAGCGGTTTCCCAGAAGCAGCAGAGCGGTCCCCAACACACCCAGACCTGCCCGTGCCCCAATTATTGGTACACGGGGCCACCTATACCTCGACCGTTAGCCGCGACAAAGACGCACCCCCAACCTAATCCCATTACTCCCTCGGTCTACAATCATTTTCAATTAGACTTCCCCTGCTGGTGGCGCCGCTAGCCCATTGTCGAGGAACCAAGCACCCACGGAAAGAATCCTGCTTAGCAAGGAGGACTTTGCATCTTTGTATGATGCTGCTCAGTGAAATCGATTCAAGAGATTAACACTCAATAACGGAGTCTGTATTGAAAAGTAAACAATGGCATATACAAAAAGATTTTATTTTTCAACAATTAACTATTTTTTTTTCTGTTGGACTATGGAATGAATCCAAGAAAATGTAGACGAAAGAAGACAATATATCCATTTTTTCTGTTGGCATTACAGACCATGTAGCTCTTTTGCGGCCTTAACAAGCCTGCTCCGTCTCTGCCTGCCTTGGGATATTGCTTTCCATTTATCTGCACGTAGCTCTGTTGCATCTGTATTGATTCTATCTATCCATCTGCTTTTTGGTCTTCCACGAGGTCTTTTGCCTTCTATTGAGGCATTAATTGTTACGTAGAGGATTCCTGATGGATTGCTACGAGCTACATGCCGTTAGTATCCTTGCCTTCATATCATGGATTATTGATTGACGAGTTTCTTTAAGCAGTTCCTTCTTGGTATTTCTTCTCCATGTGTAAGTACTCTGATCCCAGATTGCTCCGGTTATCGTGCGGAGGATTTCCTTTCAAACCTTACAACATTTTTTTCTAGGGTGCTGATTAGTGACCAGGTCTCACGGCCATATATTTGAACTGAGTTTATCATAGCATTGTACACTCTTAGTTTGAGATTTCTTGAGATTTTTCGGGATTTCAATACCTTAGAGAGGGAGAAGAAAGCTCTGTTTGAGCTAGTTATACATTGGTCTATTTCTGCTCGTTGGTCATCCATTGAGGTTGATGTGGAGATTGAATTTTTCTAATCTCAAGAATGAGTTTCCTTCTACGAAGATCCTATTTTTGGAGAGGAATTTTCGGTTTATTACCATATATTTTGGTTTGTCTTCATTTACTTGTAGGCCGATCTGCTCTGACTCTCTTATCAGTGGTGTAGTGAATTTCTCGATGTCTTCTTGATTACTTCCAAGGACAGCTATATCACCTGCGTATCCAAATACTCTCAGATTCGATTTACCGTTTTGAAATTATAACGACATTTAAAAAGAACAAGGGTTAGAGATTGAAAACAATTGCATTTTATTACTAACAGACCGTGATCTTAGTGGAACAACTGAATAAAAGTTATTTTTTTCCTTGAGACTGTCTTATACGAGTACCTATTGACATCACATGTTCCGTAAATTTAAACTTTAGTTCATTTAACGTTCTCGTGTTTGTTTATTTATTTAGATTAGAGGATGGTTCAACCTAGTCAAACAAACAGTCAAAAAAATAATACAAAAGATTATTTCTTATCTAGGTAGAAAAATTAAAAGTTTAAAACAATGAAAACGAAGATTTAATATTTAATGTAATTTGTTTTGTTCTTTTGGTTTGAGGTATTTTTCGAAAAAAAATAACTACAGAACTTTATTTTCTTTATGTTCAATACAATTCTTAAAACTAAATTTGAGAGCATGTGTAGTTATAGGAGATATTAGTTCATATCTAGAAATTGTTCGAACATTTATACATACAAAAATAAATTTAAATATATTCTAACTACATTCGGGCAAACCATGGCGGTTTAAACTAATATGAATTTATTTTTAACAATGACTGCTAAGAAGTTGTAAGAAATCAATTTTCTGGAGAATATCGAAGGTTTTTTTAAATCGCAGTATTTGTTCAAATACCTATTTTTGTTAACATAAATGAAAAAAAGATTCGAGGATAATCAAGTTTTAGAAATTATTATAATTATTTTTTTATTAAGCAGAATGACAGTAAAAAATTATCAACCATCAGCTCGAACGAAGTAATTTTACAAAACCACAAACCACGCGAAATTCCACAAATGAACTAGGTTTTAAGTTGATCTATTTACTAAAAGCCGTATAAAATGTTTATTTTGCCAACTAAAAATATTCTCAAAAACTGTCTAAGGTATTAAATTAATTAAATGGTTTATCTAGTTTTTCGAGATATAAAAAAAATTTTTTTTGTCGCAGGTTTTCCATTAACCTGCCCACTGTGCGGCACCGAGATTGGAACAAGTAAACTTCATTTTATCCCAAGTTGATCCAGGCATTATATTAGATGATTAGAAATTTATTCAGGAAATATTTAAGTAAAAACATTTTAAATCTCGAGATCCCTTGTCCCCTTTGCTATCTGAGTTTCTACGTTACCACTTTGACGTTGCTATCGCCGAATCTGCCCCTAGGCTGTTGTGTGAATGATATCCTCCATTTCCTAAGATAGTAAAACGATCACTACTGTACAACCCAAAGCTGTTGAAGAGAAGACTTAAAAAGTCGAAGTCAACAGATGTAGGAAAAAAAGTTCCCCTAACACGTTCTGCTCTCCTCCCATCTCCCTCAAGTAAAGCATGCATATGCGTGAGAGATGTTATAGGTTAATTACTGATATTAAGGATTGAAATTTTTCATTCTGTCATTCTATATGGTTTCTCATAAATAACACCAACACCACCTAACACCAACCTAGTTTTCAATGAATTAAGTTTTTTATATATTTTTTTTTCAAGTGAAAACTTCTTTAGGGGGTTTGGAACTTTTATCGTGAAGAATGAATTATATTGAGCCTTAATGAATGAATTATATGGATTAAAATAACTCAAAAACTAAAAATCGGACCTTCATATTATTAGCAAGAGAAATTTTAGCCATTTTATTCTCTTTGTAATGAATTATTATTCGAAATTGTATCATAAGGAGATGCCGAGTTAGAGAGTCCAAAAGAAGAAAAATAGTGTTGGAAACCAAATTATAACAAGTTTTATTGAAGAAACTAAAAATCGGATCTGCATACTGTAAGCGAGGGAATTGTTCAGCATTTCATTCTATCTATAACGGGCTATTATTTAAAATTACTCTTTACGCGACGCCATGTTAGAAAGGCAAAAAGAAAAAAAATAGTGCCGTAAATTAAACGATAACGAGTTTTATAAAAGATATGGATTAAAATATCACAGAAACTGAAAATCGGACCTGCATATTACAGTATGCAGGTCCGATTTTCATACATGAGAGGGAAATAACCAGCATTTCATCCTCTTTAACATAAGCTATTATTTATATTTCATATTATTAATCTCGCCTTGTTGATGTATTCATTTCTACCGTGTAGTCTAAAGTACACACCTTAGGTTTATATTGTGTCGAATCTTCATCTTTACACTCACGTTTGTAGTGGTTTTTTGAGAAATGTTAAGTGAAAAGTTATGAATAGCCCATAGAATAAACCGTTATTATTTTATTTTGTTGCAAATGTACCATATTAAATGCAATTACATTCATGATTTTTTTTTTTATTTACATGTCACACTATTTTCCTATTCGGAACAACACTTTAGTTTATGACTTTTTTTTTTTAAATTTGGCTTACCGAAATAGTGACCAGTCATACTGAAATATCTATGATTTCACTACCATCTGGTTAATCAGTCTTGCTTTTAATTATTTCTTTTATGGTAGATATTTTTAATGACCCCAAAAAAGGCGGCTAGAAAACTACGGAGAAGCATTCCTCGGACGGATAAGGGCTAAGATACAGTAAAATATCTGTCGCCCATCGTAGCCGGCTAATCAGTGACGGATGTGTTCTTAATGCTCCGCCCATTTACAGGACCCTCTTATCTCATCCAGGCATCCTTTGACGCCAGTCTCATCAGCATAAAAATCCTAGAAATCACATTTTTAGGATACTTTTCACCATTAATGTTTTAACTTCATTATCTATTAGTTATAACTAATCGACTGAACTCAAGAATTAGCAATCTGCAACTCTGTTTTTGATTCAGCCTACTAAATACCATATCGGACATATGCTGATTCGTTTAAGTATATCATATTCTTGTCATCACAGTAAATGACAATTTATAATATAGGTTTTTTTTATACTATAAATTACCTCAATATGGCATGAAAGATTTAGTAAATAACTATACGAGTAACATTATAAAAATCCACTATGGGTCCATGATTAATTAATATGTTATTTACAATATCTCTATGAGATATAATAAAAAATAAACAGACAATTATAGTTCTCATTCTTTTTCTGTATTTTATTACGTATGAATTTAGTGACAACAAACAACTTTTTATTTTGCCTAGATGGGATGAAATAACCGAATGGGACTTTATAATCTTTGAATAAAGCCTTTGTAATGAACAGGGACAGAAGGCAGTTCATATGGAACAGATAATTATTTAAAAGATTTTCCATTTTGTCATCAATTACAACACTTGTGAAATGTCTGAAACTAACCGATACACACAACAATAAAACATAATTTGCGGTCCTAGTAAATGATTGTTTCTGGGTTTTGTGTAACACTGCCCAAAGAAAACACAATAGGAGGCTTGGAAGTAATTCTTTATATACCTTAAGCATTTGCACCAGCAGCCAATTTTCAAATGAATTTGTGAGAAATCGACTCGCATCAACTCCAGATTTAGTGAACAGGTGACAAAGGAACATGTAAAGGTATAGACTGACACCTCTTGCCACTTTTCTGAGGCTATCCGCTTGAGGTACTGACTCCATGGTGTACCAGGAGTACATGTGGACGAACAAAATGAGCAAAGCAAGGGATTCGAAACCTGTACTGAGTAGAAGTACAGGGACTGAAGATGAATAACCTATGAGGAGCACGCTTATCGAATTACGGTCTGTCAGACAGAAAACTACTACTGGGGCTGTCAGGAGCCACCAAGAGACAGCGTTCGTGTAATACGATACTCCCGCCGGTTGGAAACCAATTATTAACAAATGATAGACTAAGAAAGCTTGGGTGATCAAAGCCGGTGCAGTGACAAAGGGATTAGCACGGTACTTGTAAACTAATGGGATACCAACCAGGGTCCAACACGATGTGGAAATCAATTCTAACAGTTGGGCCCCAAGAGAAGAAAAAACCGGCTGGACATAGTTAAGATAGCATAGTATTAATAAACTCACATTAAGGAGGATGGCAACCCATAAGTGCTCACCCACAGGATAGTGATATTTGTAAACCCATTCTGCCGTCACGTAAGGAACTAACAATGCAAACAGCATGAAATCTCTCTCCCACGACCAGAACACAATTTCGATTACTGCAAAATAGAACATCAGTAACCAGCTTATATAAGATTTAATATGCATTGGAACAAAATTGAATATATAACTTGACTGTATTAGAGCAATCCATAAAAGGATTACAATGAGAGCGAGATAAACAATATACCTGTAAGGCCAGTTCAAAGCGAAAACTGCATAAGCACAGGCTACTATTAACAAATAAAATATCACATGGAGAGCGACAGTAAATATCATGACAGTTCTATTGTAATATTCTGTGATTTCTTCGAGGACTATAAATGATATTATAAGGATATATATCCAAAGGAAAGTAATAGTTGTAGCGAAAATAACTGTGAAAGTGATACAAAGGCTTTTGTACTGAAGAATACACTTGAGGCTCCTATCTTCAAGGTGCTTGGCCATCATTCGGACCAGTTCGTAGTTTTCGTTCCTGAGATTTGACTGTATTTCGTCCATGTACTTGCTGAAGTCGCACTTGGACAGGAAAGGCTGACTGATGTACTTGAAGGGGCTGAAGGCGCAGTGGCTGGTGGTCGTCGACACGCAGGCGGTCGCTAAGTGAAGGCTGTTCTCTGCCCTCAGGCGAGCCATCGATGACTTGGAGATGTTCATCAGCTCTTCGGGTGTTCTCCCGATGGAGTTCCCTGGGATCGGAACGCTTAACAATCCCGCTAACAGGGTCGCTAAATCTGCACTTTCCCAGTCCCTCGACCCTACGATATTCACAACGCTAGAACCCCACATGCTCAATTTCAAAGTCGGTTGGTTCATTTTTCGCTGATCATCATTCAATTTTATAATAGCTGTAGAGCGTTCTGGAAAAATTTTAAATGTCTCATCAACTAACAAGCTATTTTGATCGACTGTAGATTCATTCACATAAAAGTTTGGGATCTCAATTACATAAATTTCTTTTTTAAGTGCATATTCATTAAAATACTGTAGGATGTTTTTCAATTTATTTAGGTTAAATCCACCTGATATGGGAAGTGAAATGTTGGTAGGAACACAGCCTGGATTGGGTCCTACGTAGGCACTAAAACGTATCTTAGAAAAGATGTAATCCGGAGATTCTCCTAATAACAAAGGGTGCTCGTACGATCCTGAAAATATTGTTTTCAATCTGCTGTTGTAAATCAAGTTTTTTACTATTGTGTCATTTGACGCAAAGTCATGTACAATATAGATAACTACCCTTTCTACTTCAGTTGTACTCACGCTATGTCCTTCTAATTCGACTTTGTTCACGTATGGGGTTAGCTTTATTTCTAGAGACATCAGTAACAGTATTGTAATAACGATGGTGCTTCCAATAATTTTCATGTTGTGTTAACTTTCTGACTCAATTTAAACTAACCTTTCACGATTATATTTGGAATTAAACATATGTATTTTTCTTGTGGTACCGTTTTAGCTATATTTTAATGTTCTACTCTTTTAAGCAAATAACGCTAGTTAAAATGCCTCAATGATTGTGATCTCATTGATACTTAACTAAATATTCACCAAACATCTGTGGCTACTCCCGATAAAACTACATATCGTAGTGATCCTTTTATTTTCTGAATTCCGTGCAGCTTAACTAATTTAACTATAATTGCAATTAAAAGTGAGACAGTTTTGAATTCAAGGCTGCACATGAATGTACAAAATTGGAACAAGGCTACATAGTTGAATAACCTATCTTTACTTACATAATGAATGACTTTTAAGTAATTTATTCAAAAGTTGTAATGAGAATAGTTTTATTATGAGAAATAAATAATTATTAATTGACGGTTTGACACCCAAATGCCCTTTTTTATGTATCTTTCATTTTAAACTTGGTTTTAAGCAAGCGTTTTTGGCTTTGCTTTAAGTTTTTAAATACTCTTCAGATCTGTCGTTTCTCTTCAGTTAAAAACTAAGTTAGTTCAGAACAAAAATACTAGGTGAAGTTTAGGAGCTTAAAATTCTGTCCATTCTTCACAATCAAATTATTAATAAATATTTAAAAATAGAAAACTTATTTAATCTTAGTATTTAACATTAATCATTTTAACTAATTAATAATAAATAAGTAGGCATACATACATATATTTTTAATATTTCCTGTGCAAGTTTCTGATTTCAAGTCAAATAATAATTCATATATGTATTTATTTTTATTTTTTTTTTGCTGTCATACTTCATCTGCACCTGTCATGAGAGTGACAATCAGCAAATATAAAAGACAGTTTTAATATCACAATATATATTAAATTATATATTTATTAAATTATATACAACTTTCAAGCAAAATTTGAATGTAAAAAAAATAAAATAAAAGAATTGAAAGGTAAGAAATTTCCTCCTTTAATTTAGATATTTGATGAATTATTGGTTTCCGAAATGCATTCAATGTTCTCAGAGCCCATCCAATACCTTCTTCCACGTCCTAAGAGTTCACGTCCTAAACGATACATAAGAGGGCTTATTGAGTAAAGTCGACTTGACCATACGTTTCTTTTTACTTATCAGTGAGTTCATGAGGAGTGATTAAGAGATGAAAATGAAAAAAAAATCTACAAACTACGGGAAAATTGTGGTACTTCGATTTCTATTAGAGGCAGAGTAGAGGGTTTCATGGCGCCATCATTTTTTTTTAATGGGAATCATTTTGAATTTTTGAGGGAACACATTGCGGCAGGATTATGAATTTTTCGAAATATAAAGTTTCAAACAAGAGGACAAGAGAAAAACACCAAACAGACTTCAGAATGTGTAATTGTATAGATCTACAATATTTGCTTTTTTTTAAGAATCGGAGAGCAATGAAATAACTTGGGAGGGAAGAGGTGGGGGGAGGGGCACCCTTCTTATTCTTGAATGATAAATGAATATCTCTATTCTAACTTTAGTGAAGTGCAAGGACTTATATATGGCCGAGCGGGCTAACGCGTATGCTAAAAATTAAGCCGGGGGATGAGGGCGGGGAATTTAAAATCTTCTCAAATCTGTTTATCCAGTTGCCAGACAACTCGTGGTGCTGTGCACATGCTTTAGCCCATTCGGCCACCCCTCCCCCTGCTAAAACATGCTCTGTCCGGTTATGAATGAAGTTCACCTGATAAAATAATTACGAGTTCACGTCTGCTGGAGAGTTTTTAACGCTGTCATTAATTCCCCACCTTCTCTCCTGGTCCGGGAAAACCACCGTATAGCCTAACAAGCGAGAAAGAGGTGGACAAACAAATGAATTTTTTGTTGGAAAAAAATTATTATATGCAAATAATGGATTTGATGTTCCTTGCTTTTGAATTCCAATATGTTGGAATTACCATTTGAGACAGTAGTATTGTTAATCATCCTCCAATGTTGGAACATATTATGTTAACGTTTCTGATCTGTGTTGCGGTGGAATCTACTTATCTTTGAAATCAAAGTAAATAGACATTGCCTCTTATAAGCATAACGTAAAAATTATAATAAATGTGTCATTCATTACTGAGAAATACTGAAGGCGGCTAATAGTTTTTACCGGTAGGATTAGTGAAAGACTGGCATGTCGACTAATCTCCATTATTAATACCCGTGATTCTATCTATGTCAGTGCCTGAGGAGAGTGATCAAAGACAATGGGAGTGACATAAGTAGAGTCGTAACTAATGTGGCCTAGATGACCAATCAGAGGAATTGGCGATTGATATTTAAGGGACGCAGTTCCGCGTGCCTCCCCGCAACCTGTCAACCACCAGCTCATATTAATAATTAATCAACGTCCCATCGGTGGCCATTGTCACAGCGGCCTTGCGCTCTGTCCACTCTGCGCCGTCCCCGCCAAGGATACGCCCGGCTATTTTTTAAAAAAAAGCATGAATACCTTAGAGCGATCAAGCAAGGTTGGGCCTACGAATAGTGCCAGTGACAATCCAACCGAAGTATGATACTATGCAAACAAAAATTTAACATTACTTGTTGATTGGATCGGTCTCTGGTATGAAGAAAGTTGGGATAATGGCAAATTTATGTTAACATTTTTGGAAAATAAGGTTTGACAGATTATAAGAGTATTTGTGCAATCAGTTTAAGTATTTAAACCTCTTAAATGTGATAAAGTCAAGTAAATTATTTAAAATTTTTATTTTAGATATTGTCGGTAGTACAGTCGATTTAAATACGGTCTGGGGTGTGTTAAAATTGATACTGATTTCGTAAATTCAGATGTAAGCTTATTAAGAGGTTCACATCTTTTGTTTGTCACATTTTTTAAAGGAAAGTAGAATGTAAGAAAAGAATATAGAATGAATCCGGTAAAATTTAGACTGAAGAATACAAAAAAATATATATACATATATTTTTTTCTGTTGACAGACCATGTAGATCTTTAGCCGCCTTAACAAACCTGACTGCCTGTCTTGGGCTATTTCTTTCCATTTATCTCTATTGCATCTTTGTTGATTCAATCAATCCACCTGATTTTGGCCTTCCGCGTGGTCTTTTGCCTTCTATTGAGGCATTCATTGTAACGTAGAGGCTTCCAGATGGATTGATACGAACTACATGCCCCGCGCATCTTAATCTTCGTGCCTTTATGTCATGGGATATTGATTGACCAGGTTCTGTATGCAGTTCTTTATTGGTCTTTCTTCTCGATGTGTTAGTACTCTGATCTTAGACAGCTCTGGTTATCGTGCGGAGGGTTTTCTTCTAAAATCTCTCAACACTTTTTTCTAGGGTGCTGGTTATAAAACCACCAAACCGTAGTTTAAACTTTTGGTAAAGTATCCAACGCTCATTTTTTATCCAAATTAAACTGAATGAATTATTTTAACGAAGGAACCTGCCCCAAAAACGACTTTATGGCATTACAGGCCGTGTAGATCTTTTTCCGCCTTAACAAGTCTGTTCTATCTCTGCCTGTCTTAGGCTATTTCTTTCCATTTATCTGCACCTAGCTCTATTGCAATTTTGTCTATCCACCTGATTACTCCTCTGAAGTACTTTATGGGTCTGAATGGTCAAACGCTTTGAAACTAAACATTACTTATGCACCCCTGCGTGCAGTCCCAAGTGTCAGCGGACAGGTCAGAGAAGTTGGGCTCCTCTGTCCGGCAGAGAGTTCGAAACACCAGCCCACGTGCTGGGAACTACCTCCCCATAACATGTCGGCAACACAGGGTCAAGTTCGAGTTGATGAGATTCCTTAAACAAAAGGAATTCACCTGCTTTTACGAGGTCTATTGCATCGACAGTGAAGGCTCTACAAGGTATGCGGATATTTCCGCATTTCCCAAAGCAGGAAGGACAGAGCTGATCCTGGATCGAACTGTCCGCTTTGAGAGCAATGACTTCGATCAGGCTAGTAAAGTGGTAACGGAGAATAAGAACACATATGATAAATGTATCCCTTTCCTAAAAGAGAACTTCCGTGAGACCTTCGGAGAGAGAGAGTTCACCGTAAGAGGTCTCGCGGAACGATTCCAAAAAGATCAAGGAACTTCCTCGAGGAACTAGATGTCAACATTAGGGACTTAGTGAGGTTGGCTGAAAATATAGTCCTCGACTCTTGGGAATCATCTCTTGAACAAGAAAAAAAAAACAGATATATATTATACTCATAAATATTAATCACTTCTATATATTTATATATAAGCTTCATTGATTGTCCTAAATATTAATCAGTATGCTGTGTGTCCAGCAACCCAATATAATTGGGCAGCAAGTTTTTATATTTTACATGAAAATAAAGAATTTTTTTCTTTAAGATTACATATTATTTACAATGGTAGCTGAAAAACAAAATAAAAATAGTTTTATAAATTTGTTTTACCTTTTTATTTCATGGTTTTATTTACACCCTGTTAAATTTTATCGAAGAATAAACATAAGTAATTGCTAACTCAGAAAAGACCTGAATAGTTGGATTTTTTTTGTTACATTTTCACTCGTTTTTGGCTTTTTTTATTGTCCATTTTATAATTTTTTAATTGCAAGCAATCCGGGATCTATCTGTAACTATTAGCTGAAGAATTGACGTTTGATGAATGTTCAGAAATAGAAATGCCTTTCTACAGCAGTGTAGGTATACAGGGCATCCAACTTGTGAGCTATTATCTTAGGAATTCCACCACGTGACTGATAGGAAATATAAAAATACACCATTACTGAAGTAAATGATTACGATGGACGAGATCTAAGACAGACTTTCCTGAATATACAGGAAGTCTTTAGTTGAAGCTTTACAAAATTAAAACATATTGTTGAAAGATATAATATTTTATTTTATTTTTATTATATTATTTTTTATTTTATTTCTAAAACCAACACCCTATATACGATTGTATAATTATCACATCAACGTATCGATTCATAACTCGGACTGAACATTTCAGCGTTGATTGGTGGTTCGTCCTTCATTAACAGTTTTACAAAACTATTTAAATTGCCACTAGGCTACTTCTAAACCTCGGATATTTTATATCCCAGAATAAATTCTGTAACTTATTTTAAATTTCTCATGCTATAGGGCGAAAAATCTGGCTCTCCTCCTTTTCTAGTGGCGTATCAAATTAAATTAGAGATAAGGAATCGCGATGTACTTGTATTTAATTTTTAGACTTCAAATTCTTCAGAATAAATTTTAAAATCGCATTAACTGATGTTTTCGAGCTTGTTCATACTTACAACCTTAACTATTTGTCTGATATAATTACAGTTCCATTTCAAAATTATGCAAATATTGTAGAATACAAAATCAAAGTCAATTTATATCCACAATGTGTAAGATGTTTTGGAATTTGATTCAGTCACTGTTATTACTTTCAATTACCTATACATGGAATATATAGTAAGCAAAAGTATTGAGATCGTGAAAATTTTCTAATCCAAGTTTTCGACGGAAATGCATGTTTTTAGGTCCCCTGCGTCAAAATAACCAAGTTCCGCTAAATGGTGTGTGTGTGTGTGTGTGTGTGTGTGTGAACTGTAAAAAATGAAAAGTCGTACCAAACTGATATCACGTATTTAAGATACGTATATGCCTTATTTGTGACAGCAACTTTTTCCATAAATTCGGCTAACCGGAAGTGCAACTTTATATCAAAGGTTACACAATTTTCTCAAAAAAGGCCATAACGATTTTTATTTAACGCGGTGTGTTACTTTATAATTAAGTTGTTTTTAATATCATTGAGGTCTTATTCACATTGATGTCACTTTACAGCGCTTAAATGTTCAACATGTCTTTTTCTAAAGTACATTTAATTTGGTATATTTTAAATAATTAACCATCTCTCATCATTAAGAGTTACAAAAAATGCTAAATATAACTTTTGAAAAAATTTGATAATTGAAAAATGGAGAAAAAGGATAAAATGTTTATTTAGGTGGAAAATGAATTTACGGAAATACTAGTCAGAAGATATACGTATAATATATCGTTAGAAAGCGGAGAATTATAGAAAAAGATAATTTCCAATAAATAAACATGTAGAAGGTAACGGAGAGTGACAAAAAATATAAATAAATAATAAAAACCTAACATTATTTAACGTAAATCACATGTTTCCAAGGAAATTAATTGAAAATTTACTAAATGTAAACTTTTAATTTTTTTTCTAAGTTTGAAAAAAAGTATTTAAAATCCACCAAATCAAGCCAATACATTGTTTAAAATACTATTTCCATTGTACTTGTGTGAAAGAAAAAGTGAAATATAAAAATATTTCATGGATATATTTATAATCTTAAATACATTCACTGTAGTTTAATAACTCCAGATATGATATTATATTTAAATAATTAGATGTATACTGGCTGTTTATTTCGTAAAACTATCAAGTAATTTTTTAGAAAATAAACTTAATGAATAATTTGATGAATTTTCTCTTTGTGAAATCCCAACATAATCCACTTACAATTAATGTGATAACTTTTGACCTAATCATGGCAGGCAATGAAAATCTCGTAATTTCATTTTAGTAAACTTTGCAATGGAGAATAACAGTTTAATAAATAACTAATAGTCCTACAATCCGTAATCATTTATAGGTTAAAATTCAGATGTACATTCATATCTCTCTAGGCCTATATGAGCCTTTCAGTTTACAGAATGACTAACTCCAATTTTAACATTTTTTATTATTAATTTTAGTGATGTTTTTAGTTGGAAAATTTATACTTTTATTCACAGTTCTATATTTCAACACTGCAATCACCTACTCTGGAATCAACTTGCTCACTGTTTGTATAGATATAACTTTTCCAACTAGAAATATCACTAAAATGACATTACTCAAAAATATTGAAATCGGAGTTAGTCGTTCAGTATCAACTGAAAGGCTCAGAGACTGGAGTTGTGTGGTTTATAAAAGCAGACGGAGTAACAAGATTTTTATAGCCAACTGTCGATATAATAAATAGGCTTTTTTTAATTATAATGGTCTTAATAATTTTTTATCTCTAAGCTTTAAGCTTTAGCTCCGCTAAAAGTGTATTTAAAAAATTTCATAATAGCCCAACAATGCTAGAAAATAATTTCTATTCAAAGCAGAGAGGAAACTGAAATTGGTGTGTTGCGCGCACCAGATTTTTTTTTCTGATGGCATTTAAGACTGAAGATCTATAGCCTCCTTAACGAGGCTATTCCGTATCTGCCTATCTCGAGATTTTTCTTTCCAGTTATCTGTATGTAGCTCTACTGAATTTATATTGATTCGATCTATCGAGTGGTGGGCGAGTCCTCTTTATCATTCTCGAGTTAGCGGCACAAGGTTCCAGCGGCATTCTCGAATCGGAGCTGAACGTGATGAAATTTATTTTGTGACGGACACGCTGAATGAATCTTGACCTTCCCACTCTGGTTAAAATAGGTTTAGTTGTACCTATATAATAACCTCTCATGATGGCTAGAACAGGCACCAACTCCTGTATCAAAACCAATTTCATGGAACATTAATCCTGTGAAGAGGATTGAAGAAATTTCTTTAGTCCATAAGAAGTTTTGCCAAATCATGCTTGCTCCCAAGGGGTGCCCATCCTCCATCACCCAAGGATGATGATGTATGCAACCCCCAACTTTTCTAAATAAATGATTGCCTTCCTCTTCTTAAAAATGGTGGCTATGAAAGATAAATTATAAAAATTGTATTATAGATTCCCTTTGTTCCTTAGTTGGAAAGTCTTACTCGAATTTTTAGTGTTTGCAAAACTGAAAATATCTCGGTGGGTCATGTTCTTGTCACCAATAAACTCTTGTAAATTCATTTTTGACAAAAAATAGAAGAAGAAATTCATCCCTTGAAAACTACAAAAAATGGGAAAGAATGACCCTAATTGGGCATCCCTAAGGATAATCTTCAGAACCTCTGCACATCCACTTGACACAATCTTTCGGGACATCTTGAAGACCTACAAAAGTAAGGAGGGACACGCAAACATGTCGTTACTCATGCGATTCTTGAAGGCACATTATGCTTTCGAAAAGTAAAATGCATCTATGTAAAATGCGTCATTATAACGGTATATAATTATTATTTTTCATTACCCTGTCAACAAGTTTTCTTTTTAATATGTAGGTTATTTTGGTTATTTCAACACATTACAAAATGTTTGTATATAGTTTTTTTTGTATATAGTGAGTATAACCCTTTCTACCTATTCAGATCTCAACAACCATCGAGATATTATTTTTTGCCTTTGGAAACAATAGTGGGGTAGAGATAGATAAGACTGGCTGAGGTCAGGGAACCATATGTAGTACATCGGAGGAGCGGCAGGTGCCCGGAGCAGGTGTGGGCGTCGCTCGACGAAAAAAGATGAAGTCAGTTCTGTTATTGTCCTTCCAAGGACGTGCTTTCACGTACTCCAAGGCCGGGGCATACTTCACTTTCCCCGCTCCTCCGCCATATCTTCAGCAGTCTCGGGACTTGCATTCCTTAATCTTTTGGATAGTACGTCATCACCCACGGTATATCCCTCATTGAACTAAATACACGAATTTAAATTTTGATGTTGATTTACTCCTTGATTTTAACCACGCGATAGAGATGAAAACGTCAATAAGGCGAGATTAATAATATGAAACATAAATTATAACTTATAGTTCATTATAAAGAGGATGAAATGCTCAACATTTCCCTCGCTTATAGTATGCAGATCCGCTTTTTAGTCTATTAGATATTTTAATCCACATCTATATAAATAAAAAAAGATTTTGTCTTTACATCGAATAGAATCAACTCGTTTTGAGATATTTTTCCGTTTCATACATTGCAGACACCAAATCCACTTTAAAAATGTTTGTCTGTCTGTATGTCAGCACTGGAACGAAATTTTGTCAGGGGTAAGCTCAGCAACGGCTTATTGTAGACTTTTGAAATTTTAACATTATAAAAAGGTTTGCCTGGCTTAAAACATAGGCTTTAAATGAAAACAAAATATTCAGTAAAACCAAAGTTATGAATTCTTGAGTAATTTGTCTAGAGATCTCGGTCAATGTTGATTATAAATTTTAATAATAAACATATGTTTATAGGTTAAAAATCATCTACATAAATAAAAATAAAGGTTTTGTCTGTACATTGAATAGAATCAACCCGTTTTATGATATATTTCCGTTTCATACATTGCAGACGCCAAATCCACTTTTAAAAAAAAAAATTTGTTTCTGTATGTCCGCATTGCAACGAAATTTTGTCAGAGGTAAGCTCGGCAATGGCTACTAGTAGACTTTTGAAATTATATTTAGCTTTGCTTGACTAAAAATATAGGCTTTAAATGAAAACAAAATATTGAGTAGAACCAAAGGTATGCATTCTTGAGTAATTTATTTAGAGATCCCGGTTAGGGAGTTACTTCGATTCTAATCCCAACCTAATCTATCGCAAGCGACATTTAAATGTTGTAGTACTCTACTAATGGAAAAAATTACTACTACTCGACGGGAAAAATCCGGAATACCGAACATATGTAACGCGTTGTCGCATAAAACGGGTAAAACACACTCATTTTTCAACTTTGCCTGATCTTCCCGTTCAAGGTGTCATTCGATTCAACCTCTCCAGCCTAATTTTGTCGTTTACATTTTTAGGAATGAACAAACGGATTAACAGGAAATCAGGAAAAAAAGAACTCCCAAAAATTTCATCCTACCCGCCACAATATTCAGATCAAATTCTAATTTTATACGCATGCAATGCAAAGGACAAGACTCATTGTCCAATGTTATTTTGATTATTTTGCCAGCGATAAACTCAGCAGAGTTTAAAGAAGTGGCGAGGCTAATTAATCGACTCCACAATCTTCTCGCTTCATCATAAATGAAAATTAAACACTTTACAAATTTTAATGGATCGGTAGTGGTCGGTTTAGTTGTGTTGTACCTAAACAATGAGCCTAATAACAAGGTTTTGTTATGACTATTGCGAAACCTTGACTTCCATAAGCCGTGCCATAAAAAACAAAACAAAATAACTCTCCCTCCTAGCGACCCAAGTTTATGAAATTGCATTTGGACCCTCATAATACAAAATCCATCTCAAAGATTCTGAAATTTTAACTATATACACTTCTCCCGATAAGATTTGAAATAATAGCTCATTACAAAGAAGAAGAAATAGTGAACATTTTAATTTCCAACAATATGCAGATTCGAATTTTAGTTTTTGAGATGTTTTAATCCATATGGAAAAACACTTCAATGAGTCGATTCCAACCGATTTTATACGAACGTTACACATCGGAGATCAGACGGCTCGATCTAAATCGCTCTCCAAAAAAAATATTGAAAAACATGCATAAACAAAACAACAATGTTCTGATTTTAGAAAAATTTCATAGCTTAATTTTTTTTGAAAAACCTTAAAGTAATTTTTAATGAAATTAATATTGCTTATATTATTGCTGTTTAATTATGAAGTAGGTTAAGAAATAAATTGTGTTCAATGAAACATGAGGAGGAGGATCGACGAACAGAGGTGCGTAAGATAATCCAGAAGGATGAATCACGACTTACGATTTGCTGAAGGAAATGGTTTTATAAGAGGGACTATGTAAATCAATAGGTTGAGAGAGTTAAGAGAGTGGATATTGAAACCTAAAGTAAGAGTTTTAAGATAATTGAAGGTTTTTTGGTTATAAGGATCTGTTAGTGAAACGCATCTAACTGGTAACAACAGGAGACGTAAGAGTGCCTGGAAAATCCCAAGATGAATCATATGAAGTAGTTCTAAAGTCTTTTCAGTCACATCTGTAGCCCAGCTGATATGCCGTACACCAAGCAACCGTAGCCGGAGTGTGGGTACAAAAAGAGAATACTTGGAGTTGCCGGGTATTTTAAAGGATTGACATGGAATTTAAGGGAATTGTTTCAGGCAGTTATGGATTTTTGTGTAAAATGGAATATATGGTAATCCAGAAGAAATGCTGATCAAAGGTAATTCCGGATTTTTTTTACATTCGAATGAAATTGAACTTTGAAGGAAAAGGGGTAAAGAAAGTTGCTTGGGTGGACACCTTATTAAATTTAACTACTACGCTTTAATCTAGGGGTCTCCAAACTACGGCCCACTGAAGTTTTTTTGATAAGATTGTAAAATTTTAAAAACTATTTAAAAATATGAAATTTAGCAAATAATTCACACATGATGTTATTATAACATTTATTGTATGTTGTTATTTTTTTATATATAGAAAGCTCATTTCACAGCTGAAGTATCATTTATAGAACAAAAAGTTCCATAACATCTCTTGTACTTTAAATGAATTAGAGAGAAGGAAGGATTTCTAGTCCGCGAGTTTTTTTTTTACTATACTGTTAAATAATAGTATATTAGTTAACTTGAAATTTATAAGTTTTCTTCGAATTTAAGACCGAATCCAGAAACAGCGTCAGATGCTATGTTAAGAAGAAAAGGTGAGCGGATGGGAATGTAGTGCGGACACAATTGTGGTACCCCGCATTCCTCCCCTAGCTCCAGCCTTACCGTCATAACTGTCTTCTCATCATAATCATCATCTCTTTTTATCCCGCATTCTTCTTCATCTGTCTATTCCACTTCCTCCTCCGCAATGGGCATTATACCCACATTTGCAAATAGTCCTAGCTTTCTTTTCACCACAATCACCCCGTTCCAATAGCTCCTCGCTGGATTTATTAGCTGCTCAACTGACATCATTGGTTCGGACACAAAGGGCTGCACGTCGAGGACTAAATATCTTTACTCTGAGTCTTCAAAAGTTAGAGCAATAGTATCTTGGCATTTTCTCATGTAAGCATATTGGCGTTATCATTTAAAAAAATAAATGAATATTTAAATACCTAAAATTGGTACTCCTTTAATATGTATTTTTATATATTTTTTATTTTGGCTGTACATAATTTGTAGGTCTTTGGACGCTTAACCAGCATCTTCTATGTTGGGCTGTTTCTTCCTAGTTATCTGTATACAGCTATACAATTTCTTTATTGATTTGATCTATCCATCTGGTTTCAACGTGTCTCTTGTCTACTATTGAGGTATTCATTGCTGTGTAGTGGTTTTCTGATAAATTGCTTCAAACTACATTTCTTTACCTCGCTGTCTTCCTGACATGAAATTTGAGATGAGTGACGAGATTCTGTATGTGGTTCTATATCTTATATTTCAAAATAAAATAGATAACTACCACTACAACCTATAAAGGATTTCGGGGTGAGTTATAGGTAAATAGTTGCTGTTTCATGACGAATGTTTATCCAAGGAAATAATCTACTCTCGCTAACTACTTGGTTTATACCAGAAATCATTGAAGGGTCAGTTGTTACTATCATTAGAACCATTTTTTCAATTGAATTCTGTTTAAATGAGGCTCTGGTAAAACTAGAACTATGGACGAAACGAAGCTCTATGACAGTAAATGCATCACAGCCCACTTTCCATTCTTTCTCAGTATTGACCAATATAACATAGACCCATCTTCAGTGCAACGTATTGACGCCGGAGGAAAGCAATATATTCACATATTTTGGGGTTAAACTAGATAAACTTACATTTCTGTAAGATGTAGGACCACTGTGCGGAAAAGGTGGAATAAAGAACACGTCTCTTAATACAACAGACAGCGTGTTAATCTACATGCCCCTAAGAATACCTACAAGTCTCATATAAGACCTATATTGGAATGAAGGAGCGAAGTCAACGTCACAGCAAGCGCTAGCTCACAAAGTAAGCTAAACATCATCCAAAATAAAGGTTTGAAGGTAATTACAGTCGTATGTAAAATCCATAAATATTGCAGCTATAGAGACCCAACTCTCATGCCGTGAAAAGGTAGCACTCAGATTTAGGAGGCGTTTTAGAGGAGTCGATAAACTGCAGTCGGCCAATCATTAGCACGATACATCAAGAATGAAAAGCAAAAGGCTCTACTCATTCCATCGATGGAAACTGTACCCCTCTACACCTACTAAAAGTGCTTTTTCTATTAAGTCCCATTAATCCCAGCCTCCATTTGCGACTATAACTGACTCTTCTCTTTTCTCGCTTGCCTCTTTCACCGCAAATATGTGCTGATATCTTCCAAGTGTCGACTAGGTGATGACGTACGATAGACGCTGACTAGCTTAACGATCGTGCTATACTAGGTCACACTCCATATTCCAGAGGACACTGAAGCACGTCTATACCGTTCAGCGCTTCGCTGTTTGGCTCAACAGCCAATGAGAGATGATAGCAATTTCTAACTTTATAGAGCCTGGGTGTGCCGGAGGATTGTCTTCGAATTTCAGTGTCGATTTACTGCTGTATCTATTTGAAGGCTGTGCTGCCATTAACTAGACTCAAACTCAGATACAAGAGTTCCGGATTGAGTGAACTACTCCATTATAGGAATCTGATATTATAAAAAATAGTTATTAAAACTAAAGTTTCATTTTCATTTTATCTAATTTAAGAATAGATACTTATAATTAGAAATTAATCTATACTATTATTGATTACCAAACATATATATTTTGCCATTCCCTTCATAACTAAGTCGAATTTTGCAGAAAATATAATATACTTAAATCTTTAATGTCCTTCTGGACGTATTTTGTTGCGTATATTTGTCCTACACAATACGACACCATGTAAGAAATTGCAAACATATTAAAAAAAATATTCCTGAAAACCAATTCACTTATATGGTTCGTGAAAAACAATAATTGCACTAGGAATCTCAGGCATATCATTTCAATAAAAATCAATCCATACACGAATCCCAAATCTGTTTTCCATTTATTATTTATAAGTGAGATGTATATGGTCATCAATGTTGCATGAACCGCTACATGTTTGAAAAACAGCATTGCATAGTAAGGCACTGGGTTGTTTAAATAAATATGGATTGGCATAAACGGAGTTAAAAATGAAGTCGGAGTATGAGCTTCAATATTTCCCATCAAGAGGTAACTAAGACAACAACTGAAGACCAATAAGACTCCTCTCCTAAGGTTACACCAGTGGCCATCAGAAGTTGTCAAATGAGACCTCTCGAGGTAAACCCAACACATGAAAAAGAATACGAGGACAAAGTATGAGAGAGATTCGATGTGTCTAGACATTAGGAGGAGAGAGGGACCAAATGACAAAGAAAAATGAACGAATCTTGGAAAAGTTTTGTTCTTCCCAACAAGTGGAAAAATAAAAGCAGTCAAGGTAAACCATGATATATAATACCAATATGGTTGAGCATAAGGCATCAAGATAAATGCGTTAGTTAAAATAGTTGACGCTGACATATAAATAACTAGTATTTGAGAAATAATTGCATCGTACTTAAGGTTAAAATAGAACACCGAACTTTGACCAAAGCATAGCCAAAAGGTCGAAGCAAAATTTATTAATTTTCTTCTAGCTTTCAATAACTCTATTGGGATATTTAGTAAACCTATAATCAAACCACAACTAGCATACCATCCAACCGAGTAAAGAAATGGAGTTTTATGAAACCGAGGAATAAGCGGAAGTGAACCAATCACAGTAATAAAGAAAACTGTTAAAAAATCACCATTGAAAGAAACATTCAATGCCTCCTCTAACAAGACCATGGTGCAGATATTAAGAAGTGTCTGTACATTAGCGTGGCCAAGGCACCAATGCCATATGATTTTATACCTGATGAATACTAATATCCACGGGAGCAGTGACAAGAGCATGAACGTTATGTATATCAACGGATCATCCAACTCCAAGGTGACGTAAAATATCTCGAATAAAGCTACTGTGCTAAAAGTTATTAAAATAGCAAATGATGACCTTCTTGGTATCTGAACTGAACTTGAAGAACCGATCATTGGCACAGTTATCAAGAGCAAAATCCATCCAACCAGTGATATTATCACTATAGAAAAAATAATTCTGTCAAATGTCTGTTGGGATCTATGAAGATATGATTGGCTTATCTTGATCATCTGTTCGCTGAACAGCATGCTCTGAGCATATTGCTTTTTATTTATGTAGTCCATAATAGTGGAGATGCTTTGTTTCCGGTATGAGGATTCTGGTGGAAATACCAGTTGATGAAGTTGTAAAGCATTACACGCAAGCGCTTTCGCTTCTTCTTCTTGAGACATATTTAGGTATGAGAGGGGAAGTCGGCCAACAGATTCTTGAGGTATCGGAATCCCTAGCAGCACTGCCAGTAATGGGCACACATCCGCTAGCTCAATGGTCGTTGATGGGTTTCTCGAAGTTCCTCGACCAAATACACTCAGTTTCGGATTTTGTTCTTTCAGGATTGACCAGTGAGGGACTGATAAGAAGACTGTATCTTCGTCGGAATAGAAACTTTGTAGGTGTTTAGTAAAATTTGACGTTTCCCTGCTTAAAAAATGTTGAGTTTCATATATCATGGTTTCATTGTTCGGATATTTCAAACCAGCAAGAGCAGCAGATGTCAAGTAAAGAACAAACAGAACTTTACTCATTAATCCTTCTCTAATCGTGTCATTAGTTTGTGAAGAATCTAGAACTTGGTGAAACGTTTCAAAAACAAATTTGTCATTATCGATCAAGGGCTCCTCATCCATCCTTGCCATGGGATATGTAAAAGAGAAGTATAGGGAGCTCTGGTTGAACTTGTCCAGGACACCGTCCGGGCCGAAGTAGAAGACAGCGTCGACCGAACTGAGGACGCTGCCGACGCCGCAAGAACGGCCGAAGACGACGTGGTCCTTGATGCCCGCCAGAACGGAGAAGAGCTCTTCCCATTGGAGCACAGTCTGCTGGTAGAGGACGCGGCCCACCGCCTTGCCGTCCATGTCGCTCTGGCCGTGGCTGAGCAGGAGCACTCCCCGGCTGGCACCGCGCTGCGGCCGGCTGCAGCCTTCTCCTCCTGCCTCCTTGTATCTGAGCATGAAGTGGATTGAGGACAGTATACTCAACTGCGTGATGATACCTACTATCAAATATTTCATTTTCCCAGTCTTATTTAGTACTCATGGATTTAGAATCGTAAAATAACCTGATCACTTCAAAACTTCTATTTAACAGTTATTATAAATTTGAATCAATTTAACATATGTCGATTTTTCGGAATCATATTTAATATATTTTCGCTTAAAATAGTAATCTTATTAAAAATGTCTTGGGCACATTGCTATGGTGACTACTCCAGGCTTCAATACAGGTAATTGGTATTCAACTAAAAACTTTAGCTCTTGTATGTGTCAATAAATAAGATAAAAATTATTGAATATTTAATAGTTGACCGTTGCATTATAAAGGAAGGAGATGGTCCGGGGTGGCGGTCATAGATAGGCTAAATAGTGGTAAAACTATTTTATTAAAAGCCAACGTTTCGATCTGACTTTGCAGGTCTTCTTCAGGGCTAGAACGCGGCAAGATATAAAAAGATAGAGAATTGTGGAAGTTACATAATATTTAGACAAAAAATTATAAACAATGTGAATAAGCTTATTAAAATTATAAACAGTAAGTACATTTAAATATGAACAAAGTAAGCTAAGTAACAAGATCCTAAACTGAAGTTAATAGATGCAACAATTGTTGTAGTGTAATAAATCATGTCTATTATTTCATATTATATCCTTTTTCCTTTTCTTTCAATATCTCCTGTAGATCTGAAGAAGTATATTCACATTTGCATTTATTATTTATTGTCCGTTCTAGCCCTGAAGAAGACCTCTAAAGTCGGGTCGAAACGTTGGCTTTTAATAAAATAGTTTTACAACTATTTAGCCTATTTATCACCGCCACCCCGGACCTTCTCCTTCCTTGATAAAAATTATTATTCCTGTTTTGTTTAAGTTTCTTCGTTCCAATGATAAAAAAAAAAAAAAAAAACACAACAAAATAATTTTTAGGTATACTATAGTTAATTTATAAAATCTTTATTGATCTTCAAGTACAGTTTAAAATGAATATGTAATAAAATAAAACCGCGAGGACTCATAGTTAGCTGCTTGGCATTCGCTGATGACATTCCAATACTCTCAGAGAACCTAGAAAAGGTAGCCTTACTAATCAACCTGCTAGAAATTATCGTAGGCAAGACAGGGCTAATAATCGTAAAAGAGAAGACCAAGCTTTTGACGAATGACAAATTTGGACAACAATTTCTTGAAACAGAGAATGACCGGATTGACAAGGTAAGAAAAGTAAAAATATCCTGGTGTAACAACACAAGAGAATAGACCAGCGGCGGGAGAAATCTCAAAAAAGGAGAGAGCTTGTGATTTAATTAAAAACATCTACAATAAAAATTCCATCGCCTGGAACGCCAAAATACAGCAGTACATTTCGGTAAAAACAGAATGTCAATCAACTATAAATTGATAAACATCAATATCTTATGATGGTATACTAGAAGAAGAGATAACTTCAGAACAAAGAAGTTATGAAATTGTACCGTGATCCTAAGTGATCAATTCGCAAATAAAAAAATTAAAAAGTAAATAAATAATTTCACTTACAAAAGTAACTAGTCTAAATGAAGGATACCACTACAATCTATATAAATAAAACAAAGATTTTGTCTTTACATTGAATAGAATCAACCCGTTTTGTGATATCTTTTCGTTTCATATTCCGCATTGCAACAACATTTTGTCAGGGATAAGCTCAGCAACGACTTATTGTAGACTTTTGAAATTTTAACATTATAAAAAGGTTTGCTTGACTTAAAACATAGACTTTAAATGAAAACAAAATATTGTGTATAACCAAAGTCATGGATTCTTGAGTAAATTGACTAGAGATCTCGATTAATGTTGATAATAAATGTTAATAATAAACATATGTTTATAGGTTAAAGAAAATCTATATAAATAAAATAAAGATTTCGTATGTACATTGAATAGAATCAACCCGTTTCATGATGTCTTTCCGTTTTATACAGTACAGACACCAAATCCACTTTAAAAAACAATTTTTGTCTGTCTGGGTGTCCGCATTGTCCAACAAAATTTTGTCAGGGTTACGCTTGGCAATGATTAATGGTAGACTGTTGAAATTTCGACAATACATTTAGGTTTGCTTGACTTAAAATATAGGCTTTAAATGAAAACAAAAGATTGAGTAGAACCAAAGTTATGAATTCTTGAGTAATTTGTTTCGAGATCCCGGTTAGGCAGTTACTTCAATTCTAATCCCAACCTACTCTACCGCCAAATTTAAAAGTTGTACTATTCAACTGATGGAAAAATTATCACAACTCATCTAAAAAAATCGGGAATACCGAACATCTGTAACGCGTTGTCGCATAAAACGGGTAAAACACACTTATTTTTCAACTTTGTCCGATCTTTCCGTTCAAGGTGTCATTCAATTCAACTTTCCCAACCTAAAAAATATTGTCTTATACATTTTTAGGATTAACCAAACGAATTAGCCGGAAATCAGAGGGGAAAATTCAAAAAAATTCATCCCACCCGCTACAATATTCAGATCAAGTTCTAATTTTACACGGATATAGGTGGCTCAATGTCCAATGTTATTTTGGTTATTTTGCCAGCGATAAACTCAGGAGAGTTTAAAGAAGTGGAGAGACTACAACTATTATTAAATTATTAATCAACTCCAGAATCTCCTCGCTTCATCATAAATGAAAATTAAACACTTTACAAATTTTAATGGATCGGTGATGGTCGGTTTAGTTGTGTGGTACCTATACAAATAGCCGAATAACAAAGTTTTTGTTATGACTATTGTTGTTATGACAAATTTTAACTATACCCGTCAACTACCGGTACATCAGCTAGTAGTTTGATAAATGAGATTACTTATTTTTAGTTGTTATTTTGTAATGATTTGAACATATATACTCCCCGATTTATTTACCCCGATCTAGCCGATTTTAAGGAAAAAGTTTCAACTTAAGAATTAAACCGTAAGAGTTTTGGAGCATCTTGGTACGAATATAAAAAATCTGGTGAGCGCAACACACAACTTTCACTTACTGCTCTACTTGGAATAAAAATTATTTTCTGGAAAATCTGGGCTATTATAAAATGTTTCAAGTGTATTTTAAACGGAGTTAAAGCTTAAAGCTTACAGATAACAAATCATTAAGACCATTCTAATTTCAAAAAGTCTATTTATTATATCGACGGTAGGCAATAAAAATCTAGTCACTCTGTCTACTTTTATAAACTCTGTCTACTTTATAGATAACCTTCTGTCACAATATGGAGAATGATCATATTGAGGAAGGAAGAAAAATAACCACTAAGTAATAATAAAAATATATTTGCAATAAATAAAAATGAAGTAACTTTAAGTAAAGTAAAAACACAGACAGACCTATATACACTAGATTGGAGTAATACAAATAATCTGGTGCGAGCATTACGCAACTTTCGCTTACCGTTACTTTACTTTGAAATTATTTTGTGCCAAAATTAAAACGTGCAATTTTAATGTAACAAAACCTCAAAGAACATGTCTGAGAATGTCAGACAAATTTATCAGTGCAAAAACTGATCATAATAACCCAAAGCCTATTTATTATATCAATAAAACCTCATCAATCTATTTAAACAACATAACTCAACTTTCTTAGCTCAATATAGATAGTGCGAAAGTACCCATATATTTTTATTCTATAAATAAGTCAGAATTGTACTACATGGTAAAAATAATATGAATTAGATAGGAACTAAATTTCTATCACTTTTTACTTGTATTAAAATCTAATATTTTCCTTTGTAAAATTTGCCAAAATAGAGTTACGATGGTACGACCTTATCCCATCAAAATTCTCCAAATTCCACCAGAACCTTACCCATCATCCAAATCCCTTTGCACAATCCCTATCCTCATTTATGTCATCTATCAGGGTTTAAATGCTCAATATTCCTCCAATAAATTTGTTCCTCTTAAGTACCTGCAATTAGGTTTATTTTAAATAATAATCTGTCTTTAATTGTTATTAGTAATAAAAGTAAGCACAATATAAACAATCCTTTATCCCCTATCCTATTTAATATTGCTTGAGATGGCTGGACCAGGTAGAGGACAGCCTGAAAGTATGAGAATCCGAAGATGGAGAATGCTCGTTTGGGATACATGAGAGTGGCAAAGGATAAGAAGAGAGGCCCAGGTTCTTACAGGACCGTAGCGCCAAGAATAAATAAATAAATATAAATAAAACACATAAATAATGAATAAATTTAATAATTGATTAAAGGAAATTTTTTTTCTCAAAAAAAATCCTCAGCTTTTCTACGATATAACTTTTGATTATTATTTCGAGAAATTCATTTCCAACCTGCAAAAAAAAAATTTCCTTTTATTCTCCTTCAATCAATTATCAAATTCTTTCATATTTTATATTTGGTGCTCATTCATATTTCATTTTTTTTTTTTATTACTACTAACAATGAAAGACGCTTTATAACTTAAAACAAACGAAATAGGTACTTAAGAGGAAGCAATTTTGAACATTGGACATTCAAGCCATAACATCAAATCGTTAGGACCTAGAGGATATTAAAGATCATTTAATTCTACATTGATATATATCATTGGTATATACCATGTAACATTGGTATATACCAAGTTTAATAAAATTGGTAAAATCTATGATGTAATGTGGCACTTTGCTTTAGATATCTATATATAATATTTTGTATTTTATATATATATATATATATATATATATATATATATATATATATATATATTACATATATATTACATATATTACATATTATATATATATATATATATTACATATTATATATATATTACATATTATATATATTGTATAACGTAGTGTTTAGAAAAACTAAAATGGTTTCAACTTTGTTAGCACGATTAGTGTTGCCCAAAATCGGTCTTGATCTTGCACTTTGCAAGACCAAGACCGCCTAACTGTAGCAAGACCAAAACCAACTCTGGTGAAAAAAATCGATTTTTTATATAAAAATCAAGTCAAAATAGTTACTAATATTTGACAATTTTTGTTAATATATGTGAAGAATTGGTAAAATCAATATACTTTTGTATTTAACTCTTTAAGTTAGATTTCTTCTATTTTGCAAGACTGTTGCGAGATTCTTGCGCAAGACCAAGACCAAGACTGAGTTTGCAAAACCAAGACTCGTCTCGGTCTCGCATTTGGGCAACACTGAGCACGACCCTCGGACTGCCAACTAACCGAAGTCGAAATATAGGGTGTTACGATAAACATCATGCTGTAAAATGGAAAAGTATCGGGGCACCACGATATAAATTGTGTCTATTTTGAAAGTTCTTTTCTTTATAATATTTTTTATATATATGTTCTTTACTTTTATTGGTCATTTTACTCTCATATAGTCTTTAAATTAAAAACACAGCAAATGTTCTAATGACCAGGGGATTCCGAGGGGGAAGGGGGATTCATGGTACAAGTTGTGCTATCAATATTTTTTTAGGATGGAGGTGTATTTTAATGAATTTTTGAATAATTTAGGGGGCACATTTTGAAGGGGCTAAGAATTTTCGGTATAAGAAACAGAGGAGGGACGTGGAACAGACTGCAGCAAGTGTATTTGTGTATGATATATGATTTTTTAAAATTCTACCTTGGTTCGCTCTGTTTTTAAAATAAGGTAAAAATAAAATATCTTAGGAGGAAGGGGAGGCAGTAAGTTCTTGCGCCATCAACCTTGGGAAGGGGAGATAGGCACCCCTGCTGATGGCAGTTTCGAATTACGTGTTTTTTTACAAACTGCTAAGATTTCGGTCATTTCCGTTTATTTGCTGACTTCGTCCATTATAGCCACCTCGGTTCAAGCAACTTCCTCAACGAAAACAGCAAGTTAAAATGACTCTTTACCGACAGTGACGCCATTGTAATAACATCGCCGTGGCGTTGTGTAACTTGAAAAGCTGGCCGATTCTTCGAATATGTGCCCTTTCCGACCTCCTTCATAATCATTAGTCCCTGTACTGGCTAGTAGGATATCTTTTAACTGAACATAGTTCGAACCGGCAATACATAGGCTTACCACTGAAGGAATGATAGATCCCACCTCCGTTCAAATCATGTCGAGGTTTGTTTGGATAGATCTTAAATGAAGAATAATGGGAGTCGTTCCTATTGGGACGGTGGGGAAGCATTTTTCCCAATATTATAACTGGGTCCATTCGTTCCAATAATTTTTTTAATGGTCCATAAATATTCCTCATCTACGAGCGAAGAATGACTTATAATCTTTCGCAATTGTATTTAAAAAAGCATAAAAATATATAATTTAACTATTATAATTGTAGGAGTGTATTATTCCTTTGTTTAGCCGTGTTGACAAATCATTCAAACAATGCAAAGACGAGCGTTAATATGTATTGATGCGCTTAGCTTCTTAGCGACTTCTAATAGACTCTGATAGTTAGTTGATCACTAAGGTAGGTCTGGAGATTTATAAAATTACTTTTTTCTTCTTTAAAATGTCTCATACGAATATTTCACATAACTTAAATGAACGCGGATTTACTTTTTTTCAAGCTATTCTGTAGAAGATCTATCAAAGCCTTTAACCTTTATCACCAAAACGAGTTCTTAGTAAACACATAATTGAACTATGCTATTTTAAATAGAATGATCTCAGATTGAGCTTCATCGGTTTCTTATTTTATGTTATGACGAAAATTATTAATCAGAAAACTTACACCAAGCTATTCCGAGTCCGTTTTCTAGAATATTTCTGAAAAGAGTCCCATATTCGGAAGATCTCAATACTAAGTAATTGTTTAAGATTTGCTGGGGTTTATAAACTATACCGCAATAGAGAAGTGTCCGCTAAGAAGATGTTCGCAATATATTATAATCTTCCTGTCTCCTACAATTATTGAGACAGAACGACGTCCATGCAAATAATTGATTGTTTTTAAAGTAACGTGTATTAGCGCAGGCATTATTTGTTTCATATTATCCTCCCATAAATTACAACTTACATTCATAAATAAATTACAACTACATTCATATAAGTCAGAGTCATCGAATATGATCATCTTCCGCCACCTTTACTATTTATCGAGCCCTAGTCTCCAGTCTCAATTATCAGTTTCTTTTGGCTGCTAGATTAACGCATCTCTGAAACTTCGAAAGAAAATTACTGTGCTCTGAAGATTCAGGAGTTCTAATTGTCTGTCAGTACATTAAGTTAAAATGGATACCTTCCTGCTTTAATGAAAAGCAATCTGTTTATTTTATTTTTTCGTTATTATTTTCATTCAAAATCTTTCATCCCACCTTGGCTATCTCCATGGACTCTTTAAAATTGCTTTCTTCCTCTAAAATTCGATCTTCTTGTTATCTCTTTACGACATTAAAGCACCATCCACTCTACTGAAAAGAGTTGATTGGCATCCTGGCATTTATTTACTTACGATTTAGTTGTTGCATCCCATCAATAAACATTTATTTAGGAGAATATCTCCTATGCTGAAAGAAAAGAAGATTGAATTGAAGATGCAAAAGAAGATTTGAATAAATAACAAAACAAACATTATATACAGTATTTTACTTTTTAGTTAATGAACCCTAAATCTGTAAGAACTACCAAAGCTAAGAAGCATATCTCACCTACAATGGTGACTTAGGTCGAAGGCACGCAACCACAACAGAAAGCCTTAATCGGCTGACTCAGGGAGGCTGTTAACCGAATTCCGAGGCCAGTGGTTCGAAACCGAACTCGAGAACCAGCCGGTCCCCCTGATAAGATGAGTAAGTCAGGTAAAATGACCTGACTCATAGCCGCCTGACCGTAACCTATTGAGTGAGTCATGCACCGTGGTGAATCCCTTCCTAAGAGCTAAGACGTGCTGGCAAAAAAGAGGATTTTCGACGGTGGCTGCCGTCCAATTTCCGGCCTGGAAACAATCGTATCTTAGGCTAGATACGATAGCAGTGACGGTGAGTCATTGCATTTCGTCTGTTGCAAATGTTTTGTTGGAAGGAAATTCTGATAAATTAATAATAGGATCATCTCAGTGTTCAGTCTAATTCGAATAACTCTCCAACGGTAATATTTGGAGATCAGGATAGATAGAATTGGTTCCCGAATTCCAATAGTTCGAATCTGGACATCGGCGTATCTTTTAGAGAGCTCACTTTGGGTCCCGAATCTTTTTCAGGCACTTGGCTATGTTTCGATCTATCAGTGTTACAATGAAGGCTGATCAAAATTTACTAAGTATATTCGGTGAATTTTGTAGGTATATAAGAAATTAACCATTAACATACACGGATTAAGCGAATTTCATCTTAAATTTACAGTCAAATAAGAGTTCGAACGATTTAGTAAAGTTTACCATGTTAAAATATATGGCTCGCTAATTTGAAAGAGTAAAAATATGACATTTTTAGAATTTTATTCTAAATGACTTTTTCATGAATGAAATGAAATCATACTTTTCATACATTTTTTAAGTGAAAACTTCTTTAGGTTTGTTTTGCTCTTTTTTTGTGGAGAGTGAATTAGATTGAGCCGTCACATCTCGATGTCTAACGCTCGGGTAAAGCCTGCTGGAGTAGATTAATTGAAGTGTTTTCGCACTTCAGTTTTTGTAAGACATGTCAAAAAAATTCCCCAAAACCTTATTTTGACTAGTCGCATGAGAAAATATATAGGTTTCCTTTAGAAAGGATTTTTTTTTTATATAAGTTTTATTTTTGCTACTTCGATTATATATGCCAATTAAACTGTGCATAGAGTGTTATTACTCCCTCCCCTCCCCCATTGAATTTAATACAGGAAAATATATAGCTGAAAGGTATATTTGCAGTAGGGTTGAACGTAAAAAACAAAAATTGGCTTTTTATCAACGTTTTAAAAATGACAGATGTCCCTCTTTGATTTGAAGCAACTCATTTATTGAATCAATAAAAAATAAATAAAAAGACAATTAAAAATAATATTGTAAATATAGAATAAAAAAAAACAGGATAATAATTTATTTCTTTTTAAACAACTAAATAAAAGAAAGATGAGACAAATCAAAGAGAACAACATAAATGAAAATGCCCACAATGGGAGTAAAAGTAAATCTAATGAACATTGTTTATTTTGGATGGATCAAACGATAACGTTGCGTCCACGCGTCACATTACAGCTAATATAAAAAATTTACAAAACTGGTACAAGTTCCATTAGACGAAAGATACTATTGGTTTTTTAGAAGTGAAGAGCTGAAACACTTTACTAAAATGCTGATGCAAGATATGGTGTATAATCATGTTGTGGTTTGTACTCCGACTTTGTTCCAAAATCCGACCGAAACTGCGTTAGCGCATACCAAAATCCCAGACTTTTATCCCAGACTTTTTTGGAACTAAGATTTTTTTCAACACAAAAAAACCTCGGCATCATTCACGTTTGTCGAACGCAATATCTCAAGAAATTGAAGCAGTCCGGACTATTGCTTCATCCAGACAGTGACCCTGACGTTTCGCTGTTTGACTGCAGTCACTGAAGTGTTTGTGGAAAGTCACCTTGAGAATTATTAGGATTTATTTCTTCAAAATCCGTGAAACCAAATTAACGACCGTCTGAAGATTTTCGTAAGTTGTTAAAAAAAAAAGAAAATGGAAAATATATTATATTGTGAACAAATCAAAAAGTTTAGGATTTATTAAATATAATAGTTTTAAGAACAACAATTGGTGACCTATTGTGCCGCTTAAGACTACTGCTGAGCATTTATGAATTTGTACCTAAAAGAGCATTGGATTGCCTGATGCAAGGGATAGAAATAATTATATATATGATATATTTATATGTTATAAGAGAAAAAATCAGGGGATGACCTCAGTAAGTGTAGGAAATCTCGTGAAGTAGCAAACTTTTCTGTAAACTTTATCCTAAAGCCCTAAAAATCGCTGATACTGTCCTGAGAGGTGAATAAAGTATATTAGTTTCGGAAAGCCTTATGTAAGTGAAGACTTTTTTTTTAATTATTAAATTTACAAATGTATTACAAATAAAATTACATTCAGTACATATAAACGCAAGAATATAACATAAAACAACTTGTTGAGAAACTACATACTGGTAGCACTCTAAAAATGTATTTACAAAAGGAGATATCGAGGTTGGAAACGAGAGGGTTTGGATGGTTTTGAAGTTTGTTATGGAAAGATAGGTGTCTGGATTGAACCAGGACAGAGACATATGTCGTTATGGATTATCTAAACATTAAGGTCTTTATGGATGATTTTATTTGTGACAAAGTAAGGAGCATTGAAGATTTTACGAAGGATTTTGGATACCAGAGAAATTCGATGGCTTAGTGGAGTCCCAGAGCTCAACTCCGTAAGTCCAAATAGATGTTACTATAGTCATGTATATGAGTTTTTTGTGACTAACTGGAAGCTTAGAGCGTTTCTCTAGTAAGGGCTGTAGTTGTCTGGAACCTCGAGCGGTTTCTTGTCGTTTAAGTTAGGTATGAGGATTCCAAGTTAGACGTTTTTCTAAGTGGGTCCAAGGTATCGGATTTGTTCAACAGGGATAAGTGGGGTATTATTAAAGGATACTGTAGGACAGGAGGACATAGGTTTACGACGAAGGGTAAAGGTAATTTGATGGGATATATTAATCCTCTAGTTTTGAAACCTTTCTTCAAGGTTTTTGTAAAGCAGTTTGTAAAGCAACCAGGTGCCAGACTCGATCAAAAGCCTGTTCTACATCGAGAAAGACTCCCGTGCAGTACATTCCGAGCTCCAGTGCAGAGGACACAACACACATTATGGTCGATAGCATTGCTGGATAGTGGAATGGAATCTGCGAAATCTGTATTACACACTCACCGTCAAATTGATGGTCTAGGATAATGTGATTGTAATCAAGGATGGGGTACAAGCGTTTTAGGACGAGCTTTTCTATCATTTTTCCAGGATAAAAAGGAGATAGGGCGAAAATGTAAGCTTAAATTTATAAAATATATACATATTTAAGGAAGCTTCACTAACAAAATTATTATATAGTTTCAAAAGTAATTCATTTCTTTTAGTATGCTGACAATAGTAAGCTTGAGACAATGTAATGCCCCAGATACATTTTTGTTTCGTGTAAAATGAATTTATTATTAATATATTTGTTCGCTTCTTAGCTATGAAATCACTCCAAAGTTCTTCTCTTACAAAAATTATTCTTTCAGATATTAACACTTCTTCTTCTGAACTTCCTTTCAGCGTTAGATTGATCCAACCCAGGATCTCCTTATATCGGTCTCTCGGAAGAGCCATCAACTCCAGCAACTTCTTTACTCTCGCTTGACCAAATTAGGAAATATAGCTATTATAGCTAAGTCGAGGTCTTCCTCTATGTCTCGTACCTACTGGTCTCGCCTCCACCAATTTGCGTGGATCTCGATCAGGCCTTAGTTTACTTAACTATTGCCTGCACCAACTGTCTCTTCTCTAATGTCTCGTTCATTCCAGAGATTTTTAATTTTACCATTACGGTTTCATTCCTAATTCTATCCATAGGTTTTTTTTTAAACCATTCCTCGCACGTTAAACCACTGCAGCAGTTGCACTATCCTATTTGTCTGGAAAGATCCAGCCAGCTCTGTGTTCCATATATGACCTTGAAAATATGAAGCTAGACATCTATATTAACCTCTCACTTTTCCACAATTGGGTTGCTATACTAGTGGGAATAGTATATAGTAATAGCTTTGCCAATTACACCGGATATTTCTGGTTGTACTATTCCAGTTCCGCCGATCATAGTTCTAAGACAGGAGAAAACTTGGAAAGATTAGTTAATATTTATCATTTCCAAATTTAATCTTCTTAAATTGAATAAATTCTAATTTTATGTTATAGCTAATTGAAAAGATCTTTATGTTTAATTGTTCCAATTAACTTTCATTAAGCACACATATCTACAACCTTAAGTATTGTAACATAAATATAATGAAATATGAATGTCAATGTTAAATTTTATTTTGAGCTTCAAAATTAAGAACTACACTAGGGAAGCTCCATAAGAGATCACTTAATTTGACAATTATAGAAAAAATGTCTCGCTTAATATTTCATGTTTTTATCCTGCTCCAAATAACAAAGCTGTTGGTTTGTTAATATTGGTGCGTAGAAAGTACAATTTAGAAAGCTCAGACCAAATGAAGAAGAGTCTCTTCCTCAAGACATTCTAACAATGACCAAGCGGAATTCGGTCGATGAAATCAAGCATCAGACAATTTAGATATCGGAGTGAGGTAAGAACAATAGTTGGCAGATAAGCGACGGCTTACACGAATCGAACTTTCATAAGTTCCGCGCACTGTGTCGATCATAAATTAACAATAATCTTTAATAATTAAACAAAATATTTGGTACGGAACATCACATAACTTTCATTAACTACTGTAGACTAAAAATTATTTTTTTTAAATTTAATAATCATTAAACGATACTACATTGTTTATAATTACAAACTTATTACAAACGACAATTAACATAAAGTATGATAATTCTCTGGACTTAATATTTCTGTTATATTTGATCTATATAAGATTATTTTTTATAAAATTTAATCTCACACTCCATATTAACAATTTTAAAACATTAATACTTATTATTATTTTTTAACGCTTTGGCTCCAAAAGCCATTTTCAAAAATTATTTTTCTTTTTTTTTTTAAAAAACAAAACAAAACACTAAATTAATACTATTACTGAATTTTTTTCTCTTTAAAATATGCATGTGTATATAGAACACTACTCTATGGCAGTACTTGTTTTATTTATTATAAAATTATGATTTATTATAAAAAGATAAACATAGTAAAGTGTAATCAAATTAAAAAAACTAACTTCATAATAAATTATAGGCATTGTAAAGAAAGATATGACCCAACAATGGAAGAGTTGTATAGTAAAGACAATCTATACAATGTCACCAATTATTTCAATAAAAAATGTGGTGTGTTCACTCTCATAACTTTCCTACCAATTTTAAACTTTTTTTTTTTTTTTACAATTTTATATCTTCATTAAAAACAACAAAATTGAATTAGACTAATTTTTCTGATAACCTATCAGAGAAATTATTAGAACACGATTTATTTGATGAACTTAAGCAATGTAAATAATAATTAAAATAAGTCTATAAAATTCAATAAACAGTAACGTGGCTAAAACTGGTCTTGCAGCTTTACACGATTTTTATTTATTTTTATCGGATATCTAATAAAATTTTAAAAAATATTACCACTACATACTATAAAGATATTACTGTCATTTTTCATAATGGGGAAATCTAACTAAACCCCGAATGAAAAATTGAAAGAGTTAAATGCAAAATTATAATGGTTCTACCAATTCTTTACATGTAGCGACTAAAATTGTCTAGTATTAGTAAATATTAAAAACCGATAATATACAATCTATCTAAGGATTACCTTAAGATTTAGATTGAGGGACTAAGACAGGATGAGTCGTAGGCTCTTGAAAAAATATTGTGGAGCTAACTTTTATTTCATTGCTTCTGATTTAATTATAAATTTTGTAATCATTACAGCATGTATGTTTGTAATCATTAATCATTATATTTTTAATAGTTGTTTCGATTTCATAATTCAACGTCAAAAGCCTGACGTCTGGTTATCCTATAATATTAAAATCTAACCTACCAGTAATCTTCTCTTATGGTATGGAATATCATACAGAGCGTTTTTTTCTTCCAAACTTAAAGTACCTACGCAACGTAATAAGATGGGCCACTCACGTTTCGAGCTCATTACAGACGCTGCAATACTTGCGTAACTGTTACTCTTCTCTTGAGCATTATTTATTTTAGTTCGTTCTCCTTTATCAAATCGTGAGTTGGGCATTTTAATAATGGCATTGCGACAGATTTAATATAAAAAAAAAAAACCCAAACCCTAGAGATACGAGGCTGAATTTGAAAAATATTCAAGGAGTGCTGAAAATCATAGACACAATGCTAACGGAACCTTATTCTTTTGTACGAAGGATAAATAATAATATATATTATAATCCTTATCGTACTTAATATTCTTCCAAAAGAGAATAAAGAATTTTTTTTTATTATTATTTTAATGAAATTTACAACTGTATTACATAGAGAATACAATAAGTAAATGAGAAATTTGTAACATGGCATGTACAATATGAAGAGAAACTACCCATTGGTAGAACTCAAATTAAAGTTTTATATTAGAAGATCCCGAGGCCATCTTCTTTTCAGACGCCTCGGAGGGTTATCAGGGATCGAGGAGGAAGCAAGGTTTGAAACGAGAGGATTCGGATGGTTGTGCAGTTTGTTATGGAAGGAAAGGTATCTGGATTGGGCCAGATCGGAAACATATGGAACATTAAGGTCTTTATGGATGATTTTATTTGTGACAAAGTAAGGAGCGTTGAGGATTTTACGAAGAATTTTGGATTGTAAGGATTGGATACGAGAGGAATTCGATGGTTTAGTGGAGCCCCAAAGCTCAATTCCGTAAGTCCAAATAGGTCTTATTATTGTCATATATACGAGTCGTTTATAATTGATTGAAAGCTTAGATCGTTTGTCTAGTAAGTGCTGCAGTAGTCGAAAACGTCGGGCGGTTTCTAGTCGTTTCAGTCTGGTATGGGGGGTTTCAAGTGAGTCGTTTGTCAAGGTGGAGTCCTAAGTAGCGGATTTGCTCAACAGGAATAAGTGGAGTATTAGTGAAGGATACTGTAAGACAAGAGGTCATAGGTTTACGACGGAGGGTAAAGGTGATTTGAAGGGATTTGTTGGAATTTATTTTTATTCTCCATTTTTTACACCATTCTTCAAGGCTTGTGATATGTGATTGAAGAGTTTGGGATGCAGTTAAAGGATCGTTATTAACTGATAGGATACACGTGTCATCGGCATAGGTGGTGATGGCAGTGTTGGATTGGGTTGGGATGTCAGCTGTATAAACTGTGTAAAGGATAGGACCTAGGATACTACCTTGAGGAACACCGACAAGAATAAAGAATGATTTTCTTTTCTTCTCTTGATATTATTTATTTATGTCTTTAATATGATTATTTACATGATTTTTGCATAATATTATAAACTATATAAGATGAGATTTCGTCTCAATTTGTTTCTTATTTTCATTTATTATGTTTTTTGGTTTAATTTTTTTATTCACACCTGTCATAATGGTAATGACAACCAGTGAATGTGAGATCGATTCCTAAATATAATGTCATGAAAGTTGTGAGGAGGATCAGTGCCCAGCGGCACTTCACTCGGCGTGATATGATTTATTATGTTAAAAATTTAATTTTTCAAAATGTTAATTTTTTTTTAATTTTGGGCATTATAAAATAAATATTAGACTGTAATAAATACTTAACATCCCGAATCTCTATGTAGCTATTATGAAACCTTAGAGCTCTTAGAAGACAGCAAAAACAGCATCGAAAAAAGTATGAATTTTTTTCAAACTTTCAATCTATATCAAAAAATCTTTTGGTATTTTAATAATTGTTTACTCCTGGTAAAATCAGAAATGTACGCGCTTGTAACTACGACTTACAAAAGGGTTTGTATTATTTAGCTGCTTTTATAAATAAATAAAATCGAAATTCACAAAACGTTCTTAAAAAATCAGCACCATTAAAGAAGTAATTAGTGTCTGTATTCAATAAACCGACTTTTATTCTATTATATACCTGTAATAAACAGAAAAGAATGAGCAACCTAAACAATAGACTTTTTTTCAGCTAAAACTTTAATTCAAGGAACCATCAAAGACGTAATACCAGTAACAAACATCATGAAGAACAGTCCAACGCTACTAAATAACAGCGCATCACACAACTTTCACTTATCACCCTCTTAGTAGAAATGAGTATTGTATTTTCAGACAAAGGGGAAGTGGAAGTAAAAATTATAGGCACTATAAATTTCATTGTGGGTATTTTATTTGTTTAAATAATACTCTTATATATACAAATTTTAATATTTATATCTCTGTAATCTATACTATTAATAATAAATAATACCAAGGATAGAATTGATAAAAACCTATGTGTACATAATATTGTAGGAGTCTACATAATATTTAGTTATTATTAGTTTTGGGAGACTGTTCTAATCTTTCGGGCGTGCTTGGGATCGCTCGTATCCTTTGGTTCCTCCATCACAACTATTCTCCGTTACGATCTCTTATTTCTGCTTTCATTATTTATCAAATTCATTCATATTTTATATTTATCTATTTTCTGTATCACAGATCAATGTGAAATGGTTAATTGTTTAAAATAAAAAAATTAAAGGCACTTTAGAGGAAGCTAATATTGAACATTATGCATTAAAGCCCTTTTAGAGATCATCAATGAGAATAAAACCTACATTATATAAAGAACAATGGTATTATGAATTTAACCAAAATCGTTTAAGCCGTTTTTGAGAAAAATGTGTTAAATGGATTATATAAAGTGTCACTTCCGATCAGTCGATTTTGATGAAAAAGCTGCTGTAACATTTCAGGCCTATAAAAACCTTAAATATGTAATTTGAATTTCGTAAGAATTTTTTTTTTTACGACACACACAAACACACAGACCATTTTGCGCAACTTGGTTATTTGGACTCAGGAAACCTCAAAACGTTTATTTCCGCTGAAAACTGAGATTCGAAAATTTTCACAATCGCAATACTTTCCCTTACTATTATATAGGTAACTGAAAATAAAAATATAAGAAAAGACAAACAGAATAACGCCTATGATCTTTTATGGTAGAGGCGAAGATAAAACAAATAAATAGGTGCTGATTGGATTAATTCATAGTAAATAAAATAACTTAATAGTTAAAAGGATGCATTTTAAATAATTGAAGAGAAGAAAAAATAATTGAGCTAATAATAAGAACATATAATATTAATTCACAAAAAATTATATCCTCAAATAATTCGTCAGCGACGAACATTCAGAAATCCATATTATATTTAAAAAGTTTCATTGAATTTGATTCTTATTCATTTTGTTGGTGGTATAATAAAAACGAAGTGGTATACTATTTTAGCCAAATGGGACAAGTCCTACAATTTTTCACTAAAAAAATGGTAGTAACGGTTAAAGTACATTATCGGTGTCATTTTGTTTCTCCGACAACTAGCAAAGATTTTCAACTCAAAGCAATTTCATATAGCAATATAAGTTTCATGTAGCACCATCACTTTAATAGCGTTGAGCGCGTTCAGTTTTGTGTCTGCTAATTACGATTTGTAAAGTTCAAAAGTTCCGATTTTGATGTTAGAAAGGAAGAACTTGGGATCTCGTCGTGGTCTATTATGAGCAGCTAAAATCTGACTAAACCGTAAATAGTGAACGCTTTCGACAACAAATGATCGATTTGAATGGAGTATTGGGTGAAAAATGATCAGAATATCATTTATTGAACCATCCAACACAGTAAAACTATTGGACGAAATGAGGGAAGCGTTCAGTTGGGAAATATTAGGGCATGCAGCTCAGCCACTTGACTTAGCTCCGTCTAACTATTTATTGAATCGAAGTGCTATTTACACAACAGTCTTTTACTTCTTATTGAAATGTAAAAATGTCTTTATGACTGGTTTGACACAAAAGAGCAACATTTTGTTCTTGCATGGTGTTCAAAAATTAATATTGAAATGGATACTAACGATGGAGAATACTTCTACCAAATACTTTTTTAAATTTTTTATGCTATAAATGCATATTTTCTATACGAGAATCTCGGTTCCATACTTTATGTAACGTATTTTCCCATTGTCCAGTCTCAACTAGTACCCAGATGGATCAAACCTGACTTGTTGTTCTTCCCTACCTCATTTTTTAGGCTATACGGGATTTTCTCGGGCCGGTGGTTGAGGGAGGGGAATTTAAAATCCCCTCTGGCACCGCGGGACGCGAACTCGTACTTTTTTTTTCAAATCTCAAAACTTGGTTATCTGTTTTCCGGGAAACTCGTGGAGCTGTGCACACACGTTAGTATATTCGGCCACCACGCCCCCAACGGATCAAACCAGACTATTGGGTGTCTCAATTCCTCACTGGACATGGTGCCAACTCGTGCCCACAGTTACAAATTACGCAGTCTTGGAAAAGATATCGATCCTCTATGCTCCAGTTGTGGTCCCCCGGAAACTGCCTTACATGTGATCACCACCTACACTTCGATGTATTGTTGTAAAAAAGCTCGCTGAGAAAGCTCGAAAGACTCGAGATTTCCGGAATCGGCCAAGACTCGAGTTCTAAGAGCTCAGCATTAAAAGACCCGGGTCGAACCTTGCTTACTTGTTTTTTTATATGTGTTTATTAATGAAATTTTTAAATTGTTTTACAATTTTTATAATATAGTGGACTGTTCTACATGATGTTTGTTAGTAGTATTGCATCTTTGGTTGTTCCTTGAATTAAAGTTTGAGCTGAAAAGAAATCTGTTGTTTAGGTTGCTCATTCTTTTATGTTTATTCCAGGTATATAATAGTATAAAAGTCGGTTTATTGAATACAGACACTAATTACTTCTTTAATGGTGATGATTTTTTAAGGAGATTTTGTGAATTTCGATTTTATTTATTTATAAAAAAACAGCTAAATAATACCAATCCTTTTATATGTCGTAGTTACAAGAGCGTAAATTTCTGATTTTACAAGGGGTAAACAATTTTCAAAATACTTTGTGATTTAAAGTTAAGTAATTTCTCTTAATGATTGCAATAAGTCGACGATATTGTTTTATTAAATGAATAAAACATGCTGTCAGACGTGGGTTCTTTCGTTATAAACTGTAGGTAGTGTTGTTAGAAGGCTCGAGTCCTAAGAGCTCGGCATTTGGGGTTTAAGAAAAAAAGTATTCCCCAGCTACCCAAACATAAAAAGCCAATCCGGGGTGACTCCAGGGTAGAAGTAAAAGAGGAATATAACAGGAAAAGTGTTAAATTTTATTGTTGCATACAATAAAATGGAATCCCACATTGTTGAAAGACAACGGAGGGATAGGGTGATAAATAATAAATGTGTCAAAAATAAAGAAATATTTACATATATCTATATTATTAATTAAATCAAAACTGTAGAAGTTAGAAGCCAGACAAAAAAAAAAAAAAAAAAAAAAAATCTAGTCTGCAATATCTTTAAACATAAGTTCTTGAAGATTGTTTTTTGGCTTTACTTCATAAATTATTCATCAAATCCAATGATTGAGTCGGAATTTTTAAGATTTTCTTTTTCTTTGAGTGGGAAAATAGCCGCATCCCTCGAAATTGTTTCTTTTGACTTATTGTTATTTGTAAATGTGCTGGTTAAACGCATGGATACAGTTTTAAAATAATTTCATTCTCCTTCGTCGACTACAAAAAACAAGAGTTGATTTTTCCATATTATTATACGCTCCATTATTTTATTCCCTTACATGTGAATTATTCGCAAGGGCCAAAAATTATTATTAATTATATTCTAATAAAATATAGTCCTAAAAATAAAAGAAAATGTAGTTTTAAATTACAGCATTTTTACGTATGGTATTTAATACGGTAATATTTTTTCATTGGTCAGTTTGTTTTCATATTTATTAAATATTCATGATTTAGCAATTATAACAATAGAGGTGATTCAAATTATGTATTCATTTTTATCAGCGAATTATACCAAAATGAACCATTGGACCTACAGTGGAATCTGAATAATGACATCAATCTGACATGATATATTTGGTATCCTGTTGAACAAGAACTGCAGTATACAAGAGCTGAGAGGTGGACCTTGTGCCAGTTGCAATCTCCTTGGAGGGCACACAGATCTTCCCTGTTCTAGAACATGTGGGTCAGGCAACCGAGACAGAACGTCGAAGAACCTAACCAGAGCATCCTTGAGGTTGGCAGGGAAGATGGCTATCTCTTAGGCACTTAGGAAAATGTCGCAAGAGGATTTCGTAACCTCAGACAAAGGGACTGACTGACCAACCAGCCTTTGGGACGTCGTGGATGAGCCCTCTTGTCACAAGATGTTATGTCATAGTCTGGGTATGCCGCCAATTTAGCTAGTGAGGCTTTTGGTAGTTGGAACAGATGGATTATGGTTTGAAATATTAAGCAAATACCTTTTTATTGTGATGATGCATTATATTGATTTATTGCATTATCCACACGTGATCAGTATTATCTATGGATAAGTGAAAAAACGTAATTGTAACTAATAAATGAAAGAGTGTCGATGTTATATTAAAAGTTGATTTCATACATAAGCCAATATGTGTTGTTACGGTGAAGTGGCACATCGACAGATGGATCAAAACTACTATCCAATTTTATCCTTATGATTAATATTATCCAAGTGACCTGACTGAAATTAAAAGAAAAGTCTTGATCATCAATCCATTGAAGAACAAGATCTTGCATGTTGAAAAGGATGGAGGTACTGCAAATTACCTACAATGGAAAGGACCTAGAGGAATTAGATAATTTTGAATATTTAGAATCTTTAATCCGAAATGAAGGATCGAATGTGAGGTGCTTAATCGTGTTGGTAAGGCCAATGGTATATTCTACCAAATTATAACATAAAATTACAGTTGACATGAAAGAAATTAGCCAAAAAGTTCTAATGCATTCTATCCATAACTGCTGAATGAATCGTAGCGTTATTGATTAACATACATGAAAAATTACAGCAGTGAAGATAAGGATTATTTGAATTACATGGCGTGAATTTGGCAATGAAACCGTTGGCAATGCAGAATATTGGAAGAACTTAAAAGAAAGTCAGCTCAACTATTTTTGATAATTGTGCTGGATGTGCAGTATGGATGAATAGGGAAACATTAAAAGTAATAAAAGCTAGAAGAAGTAATTTTGCAGGAATAAGACGAATGCCAGAGGATCATGATCATTGTAGACTGAGGTAAGGGGAAAATAAGAAGATTACCTTTTTGCTAGTTTATTTTATTTTAATATATCTTTTAATCTTAGAGTTTTATGTTAGAAAATCTAAGATTAAACTTTACAATGTTACTTTAAATATTCGGTTGAAAAATTATTCAAATAAGTAAATATATAGTAACAAATAAATAAATGTATTAGGTAATGAAATCTTGCAGATAATACTAAGTCTAGTTGAATCAAAGAAATAATTAGTGTAGAGGAGGAATCTCCCATCATGCCATCCTTCCTCTATATTTTTCAGTCGATCCTGTCACAGCCAACAGATTTATTGAAAACCAGTTTTTATCCGGCCATTCATTTCTGCTGCTGTACTGTATTATTTTACTTATTGTACTTAAGAATATATAGTTAGATTTTTTTCCATTATCGTTAATTGACTGTTATTATAAAAATGTAATTAATGACACTGAAAGCAATCCATGACCATTCTCGGAGTCGCCTGGAGAGCCATTGAAGTTTTTTTCAATGTAAAAGTGATTAACGATGATTAAATCTTCAACTGAGGCCATCGTGGTGTGTTGTAGCACACTCCACCGGTTTCAACTGCAAACTTCTTGACATTTCTGATCTTGCTGAAATAAGTTATAAGCCTAAAGAAAATCCATTCCCCCCCCCCTTAATGGAAGAATTAAGGGCTCAAACAGTTACAAAAACATCTTTAAATAGATCTCCGAAAATACTAATCAGAAGGTACACGTTTAATATTTCGTTGGAAAGCTCAGAATTTTAGCAAAAACGATATCTAATGTAGAAAATTGCAGAAGATAACGGAAAGTGGCTAATTAATATATAAATAATAATTTTTAAAAACTAATATTATTTAAAGTAAATTGCATGTTTTCAAGGAAATCAAATGAAATTTTCTTAATAAACGTAAACTTTTAACATTTGTTTTTAGTTTGCAAAAGTATTTAAAATCCAAGGATTCAAGGCAATGATGCTGTTTAAGATACTATTTCATTGTAATTGTGTGAAAGAAGACGTGAAATATAAGAATATTTCATAGATATGTTTATAACCTTAAATATATTTACTGTAGTTTAATAACTCCAGATCTGATATTATATTTAAATATTAAGGTATCTATCGTCCGGTTATTACAAAAAATCATCAAGTAACCTTTTAGAAAATTAAATTAGTGAATAGTTTGATGAAATTTCCTTTTATGATATTCCAACAGTATCCACTTACAATTAGTGTGACAACTTGTGACCTGTCTATGACAGACAATGTAAATCTCTTAATAATCCGTAATATGATCTTCAAGCTTACAAATCACAAATAGTCTTGCCCAAATGCAAGACCAAGACGAGTCTTGGTCTTGGGCTTGATCTTCTGCAAGAGTCTTCGAACTATCGAAATATTACCGTTTTATTTTAGATAGTTGAAACCTAACTAAACCCGAATGAAAAATTAGATCAGTTAAATGCAAAAGTATATTGGTTATAACAATTCTTTACATATAGTAACTAAAATTATCAAGTATCAATAACTATTTTGTCTTAACTTTTATTCAAAGAATAGATATTTTTTTACAAATCTTGAACTTAATTTTGCATTAGTTAGGTGTTGTTCGTCTTGGTCTTGCACTTTCCAAGACCAAGACCGATTTCGAGCTCTACTACTCATAAACAATTATGAAAATGGCTGATGCTGTAATTATTACAATGTTTGTGAATAAACAGAAGTAAACATGATAATTTGTGAAAATTGAAATTAGAAAAGTAATTTGAGTATCTGGATAAATTCAAATCTCTGATTTCAAAATCCCTCCCAAAAAAGAAATAAGGTATCATATTAAAAAAAAAAAAAGTGTTCTCCTAGGCGGTTATAACAATAAAATAGACCAGTATTAAAGTTTATAACAATAAAAGTGTAGAAATATAAAACAATATGTAGTACTGTATTTTCATTATTTTACGTTGTGCCGAATTCAATATTACTTTCTTTAAAACGCTAAATAATAATTTCATGCAATAATTTCCTAAAGCAGATTATTAGTTATCACAAAATCATCCTAGAAGGTTGAAGAGGAAGCAATAAAGAAATAGGAAGTTGATCTGAATCGAAGCGAGAAGGTACTGGACGAAGGTCTGTATACTCCTAGGCCATCATCATTGATTTTTAGCCCTGATAAAGAGACACATTAAAGTTCATTTGATGCTCGGGCTGTTTCCGAACTGTAAGGAGTTAATACCAGTTTAATGAGTTAACACCAATTTAAGGAGCATTGAGGATTTTACGAAGGATTTTGGATTGGAAGGATCGGACATGAGAGGAATTTGATGGTTTAGTAGCTCATAGATCAGCTCCGTAAGTCCAAAGAGGTCTTATTATAGTCACGTATTATAGTCATTTGTAAATTACCTAAATTAAATGTCTTTATAGTTATTTATTTCTATTAAACGAAAAATGTGACTTACCTAATATACATAAATCTTTAATTCTTTGTTTTTTTTTAGAAAAATTTGACTTTATATGAACTTTTTCTAGCTCTTAAGATCTGAGATTTTCCTAAGGATGTCCGATATGAAATGTTTAATATGAAGATAGTAGAAGTGAAGAGCTAGAAAAGGCTTATACAAACTATGATCAGGTTTTTCTTAGAAAAACAGGGAATTAAAGATTTTTGTATTTTTAAGTAAGTCACGTTGTTTGTTTAACAGAAAACAACAACAAAGGGTTAATGGTGGTTCAACAAACATTTATATTCCTTGTAATTCATTACTGAGTGTGGTATCATAATGTTTACGAGGCAATGGTTTCTTAGCTGTAGGGTCTGAGTTGGAGTTCTCGATGTGGCAGTTAATTAATTTAATATCCGCTAATCTCTTGGTCAGGAAACTCTGAAGCACATCCAGCCTCTACAAAGTCTGTAATCTGGATAGGGGTAGAGTTTAACTCTTACGAAATTACACTAGAATGCAGTTTACATCGCCTTCTTGTATAATCCTTCTTCATGAAAGAGTATAACTAAGTATTGGGCCCAATACCCTTTGTGGTTTGATTATTATAGGGATTATGATATACTTACAACTCGGAAGAGAGAAATAATATTATATTTAATCGAGTGGAATCAGTTGCACCAATCGTGCACGGCGTACCTGTTGGCTTTCTCCATCAAGGTTTAACGATGAGAATGGTATTGTCTATTTATTCAGTTTAGGAGCGTGCTCCTGCTGGCCGACATTTGTCGAGCATTAAGAAGTCAAAGTGAATGATCGGGATCGTGTCCTGTGAACGTGAACTTTCTCAGTTTTTCCAAAGGTATTTCCTGGCCCTCCTCTCGGGGCCTCCAAGTTGCTCAAGGAAGGTATTTCAAAAGACCTTTCGTAACAGTATCTATTTTACACCGTTTGACCTTAATAGGAGAAATAAATTTTAAAAACAACAAAGCTTTGTGACATTTAAGATAAAATTTACAAGGAGTGAAACTCTTGATATTTCTAAGAAGGACGCTGTCAACCACAAGTTGATTTATAGTACAAATATTTAAACCTTTTTGTCAATTTCCTTTTGAAAAAAATAAACATTTGCAATGTATCGAAAGTCGTCAGCAAAAGAATATTGCGTTTTCTATTAGTTTATGTTTTGTTTTTAAAGATGAAGTTTACCCCTCCACAAAAAAAAAAAAAAGTCATTGAAATTTCACCATTTATTGCAGAGATATTCAGATATGGCGTTCTAAATTCTGTGATTCTATGTTCCCTTGGAAATTCGATCTCCATTATAGGGATTTTTGATAACTCAAACCTATAAATATACCCGTAGAGTCTTAATTCTGGTTTGGCAGCTATTCTAAATATTTATATAGTATTATAAATAAATATTTTTAAAACGAGCTAACTTAGCGAACAGGTGTTCACCTATGTGGTAGGGAAAGTCGTCTGTATTATACACATCGAATGCTTTATTTCATTTCATGACACATTTGTAAAGGTTTTATTTCTCGACTTAACAGCAATGAATCAATTCTTTATCATCTTTTTATAATCATAATTAACAGGAAAATAGGACCTAAGCTAAACTGCTCACTCATTTTTTCTCCACACGCTTATTTCACTGTAACGCTTATTTCAGTAAGTCGGCTCGGGTCGACTAATTGAAGTGATTTTGCATCTGGATGGATTAAATTATTTAAGTGGATTAAAATATCTCAGAAACTAAAAATCAGACCTGCATACTGTAAGCGAGGGAAATTTTCGGCAATTCGGTTTACTTTCTTTGGTTTGTTATCTCAGGAAAGCAACCCTTCGATTTGAGATAATATTCAACTGTTAACTGGAAGTTAGGTATCATATCAAATTGTCAGACAGTTAATTTCTTCTGAATTAGGATGCGTTACAAATGTTAAAAACCCTGCAGTAGGAAGTGTGATAGAGAGAAGAACCATGTCGATAATTTTCATTATCTTCTATAGAAATAGAAAAAAAATTAAAAGGCTTACGACCTCTTGACATTTCTAGTAATAGCTCTGTATGCTGGCAACGTAACAGTGTTGCATTTATCGTAAATAAACATGTAATGACTCTGAGAAAGTATTTTCAAGATGGCCTGGATAAAATAAAATTAAAAAAGGTTCTTTAACGACGGGAGGGTTAAACTGAATGGAGGCAATTCCTTTGTCCAAGCTCAAAGGCCGGTTGAACCACCTAATACAGTCAGGACAATGAAAAAACTTCCGTTCGCGAACGCGCAGTTCGATAGCTCCCTGTTTACATAGATCACATCTCCTGCATAATATAATCTTAGTAACTATTAAGGAAGATGTTTTGAAAGTTTGAGACGCGATAATGGTTATCTTTTCTTTTTTTTTAAATTTTGCGACTGTACAAGAAAATGCCCATTTTTCATAATAGTTGTGTCACATACGTTGAAAATATGGATAAGGTACAGGTACAAAATGTTAAATAGTTTTTCAACATACAAAACAAGGTAAATAGAAATTAGATTTTTTCTTTCCTTTTTATTTTTTGGATGCATAATGATTTTTCAAATAGTAAAAAAAATAAATTGTGTCTGAAATCATGTTTATTTAGAATATAAAAAAGAAAAATCATATGATATAAAGTTAATATTTGAATATTATTGTCATTTATTGAGAGATTAAATTTAGAAAATGGGTAAATAAAATAAATTTTTTCCTGTTTTTATGGAAACAAAAGTATAGGCCCCAACAAATAACTTTTTGACTGAAAAAAATAAATGCTTTATTTTATCAGGATGAAATTGATAAGTAAAAATTTTACAAATAAAAGATGGACAACGTTACGTGGTGTAACGTTACAATAAAGTTTGTATTTATATATTAATGTTTTAAATGTAAAATAAATAATTGTGAGAAAAAAAGGGTTTTAGTATAATCATATATAGATTAAATATAATAATTATCTTTTCATTGAAAATTATCATTTTTTTATTACCATTTTATATTTAACATGATAGTAGCTAATCAAGGAATAATATCGTATACAAGTCCCAACAATTTGTAGTTGGCTATTGAGATTACTTTGGGATAAAAGGCTACGAAGTAGTGGCTTTTTGTTGTTAAGAGATTGTAATTTATATCTATAAAGATTATGTCTATAAAGATCTATTGCTATTTCTGTAACAAATGGAATAAGGAGGTTTTCACAGACATATTTTTGTAGGAACCTGGAATTTTAGAGAGTTTTTGAAGTAAATATTGGAGTAACGGAACTTATGAGAGGTTTCTCGTCGTCTTTGACTTATAAGTTTAAAAATTAGAGTTCTCAAGTCACTGATTAGTTTGACAAGATTAATTCGAGAATTATTAAGCGATAAATCAAACGTGAACTCTCATAAGAGTACTGATAGGTAATTAGTAAGTTTAAAATAAGTATACCTTCATAATGAGACACCAACAAGAATGAACAACTAAGAAATAAGAAAGGTTAATTAACAATATTATTTACAGAAGTGGATTCTTTAATCTTGATGAAGATCGTCAAAATTAGTGATTAGAAACATAGTATAAGAACTAATTCTTTATTTCAACATTCAACGTTTTGGCGCACTTCCATTTTATGGTTAGATTAGTGGGTACAAGAGAACTTAAGGCACCCAAGCTATTCCTGATGGAGCGAAACGGCGGTTTACAGATATAATAATATTTTTATCTTTGTACACAATTTGCGTTCGTATGAAATCCATCTGTCCTTAATAGACATCTATGTGCATCAGAAAAATAACATACCCATTTTAGTTAATATTACCCAATATTACAATACATAAATGTATTTGTATTATGTTTGTCCTCTGCAGTCTTCAAATTTTCCAGCTATTTGATATATCAAATTTTCAGGCTAACTTCACATACAAAGGAATCTTGTAAAGTTTTTTTCTTGACACGAGCTTACATTTCAGAGCTGAATTAAATGGGTTTTAATAAGAATTGATTGTTTAAGTATTTAATTATGATCCCCTCACAAAACCAAATATGGATCAATGAAATCAGGGGATCCTCCAATAGTTTGAGTTAGGCATATATAATCCAAACTTAACGCAGCTAAGTTTAAAACCACAAGCTTAACAAGTAATCCTAAATAGAAAACAGGATGTTATACGAGGTTCAGAATCAGATTCTATGTGACATGTTCTAATGATGAGTTGTTAGATGAGGATTTTTGATCTACATTGATTTATATCACATCTCAATGGGAGAAAGTGGAACCTGAGGCGACCTCTGTTGCAACCTTAACCAAGGCATGAAGAAGTGGCGCCATAAGCGAACCCTTTTGAATATGCTAAATTCTTTTTAACATTCAGGTATGAATGTCGAAGACCTTACCAGCCTAAGGATTACTGAAGTGTTGCATTCAGTCTTTCCTTATGGTTGAACGTCTAGTAATTATGGTTGTCATTAAACTAAGGTAGGTGTTAACGTGAAGTTGTAAAAATCCCAACTGGAATCAGTGCTAAATTAAAATTTGTAACATTACAGTTTTTCTGTTCTTTTCCACATACATATAAATATTGTTTAATGCATATTTATCATCTACCAGAAACATTTTAATATAATAGCTGCCATACTTCATACGGTTGCTATGTACTCAGCATACTAATCAATCCATAAGGACGTAACTCTTACATTATATTATTTTGTTATTTTACATATACATATTCTCATCTCCTTCCATTGTCATAACAATAGTCATATAAAATGCTATCAATACACTACACTAAGTTTATATTAGTCATTATTGCTACATAACATATGCATTTTCCAACAAAAAAAGACACTTTCTGTATGCTAGAAATAGATAAGACATAAGATAGGATGCTAAAATTAAGATTGAATAAATATATAAATAAATGATAATGAACATTCTCAATTGACGGCTAATATATTATTTATAATTTAAATGGATTTTCGGAAATAGATTTCTATTTCATTGAATTAGGTGTTCCTAATGATTTTTGTTTTGTAAATAAAAAAATTCATGTTAAAAAATGTTTTAATTTGAATATGTTATCATTTATTTTGTATGGTCGATATTCCGTTTTATGTATTATGCTGGTAATCAAGATTAAGGAAGCCTTGAAAAGAATAAAACCTTTCTTCTTTTGCTTTTTGGGACTAATTGATTTCTAGATTTAGTATGTAGAGTGCTACCAATGGGTAGTTTCTCAACATGTGTTCCATGTCATTATATCCATGTGCGAATTTACCAGATGTATTTTTTGTATACAGTTGTAAATATCATATAAATAAATAAATAAAATAAAAAGATTTAGTATGTGCATGTACTCTGGACCATTGTTTCTTTTAGGTTTAGATATGGTTTAGATTTATTTATTAATAGGTTAGGTTTAGATTCCATACAATTGTACATCGTTAATAGAATTTAACGTAACTTTCTTTTCTATTACTATTACCTTTATTGCCTTAATTATCTCTATATTGTTATTATATATTATATATACGCTTTAGTTATTATATTTTTTTTCTTTTCATATTTTCATCCACACTTGTACGAGTCTTGACAATAAGCAGATGTGATGTTAAAGTAAAGCAAATTGGCATTTTAGGCATGAGAAAAAGTATATTTAAATTTTCTTTGTTTCGCTGATACATATTATTAATTTTGTTAATATTTCTTTCTGTAAATGGATCACTAACTTGTTTACCTTTTTTTTTATGCTGCTTTATAAAATCTATCTTGACCCTTTCACCTGAGATAGCATTTTTACAGTTTAAATATTGGGTAAGTAATTATTTATAGTTTGTATGAATTCTGCGCATGCACTAGATTATAATAAACCACTCTTACCTCGTCTGATAGATATACTCACTTTTTCTTAGGAAATTAGTGTAATCTTTAATAAAATTATGACTATACGTGAGCTAAACACCTGGATCATAGTATGCACTAATGCCACACTGAGTATAGTTGTTATTTATTCTGTACAGTTGTGTGAAGTGAAGCTGGTGTATAGAGGCCTGTTCAGTTATCTCGCAACCATAAGTACGAGTAACTGGCCCAGGATGGTCAGTTAAGCTGGAGTTTTCCCTGGGAGAAGTCCTTACGCGACGTCGATTCAAAATCAAGGGCACGCAGCGTGTTTTAATTTTTTTATTTTTTTTATTTCTCCATTTCCTCTGATGTATTATGAGATACCATCACTAACTCATGTTTTCTAAGGGTGCTACAACGAGGTCTCGCGCTGTCGGATCTACACCAGATTCATCACCTGCAAAAAAAAAATCATGATCGATGAGAATGACGCCTTCTGCTACTCCACCTACAGCAGCAGATGAAATTCAACCTCAGCCGGGTACATCTCAGAATACAACTGAAGAATCTCTCTGTTTTACTGCGAATCCTTATGAGGTACTGCAAAATGACAAAGAGGCCATGGAATCAGTACTCGTTCCCAACCCCAGATACGCCCAACCTCCTCTGTTTTTTGTTAGAAAATTAAAAAAATTCCCTTTACTATGCACACATTTAAACAAAATTACAACTCCTGGTAGCTAATATATTAAAATATCTTCAGGCACAGCTCATGCATACCGGCAAATGATTAAAAATTTATCAGACACATAGGCAGATTTTCACACCTACAAATTGAGCTAGGAGCGTTCCCTGAGGGTAATAATTCGAAATTTACACCTCTCTACCCCAGTCGAGGCGATTCAAGAAGAATTGACAGTCCTAGGTTTCTGAGAGGTCACCAATGTTATAAAGGACAACAGAGATATATCTGGAGAAAATATAAAAATATCGCTACCTATATTTAGAACCCTCAAGAGAAGTCGATAAAATATGTTAAATCAAAATATTATATTATCAGTGTCATTATTGTCAGGCATGTGGCCACACAAAAACATACTGCCACAACATCCCAAGATGCGTGAAATGTAGAGGGTCACACAAGACTGGTGAATGCAAGAAACCAAAAATTACTCCCACAGTAAGTGATATATGCCTGGAAGGACATCCTGCTTACTACGAGTGCTGCCAGGTCTATATAAATATCAAAAATAAATTTCGTTAACTCTGGAACCAAGAAGAAATTGCTAAATCCAGAAGAGGACCTGCTGAAATACTACACTCTAACGTTTGCCCGCCCAACCAATCAATCTATAATACCCAATTTAGTTCCCTCCTCAATTTCTCAGGACACCATTTCATCCTGGCTGCAGACTTAAACGCCAATCATTTACAATAGGGCTCAAGAAACACGAATTCTCGCGGTCGAACATTGCTGTCTGCACTAAATTCTCGACATTTGAACCTAGTTTTCCCTAACTCACCTACCTACTGACCCACTGATAGTAACCGTAATCCCGATATCCTTGATTTATTCATCCATAGTGGTTTAGGTCCCCTCCACTATTCCATTGCTCTGCTTGATGAACTTTCCTCAGACCATAGTCCATTAATATTCGATGTATCCCTAGCTCCTATTCTTAAACCCTCTCCACTGTCCTTCATCAGAGCCCCAGTCAACGGGAAACTCTTCTATCAAATCCTTTTCGATAAAATTTACCTCAGAATAATCTTTAAAACTCCTTGACATTGAGTACATTCTTTTACTACCACCATTCAACAAGCAGCTTGGACTGCTTCCTCCTCTAATCATTCTCAAAGAATTCAAAAGAAAAATAAATTACCTCAACACATTCTCGACCTAATCGTTTGGTATGGATTTTGCCAGATTGTTATTGCAACGTACCAGAAATCCCACCGATCGCCGCTTCTTTAATTACCACTGTAAACAACTAAACCAAGTATTATTGAACTTAAAATCCCAATCCTTCAATTCCTACCTTGCATCCCTCTCCGCTCACGACAATTCCCTCTGGAATATCACCAAACAAATCCTAAAATTACCATAATATTTCCCATCTCCTCCATCGAGGTGATGTCTCTTGGGAGCTCACTGATTAAGACAAAGCTGAGGAAGTCGCCAAACGCCTTTCCTGTACGCTTACTCCTCATCCTGAATTCCATCCAACCGACACTGCAAAAGTAGAAGAATTTCGGAAGCTCGGCGCAATTCCTGTCCACCAGTCTACTGCCAAATTCTCCACTCAGGTTCTGAGCGTCTGTTGCTATAGTGCCCTCCACAAGTTTTCACTGGCTTTCAATACCAGTGACGAGGATGGGAGAGAAGCACTGGGATCTCCTGAAGTTCTGTCGTGGCTTCCACATTTGGAGAACAAAGCATGAGTACCCTGGGTAAATTTAAATATTGTATATAGGCGTGAATGTGTTTTATTTATTTTAATTTTATGTAGATTCTATCTATTATTTAATTTTTTGTACATTTGCATATTAATTTACTTATTTAATTTTTTTCAATATTTCTTTTTTTTTATTATCTCAATCTCAGTTATTATTTGTATGTACATATTGTGTGAATGTTTAATGTAGCCCTAACATTAATGACCTTCAATGACGCAAATGTATTAATACTCAATCAATAAATAAAAAAATAGTTTATATATTAGCCTCTTCGGAGATTAAAAGCGAAAATAGCCAGGCCCCCAACGATTTAAGTTCATCATAAACAATTATTCATATTAACAGTTATTTTGTTATTTCTTTTTTTTGGTCATATGCTTTTCGTTAGCTCTAGTAATTAGTTCATGACAATCAGAAGGGTAAAAAATTGACTTTTTTTATTAAAATTTAAAAAAATGTTAACTTGTATACCCAATCGACTTTTTTCATTTGATTTTGTTTGAAAGTAGCAATAGACTGATGTATCGACAGCCGCCCGTCGACCCATATTGCTCTTAACCACAAAATAAACAAAAACCATTTCTGACTCAATGCTAACAAATTTCTCTAGATCTCGAATCCATTTCCTGTTGAATCATGAATGGCCCCTAACCCCTAAAAAGTGCGACCTCGAAATAAAAAAAAGTAATAATGATCTTTCTGGGCTTGAAGGAATGATTCAACGTCATATATTCAGTACAACAATCAATTACCTGAACCCATATTTGTGATATATTAAATTCGTTTACAACTAATTAATTCAATGTTATCACCTTCAGTAGTAGCCTCCAAGCGATACTATGAAAGCAGAATTGGTTACATCCGCTGATAGAAGGATGCATTAATTATTTGTTAATGAAACGAAGGTGCCGCGGAGTATATCATTCTTAATTGTTCCGGAAATAAATCCTTCTAAATGATGGTGTTTCTTGAGTTTACTTCCTTAACTAACTGAAATAAGGAGATTACAATTAAATCTAATGATCATAAACAAAAACATCTCTATAACCCCTAAAGTCAAACAAAATAATTTTTAAAAAATCAAATGAGTCAATTATTTCATCTATCGTAGACATCCAATGTATTCTTCGAATATTATTATTTTTTAATAGAACTAAGAATTCCAGATTTTAGCAGGAAAACTTTAAAAAAGAGGTATTATATTCTGTTTCAATTAAGGCCATTTATAATAAACATCAGACAGCACATTTACACCATCTTTACAGAAAGATTAAATCAATTAATTAAGTAGTAGCAATATAATAATTACAGATAAGAACGAATTTTGAATTTTGATAACTGAGAATTTTCGTAGATAAAAATGTGCACGGTATGAGGAAGCCATTCACGAAGTATTAGATATATGTTAATAATTTGATAAAAAGGGAAATGTACCGCGGAGTTTACCCATTGCTGTAAGTTGAAGATCTTAAAACCTCAACATATATTATTGTACCAATAATTGAGCTTGTATTGCTTTTTTACCAAATATAAGCTCCTGTCATGCTCAAATAGCATGAATGGGGTACCGTTGGATTCAGAATTCCACGGAGTCTAGCGAATCGTATTCTCCACTTTTGTTTTTCTTTCTAAAATAAATAAAGTCGATACAAACATTTCGCTAGGCTTCAATACCTGAACAGTAGTAGGTCTGTAGATAGATAAGGGACAAATTGGATCTAGAAGATTTTGATGCGTACAGCAAAACCCGGATAATTCCTCCGGAACTATCGGGTCCTGCATTTTTAAGCCCAAAAACGTACTATTTTCGAGATAACGCAAGGCATATGATTCGCATCCACACAACCTTACTTACTGAAATTTGTAAACATGTTGGTTCCAAACAAAAAAGAAGATTTAAATTAATTTTAGTTTTCTTTTTCGATTATATTTATCGATAAAGTAACAATTATGTTTGGATTCGTTGCTTGATTTCTTTATCTTTTGATAGGTTGCATTATTTTATTTTATTATTAATCTGGCATTTTATAACAATATGCTGTGCGAATTTTTCGCACGGGCCTACTAGTATACACTATTTACAATCAGCCTGGGGAACTCCTAACTAATCTTGCTCTGCACTTGTGAAGGGAGAAGAGAGCCACCAGGTGATCCCAGTGCTACTCTCTCAGCCACTTCACCATTATTAATAGCCAATGGATATTGAGCGTGGGTGCTGCTGCCTCTTGGTAAATATTAAAGAAAAAAATTGAATATATTTTATTTTCTTGCTCTTGTTGAAACACTTTATTTATTTATTGATTTTTCAAACGCGAGAAAAACATGCTTGGTCATTCTAATAAATTCGTGTAGTTATCTAAACATTAGCATTTCTATTTTTCATAGATTAATAAAAGAACTAGATAACGGGAGCAAAAGCTGTTTATAACCATAACTTGGATGACAGCCTCCAATCGACGCAGAAGGTTCTCTCGCCCCTCCTCTTCTTTTCGACCCGGCTAGATGAAAGACAATGGTTTTTAGAAGATGATAGGTCTGTGACCCCCGCCCTCCATGACTAGTCACTGGATCCCAACGGTTCTCTTCAAATACTGTCAACAACCAACTCTTCATTCTTTAGCTCTTTTTACAATTATTTTTTATTGTTTTCTCTCTATTGGTTGTTTTATTTTCAAATTCGAAAATCCAAGGTTACAAACACGTTGCCTGAAGCTAATTGTTCAGTTCAAAGTTTTTTACTCTTGAACGATTCTGAGTACTGAATTGAGAACCGACCAGAAAGAGGTGAACCACGTAGAGTTACTCTCGCAACACGATGGTGTTGTAGATCAGTCGCTTGTTTCGTAAGTTCCTTAAGAATTTGTAGTCCAGAAGATGGGAGGATTGGTGATATAGTCTCGTCGGTTCTTGTATTCTTAATTTGTACGTATATTCAAGTTAAGTCTTTTGTCTAAGTAGAGTCCGAGATACCGTACATAGTTTTTTTACTGTTACTGGGTTGTTGTCAATAGTTATGGGTGGGTATGAGGCTGTTTTCTTGCAGACTCTAAATATAAAAATAACTTTGAGCTCAATTATTATTATCAACAATAAAATAATTAACGGTCAGTGTTGTAATTAAATTTATAATTAATAAATTTGTTGGAGATTATTGTTGAGAGTATCACAACATTAGTGTTATCCAAATGCGAAAACAAGACGAGTATTGGTGTTGGTCTTGCGCAAGAGTCTCGCAGTTAACTATTAGCTTATTACTATAGAGATATTACTGTAATTGTTTAGATAGGAGAAATCTAACTAATCCCGAATGAAAAATTAGAAGAGTTAAATGCAAAAGTATATTGGTTGCACGAACTCTTTACATATAGTAACTAAAATTGTCAAGTATTAGTAATAATTTTGTATTAATTTTTATTTAAAAAATAAATTTTTTTAATAGTCTTGGCCTTGGTCTTGCAACAGTTAGGCAGTCTTGGTCTTGCAAACTTTTGGGCAACATTGCACACCATTGTTTGTTAATTTTATGATTTATAAAGGAATAATTTAATGATCTTTAAATTTAAATATATTGTATTATTTCAACTTGCAGAGTAGTGTTTTAGTTTTCCTTAATCAATGATCCCTATCGATAATTGGTTTTAATATATATTAATTGGTAAATGTTTAGTATAAAATATGTTTGCAGTTTTTTTTGCCTGCCCAATTAGTATTACTTATTTTCAATATTATCTCTTTTCTTCAGAGAATATCATACCCAATTGACAAGCCAATGAAAAGTAATAAAGGCAGTATTATATATAAAGAATTGTAATAATAGACAGATAATTTTTTATTAGCTCTGAATCGATGGTAGTGTTGTTTTGAATTTCTTATGTTGCAATTCCAAATTTGAAAATAACTGTTTTGAAAATAACTAAAAAAAAAGCTTGTTGTTTTAACTATTGTAATTTGATTTTACCACCTTCTGCCAGCACATGAGAATGATCGTTGCCAGTCATTCCATTGCTAAACTTTTCTACTTTTTATTTTCTTTCATCCACTTTTTTTTCAGTTTTCTAATCCTTATGCTTCAATGGAGCTGACCTCCAGGCGGATCTAATATTTCAACATTCTGTTGTTTTTCTTCTAGATAGATCAATTATTTATCTACGCCATTTTTATATTGTTAAAAAAAAAATGTTAGTTCTTGCTAGCCATTCCTGTACCAAAGTCTGACACGTGACACAAGATACGATTCGCTAGTGTTGTCTTGTCAGCTTATTTATTGTAATGTGATCTCGGAAAAGGAGCAAACACAATACAATAACAAAACAATCATAATTTTTATTTAACATTTGATTTCGTCGAAGTGTGTGTGTGTGTGTGAATTAAGAATCACATTCTTCTATTAGTTTAGACATACAAGAATTCCATCTTTTCCGAATCCAAATTTAGTTCAATTTTCTAATAAACCAAAAACTCGAATAGTTTCAAACAGTGCCTTATGAAGTCACCTGTATTTGATATGTTAAAATTCATGTTTGTTAAAGGATCACAGGTCATCTTAACAAACAAAAGCTGAAAAAGTCGCACTAAATCTTTTAAAGGTTTTACTTTTGGGATTTCACTTACAATTTGGGATTACAGGTACAATTATCTAAATAATACATTAAAATATATTAAATTAACATTAGTGTCTACTTCAAATAATTACAAAACTTATAAAAGTATGAGCAAACTCTAGACGTGTGGAGTCAACAGAAATTGAAAGTATAAATAGCATGAATTTGTGAGCTCAACTCTCCCTTTAATATATATATATACCTATATAAACAATAAAAAAATTAAGCTTTTGTTCATAATTTGAAAAAAAAAAATATGTAGATATTATTATTAACTAGTAGGACCTTGCGAAAAATTCGCACAGCATATTGTTAAGTGACGAAATGCCAAATTTATAAGAAAAGAAAATAATGCAACGAATCCAAACATAAGGAAATCAGTTTTTACTTTATCGATAAATAAAATCGACAAAGAAAATATAAATTAATTTCAAACTTCATTAGTGTTTGGAACCAACATGTTTACAAATTTCAATAAGCTTCAATTGAGCGATTTCGATGATTTTTTTATTCCTTTTATAGGGAATTTATAATCTTTTATATAATCATGGGTATAACCTAGGAAAAAGTGTGTAATTTTTTAGTTATTCGCAAATAAAGTTTCTTTTCATTCATAACTTGTTTCCCTGAGTTTTCGGGGTGATTGGACAATTTTGCCAGTCTAAAGGAAAAGGAAGCCTTCAAAATTGGTGGCTCAATCTTGAGATTTGGTTAAGAGTGAACGACGATATGGCTTGCCAATCAAGAACACTATCGATAAATAATATAAACTCCTCCTCTCTCGATCATAGAGGCCTCAATTTAACGAAATGAGACGTGTATTCAATGACAGTACTACAATTAACGTAAGGTTGTGTGGATGCGAACTCTATGCCTTGCGTTATCTCGAAAATAGTACGTTTTTGGGCTTAAAAACGCAGGATCCGATAGTTCCGAAAGAACTATCCTGATCTTGCCGTACGCATCAAATTCTTCAAGATCCAATTAGTCCCGTATCGATCTTTTTTTCTTTTTTTTTGGTCCTCCCCTTCCTCGCCTTCAAGGCTATACGGGGTTCTCCCGGGCCACGGAGTGTGGGCGGGGATATAAAAGACCGGAATGCGAACTCGGAACTATTTTTTATCGTTGTCTCATATGTCAGGTTGCCGAGCAACGGCGGTGCTCAGCACACTCGTTTGTCCATTCGGCCACCCCGCCCACTATCCCGTATCGATCTACAGACCTACCAGTATTGAAGCCTAGCAAAATGTTTGTTTCGACTTAGAAAGAAAAACGAAATTCGAGAATACGATTCGCTAACCCCCCGTGGAATTCTGAATCAAACGGTACTCCATTCATGCCATTTAAGCATGACAGGAGCTTATATTTGGTACAAAGCCAATACAAGCTGAATTATTGGTACCATAATATATGTGGAGATTTTAAGATCTTGAACTAACACCATTGGATAAAATCAATTCCCTTTTTATCAAATTATTAACATATATCTAATACTTCGTGAATGGCTTCATGATATCGTGAACATTTTTATCTACGAAAATTCTCAGAAATGACCCATCTTCTAATTAAATAAAATAATTTAATGGAAATACTAAAAACTTATGAGTACCCACTGGTTTTCCACTTGAACTGTAAGATAATCTGATCACAAAATCGATAAAAAAAGGTGGCCTACAAAAATGTTGGTCCGTTTGGCCTATATAATCTCGTTATTTTGGCATTTTGAGGGTGGATGTCACGCCAAACCATCCACTGTTTTTGTGGGCCGCCTTTTTCTCGATTTTGAGATCAAATTATCTTACAATTGAGTACTTAACAAATGAGCTACTCCACAATCCTTATACTTCAAGTAAAAAAAAAAAAAAATAGGTACTAATAACTTTCTCAATTTATTTTAACAATAAATAATTGTTCATTCTTTCTAGAAAATACATAAAAACAAAGACAACTAGAGAGATAATTGGAATTGTTATATTATAGTTATATGAAAAAAAAATCAGTGACCTTAATTAATTCAAACACTAGTAAATAACTTCACCAGTAAACATCTCATGTCAGCACCTCTAAATGAGTAATTGAAGAAAGTGGTCTGTATATATGAATTATTGCATTTTTTTACACTAGAAAAGTTCTTGAATTGGCCAAACGTTAATAGATTCAGATGACCGAGAATTGGTTATTGGTTCTTACTTCTGGGTTTTTTGTCTTGGGCAACAATGTCTATAAAAAGAATCAAACGCATACAATTGAAATGAGGTACCTTAGGTAAAAGGAAGAACTCAGATTAATGATTAATAGAGACCTTCGACATTGGAGAATTGGGGAGGAAAGGAATAATATTTATATCGAATAATATTTCATAAGTCACTGATGTAGGAGAAGAATGATACAGAAAAAGAATTTCTCTATATTTTCTCTCCAATTTAATTTAATATTTTAATAGAACATGATTTCTTCGAACTTGTTTTTCAATGTATCCCTGAAGGATTTCCCCTGCAGTTTAACAGAAAGAACTATATCCTGACGGAAAAGACCAATGAGAAGGATGGTAAGTCGGGATGAAGTAACTGTTATGTTTGCTCTCAACTCCAGGAGTGGCGGTTACGCAGCTACTCGGGGGTGGTTAGGGCTAATTCGATTAAAAGAGCATTATTTTAATTTAAGAACAAATGGATTCGTTCACCTGGAAGTGTGTTGCCGCAAGAGGCCATTGGCAATTATTTGATCTTTGTTAGATTCCTTTCACCTGCGGAGATGGCCTCACCTTCACCTTATCCAACACCTTACCCGGATTTCAAATGCCTAACCTCCATTGTTCACCTTACTCAGATTCTTCTCAGTCCAAGTATATTTTTTCATTATTGATCGATTTTAGTTGCGACCTATTATTGCTAGAGAACTGCAATACTATTATACGTCTACTCAAATGCGTTGAGTTGCTAAATACCATCAGTCAACAGATATTATTAAAAAAAAAAATAATAGGTTACTTCTTCAACTTAATAATTATGATCAGGTGATTTTAATCTAATCTAATATATACATTAGTTAAACATACTATATACAAAATAAAAGAAAATCTATATACAAACCACTTTAAAATATGCCAAAACACTTAAACCTATGTACAGTGGTCAAACATAAATATACACTTTTAGAAAAAAATAATAAAAAATACATTACATTCTTTACAGCAATAAATTCTGTGTTTCTGTAGAAAAAAAGAAAAGAAAGCCGAATCTGATAGTAAAAATTGTTTGAGTATTTAAATGATGAATTATATGTAAATACATCATTATGTAAATCATTATGAATAATATGTAATTTTTACATAAAAGATTAGCGGATATCCGATTGTTGGAATAGGAATTGGATCAGGATGTAGATAGGGAGGGGAAATGCCGAATTTTGATATTAAGGGAATTCAAAAAATTAACAGTGAGCAATAAAGGAGTTTTGGAATGAGGCAGATCTGTGAGAAGGGATGTAAACTTCGGAAGATCGAGATCTTGGGGAAGGAGAATGGACTAAGGACTTGAATTGGAGAAAGTTGTAGGCGTAAGAAGGACGATTATTATTGATGATTTGATAGAGGAAAGTACCTAGGAAATATTGTCTTCGAATGGAAGGAAAGAGCCACTTTAACTCAGTGTAGTGGCGAGAGATGTGGGAGTATCTCGGGGTACATATTACAAATCTTACGCTGCTGTTCATTAATCCTTTCAGTCTGTCACGGAGCTTCATCGAGAGGCCATCATACACCACACAGCTGTAGTCAAAGTGGAGGAAGATGAGTGAAGAGAGGAGTCTACTCATATATTGAGGTAGGAGATAGCGGAAGCGATGGAATAGTTTGAGGGTAGAAATTGACCGTAGGGAGATGTGAGAAATATGGTGATTCCAGGAGTGGGTTTGATTAATGAAAAATCCTAAATTTTTAACAGAGGAGTAGAAGGAGGTTGGCTGGTCATTAATGTTTAGTATGAGAAAGTCGGTATAAGATCTAAGAGATGTGGGCTTGGAAACAATGACAATGGCCTGATTTTTGGCAGTATTTAACCTTAATTCGTTTACATTTGCCCAGGTACTGATTCGATCTAGGTCTTCTTGAATCTTGGCAAATGCTAACAACAACTCAATGTCAGAAAAGGGTAGGTAGATTTGAGAACCGTCTGCATAAAGGTGATGGGAACAATGGAGAATGGAATCATGTAGGTCGTTGATATATGAAATTTGTAGGATTTAAAAATTAAAATATTGCTACTTATGATAGTCATTTAGAAATAAATATCTATTGAAAAATTATATGAAGGAGAATAGTTCTATGATCTCTTAGGTATTTCGGATAACATAGCAAACATTTTGTTCATATTTTTATTATTTTTTAAATATGCATGTAGGACTTCTATTATCTTATCAATAGATTTCTATATCCGCATTAAGTGTAAGACAAAATATTAAGGCATTTCTCCAAACAAATAGGTCTTGAGTAAGTAAAATAATAGATTAGTATTAGTTCAGGGCTAGGTGTATCATATGACATAACTATTAAAGTGGTATATTAAGTAAATTGTTGCTTTAACAGTCGTGATAAATAACGAATCTTCAACAATAGTTTATGTTGAATAGAATATCTGTGTATTGTATATATTATATAAAATTATATATGTTTCGCTGATGTCACGTTGAATGCAATAAGGAGAAATATTGCTAACTAGAGTGAAAGTTTTCACCGAGATATAAGTATTAGATAAAGTAAATTTTATTTAAAGGGTTTAGTTGAAATTCTCAAAATAACAATGAAAAATAGATTCTATTTACTTGAAATTAAGATTTTATCTACATGCAAGAAGAATTTTGTTTCATTGATTGTTTCAAAGGTTAAATGATCAATTTGATATTAGTAACATATATATTATAAACTAAAAAAAGTTTTTTTGACACTCTTTTTCTATATTGTTCCATTTATCCCTCCATAAAAGATAAAATCTGGTGCGCACAACACACAGCTTTCACTTACCGCTCTATTTTGAATAGAAATAATTTTTTGGCAATATTGGGCTATTATAAAATTTTTGAAATGCATTTTTAACGGGGCTACAAATTATAACAAACAAATCATTAATTATAACAAAAACCCTACTAATTATATCAACGGCAGGCAATAAAATACAATTTTCTATTCTGAAGTTTACTAAAATAAAATTACGAGATTTTCATTGCCCGCTATAGATAGGTCAAAATTTGTGACACTGGACGGATTGTACGATCCGTTGATTATGGATTATATGATCGATTGATTATGGATTGTACGACTGTTAGTAATTAAACTGTTATTTTTCATTGCGAAGTTTACTAAAATGGAATTATGATGTTTGTATTGCCTGCCATTGATAGGTCAAAAGATGTCACATTAATTGTAAATGGATTCTGTAAATATCGCTAAGGGAAATTATTCACTAATGTAATTTTCTAAAAGGTTGTATAATGATTTTTCGGAATAAACGGATACCTAATTATTTAAATAAAATATCATATCTAGAATTATTAAACTACAGTCAATATATTTAAGGTTATATACGTATCCATGAAATATTTTTATATTTCACTTCTTCTTTCATACAAGTACAATGAAATAGTTTTTTTAACAATGCCATTACCTTGATTAGGTCGATTTAAATAATTTTTTCAAAAATTTTAATTTTTTTTTCAACTTAAAAGATCATATTTATTTAGTAAATTTCATTTAATTTCCTTGAAAACATGTATTTTCCGTTAAATAATCAATTTGAATTTTTTCACAATTTTTCAATGTGAATAATTTTCACAGATTATTATTTATAATTTTTCGTCACTCTGCATTACTTTCTACGACATTCAAAATTAGATATTGTTTATTTTTTTCTAAAATGCTTCGTTCTCCAACGATATATTACATGTATCTTTCTAACTGTTATTTCCAGAGATTCGTTTTAAACCTGGATAAGCATTTTTCTTTTTCTCTCCTTTATTCAGTTATCAAATTCTTTCAAAAGCTATATTTAGCATTTTTTCCTAACTGTTCATAATGATAGATACTTAATTATTCAAAATAAATCAAATTAAAGATACTTCAGAGGAAGACATGTTGAACATTTAAGCATTTAATCACTGTAAAGTGACATCAATGTGAATAAGACCTCAATGATATTAAATATAAATTAATTATACAAAAATACACCGGGTTTAATCAAAATCGTTATAGCTGTTTTTGAGAAAATTTAAAAATGTGTTTATGCAATTATACGAAGTGTCATTTCCGGTTTGACGATTTTGACAAAAAAGATTCTGTAACATTCTTTAAGATTCTGGGGTATATAAAAACCTTAAATATGCAACTTTGTTCGACTTTTCGTTTTTGAACTAGACTGATAACATACAATAGATCATTTTGCGGGACATGGTTATTTGGATTCAGGACACCTCAAAACGTGTATTTCCGTTGAAAACACAGATTCGAAAATTTTCATTATCAAAATTTGAATATAATACTTCCCCTTACTATTTATTACATATATAGGTGGGTGAAAGTAAAAATCAATAAATGTATGCTTTATTCCAATAATTATCAATCTCATGTATTAACGCTTTCTAAAATATTTGCAATATAAGTCCACCGAAACATGGGAGAAATCGGTCAGATCAACCAAGAAAAGTTCAGTGTCCTGTTATCGATAAAGTTAATGCGAGTACGTTGGCGTTTAAAAAAAAATAAAAAAATAATATATAGAACGTGTTCAATAGTACCTGTCATTAATAATTAATGATGAATAGTCCATATAAACACTGTATATAAACATTTAACGTCATCACATAAACACATAAGGCCACCACGCCTCTTATCACTGCTTAGTAACCAGTGTTAGTTTATGGGAAAGGGGAACTATAACCGGATATTTCCGGGTACTTGAGTCCTCCTTTTGAGAGAAAGCTGTTCTGAAGCTGAACCTCGGTACTCGAATATGATACCTCGAATTCCCTACGGTACCCAAGAGCCTGGATTTACTTTCAAGGACGGATATAATCGGACCAGTGAGGAATGATGGGAACTGTATGCGATTACAAAAGAGAAATTATAACCTCATGGAAAGTAGGACCGGGGTGTGATCCCGATAATCGTGATAAATATTTCGACTAAACGAAGACGTCACGGTCGGCTGTGAGAGACATTGTTCCCTTTGTCGCGGAGAAAGTGGCGGCCTCTTCGCTTTCTAGAAGCCGATCGTAACCCGCGTCAAATAGATTTGGCAACTTTACTCTTGCCCCTTTTTGTTTCAATGCTCAGACAATGTCGCCCATTTGCTGACTGTGGCAGCACCGCGGCTGTATTGTCTGGAGCCTCCCTGCCGTAGATGGCAGGTAACCAACCGTACAAGGTAAGGTAATGGAACACCGCAAAGGCTATCAGTTGAAAAGCCAGAACTTGCGTAAACGTGGGAAATCGACTAAGATACGCAAATAATAGGGATTACAATGTATTATTCATTAAATCAAAGTAAAATTATACATGCTATTTTGTGAGAAAAAAAAATTATCTGGTGGTACATACAATTATTTTTTTTGTTTGGTTCTTCATATTTTTATCCAGACCTGTCTTGAGCTTGATAATAAGCAGATGTGCTGTAACTGTTGAAATTGGCATTTTAGGCATGAGGAATAGTACCCAGCAGCACCCAGTACTCTTTCTGATCTTGGTTTACTTCCATAATTCTGTTTATGGAGATTTCTCACATAGACATTTCATCAGATATGGCCATGTCATTAATAATTCCGTTGTGATAGGGAGTAGAGAGTACGTATGTGTTGGTCGATAGTTGGTTGTCGGAAATCGTTAAAGTTTTGTAGTTTACATACCAGGGAGCTGCTGTCATTAATCTTAAAATTTTGGATTGAAATCATTGCAATTTTTGTAAGTGTCTACAAATTAATATGTTTAATGAATCGTAACATTTTTTTATCAAATAATATAAACTATAATTAATGTAGAAATTACAACCTTATAATAAGAACCTGTTATATATGTTTTACTTACAAATATATAAATCAATGGTCTGTAAGTTTAATTAAAAAGAAAGAAAATACAGTCGCGGTCATATAAATCGCATCACCCAGTAAACATTTTATTTTATTTACCAGATTACTAAGGCAAGATCTCCGGATATTTATTTGCCAGTTATGAAACGATATTCTAAAAACAATCTCACCATTAAGCGGTTATACTGTTCGTTTGTTTTTTTTCTCCTCTCAGTATCTTCCTCTCGTTCCATGGTGCCTATTTTTTTTCTTTTTCGATACTATGACTACCGTTGTTTAGTGGTACCCTATACTCCTTATTATTTCCCGTAAAACTTCATTTACTCCATGTAACGTCACAATTTCAATGTTTTTTTTTTTGAAGAGGATAGTTTTTAATTACAGCTTTTATTCTGGCATTAGTTAAAACAGAAATAGAAGCATTGTTAAAGCTTTCTTGTAACCTTGTAACCTGGTTACAAGGTTACAAGGTATTTGTATTTTGTAAGGTATTTGTATTTTGTATTTTTAGTCTAGTTGATAACAAAATGTGGATAAACTATGTTTTTATAAAAAACTGAGCGTAGTTTAGCGTTGAAATTTCCCTTTAACTAAAACAAACTCTAATTGTAAGAGAATTTTGTTTTGTTTGTTACGAAAAAAATAGCAATTGCTTCAATTAAATATTTTTGTATTTATCGCTTCCGATTAAACAAAAAACATGAATTCATTTAAAAACATAAAATTTAAAATGTTTAAGCACCGTACTATATCTGAAAATAGGCTCAGTTTGACTTAACTGCAAGACCTGCAAGACTTACAGGGTCTGTTCTTGGACTTGCGCAAGAATGCAGGGTCTGGTCTAGGTCTTGGTCGTGCAATAATATTTGTGGTTTTGGTCTTGGTCTTGGTCTTGCAAAATTGCAAGACCAAGACCAAGACTGTAAGACCGAGACCAATTTTGGGCAACACTAGTAGTATCCTAGGTCCTATCCTTTATACAGTCTATATAATTGACATCCCAACCCATCCTAACACTTTCATCACCACGTATACCGATGATACATCTATCGTATCGGTTAATGACGACCCATCAATCGCATCCAAAACCCTTTAATCACACATCACAAACTTTGAAGAATGGTGTCAAAACTGGAGAATTAAAATAAATTCCAATAAATCCTATCAAATTACCTTTACCCTTCATCATAAAGCTATGACATCCTTTCCTTCAGTATCCGTTATCATTACCTCGCCTTTTCCTGTTGAACAAATCCGTTACCTAGGAATACACCTGGACAAACGTGGAATCCTCATACCAGACTGAAACGACAAGAAATCGCTCGACTTTTCCGACTATTTCAATACTTACTAGATAAATGCTCTAACTTTCCAATTAATTACAAAAGAATCATATACTTGACTATAATAAGGCCTATTGGGGCTTAGGTGTTGAGCTATGGAGCTCCACCAAACCTTCTGATTCCTCTCGTATCCAATCTTTACATTCCAAAATCCACGATGTTTCTTACTTTGTTACAAATAAAATTATCAATAATGACCTTAATGTTTCAGATTTGGCCCTATCCAGATAGATATCCTTTCATAATAAAGTCCATAACCATCCCAACCCTCTTGTTTCTAACCTTGCTTCATATTCAATTCCTGATAACCCTCTGAGGCGGCTGAAAAGAAGATGGCCCCTTGGTCTCGTAATATAGACTATATTATACTCTATAATTATACTGTATAAATATGTGTATGAATGCCAGAGTAGTAGACAAGAGACCACGTGGGAGGCCAAAAACCAGATGGATAGTTAGGATAAACAAAGATACGGCTGAGCTTCATGCAGCAAACTGGAAAGCAGTAGCCCAAGATAGGCAGAGGTAGAGAAGGCTGGTTCAGGCGGCCCAAGATTACAAGGTCTGTAGAGCCAACCGAAAAATAAAAATAAAAATAATATATATATATATATATATATATATATATATATATATATATATGTGTGTGTTCATCAATGTTGTTTTGTGGATACCTGGTAAACAATATTTTTCTAAAAACTACTCCTAACCATATATCACAAAGTATGTATATATAATAAAACTAATGGGTGAGTATTTCTTTCTATATTTTTAATTCCATTCTTGTTTGAAGCTGTTAAAGATCTGTTTGTACCGAATTCCAAACAACTCCGTCTAACCAAAATATGGCAATTCAACCGTGTTGTTTGACTGCATTGTTGCACAAACAGAGTTAATTTTGAACGAGAAAAATATAGCTTTAGTTTGGCAAACATTCAATCACGTAGTAGCTACATTCAATAATATTTACATGAGTAGCTATTCTTGTGTGAGCTAAAACAAAAGTAAAATATGGCATATAAAATTCCGATATTTAGCGAGATTAGAAGAAAATAGAATGCTCCTGAATTAATTCCATTCCTTTGCTATGAGTAACTTTTTACTCTTATAATTGAATCTGGTTTCAATCCAATAGGATCTCCTGGTGTACGTCTGAACGAGTTGATATCATATCTGAATACCTTAAATTAAAAAAAAAAAAATACGGTTTTAAGAGGCTTTGCTATGTCTAGATCAAACGATAGGCTCCAATGTATCTATTCTTTTGTGTTGATCTAAGACATAAATTAACCTGTTTAATAAATAGTAATAGGCTAATAGGTAATTGCAAGACCTGCAAGACTTGCGAGACTCTTGCTTCAAGACCAAGACCAAGACCAACGATGAGTGTGCAAGACCAAGACCAGGTGTGAACACTGCAAGACCAAGACCAAGACTAGCCAAGTCTTGCGTTGGTCTTGCATTTGTGCAACACTAGATACTACCTTGAGGAACGCCTCTGCAGACTGGAAGACATTGTTGTGATTTACTCTGCAGTATCTATTAGTAAGGTAGGAACGGATAATGAGGAATTATGTAGATGGTAAGAATTTTCGGAGTTTGTACAGCATTCTCGGGTGCCGAACTCCATTAAACGCCTGTTCAACATCGAGTACATTCCATCTACAGTACATTCCGCTCTCCAATACTACGTCTACCACACGATGACTATACATTGCTGTATAGTGGAATGGGAGGAGTGGAATCCAAATAGGTGATCTAGGATTATGTAATTACAATTTTGGATGGGGTATAGGCGTTTTAAGATAATTTTTTCCAGGATTTTTCCCATGATGGGTAAACGGGAGATAGGACGGTAAGAAGATGGGTATTCTGATGGCTTTTTGGGTTTGTGAAACATTTTGACAATAGACATTTTCCAAGGATCAGGAAAATATGTGAACCGGAGTACAGCATTATATATCTAAGTAAGGAACAGGATGGCTTTTCGAGGAAGAAGTTCTAAAATCTGGGAAGTTATAAGGTCATGTCCAAGAGCTTTGAGGGAGGGTAATTTGTAAATGACGTTGGATATTTCAGTGGGATGAAACGCTTTAGGTGGAAGGAACATTTGGAGAGAAGTACCCAGTTCTGATTCAATACACTCGATGTGGGTTTGATTAAGGATATCGGGAAGTGGGTTGAAAGTTTGGAAGAGATGTTGACCGAATGGACAATTAAATCTACCATAGAGCTAAAGAAGCTGTATACTGAAGAGAATATTATGAGTCGTTCAAATCAATATACTGCGATGGTTGGGGCATGTGGAGAGAATGGATTCTACATGAGAATCAAAAAACCGTTCTGTGGAAAGCCGAGGGATGGAAGGATGGTGGGGAAAGCCTCGACTCAGATGGTCGGACGATGAGGAACGCAACTTGAAGGAGATGGGTGTAAAACTGTGGAGGCGCTTTGATGCTGATATGTCAGCTTATGGACTTGTGAAAGAAGAGTTTAACTGAGGCCAATTGTTCTTCAGAGACTGTAGAGCCCAGCAATGAATGAATCTATTATATTTCATATATATATATATATATATATATATATATATATATATATATATATATATATATATATATATATATATATATATATACATTATAGGGTACTGTCTATCTACCATACCCCTCCCTAATTTATCCATAAAATATTGACTATCTTTTCCAAATTTAAGTTTGTATAACTAAGGATTGGTTGCAAAAATTAAAACGACAGCTTAAATATCACTTTGTCTACGATTTCTAATCTCCGAATCCAGCGAAATAAAAATATATCTCTTAAATTATATAATTCTAATTTTCTGCAAAAATCTCAATCTATAGCTGTACCAGAGTTTTAAATTAATTTATCTCAGTTTAATAGAAATGTTACGTATTGTCTCCTAAATGGATCTACCTCGCATAATAGAGGGAATGAGAGATGAAATCGGAGTTGGAATGTAGAAGTCCTGGCCTAGATGCCTTTGCACAGTGAGAAAATTAACTTCGATTGTTTACTAGACAATGATTGGCTAATGACAAAAGCCATGATGGTTCAATATTACAAAAGGCAGAAGCAACAACACTGCTACATTTTTCTGTATGTAACATAGAAAGCAAACTCTTAATCTTTAAAAAATAATATTTGTAATTTTATTGATTAATACAGTATAACAAAAAAAAAAATTAAAATCATTATTCCTTCCATAGCCTTTCTTTCCAAGTGGTCGTGGAGTTATTTCTCAAAAGTGGCAATATAATTGAAATTTTGAAAAGTGATCTTCGAATTGTAAAATTGGTAAATATTAAGTTTCCACCTAAATTCTTATATTAAAGATTAAATTATATTCTTACCTTATATTCACCTAAATTAATTTCTTATATTCTTATATTAAGTTTTAATTTTAATTATTTATTTTGGTCCTCAAATTTTTTCAATGTAATTTAATGTATATTTAATGTATAAACAATAATATATTGTTTTTAATGCTTTATAATATAAATATTTAACCGATTTAAACATGTACTTTCTACGTGAATATATATATATATATATATATATATATATATATATATATATATATATATATATATATGAAATAAATATCTCTGATGAATGAAATATGAATACCTCAAAAGAAGGCAAAAAGCCACGTGGAAGGCCAAGAAGCAGATGGATAGATCGAATCAATAAAGATGCAACACAGCTGTGTACAGATAAATGGAAAGAAATAGCCCATGAAAGGCAGAGGTGGAGCAGGCTAGACAAGGCGGCAGAAGATCTACTTGGTCTGTAATGCAAACAGAAAAAAAAAAAAGAATAAAAGAAATATATATATTTATAGAAACTTTAAAGGTTGTAATATCTTAGTAGTAGATTTGGTACACAGTCATATGTAATATAATCAGATTAACTTTAAGTGGTAAAATAGTTGAGGTTTGTAGGAAGTAAGAGATGAAGTTTGGCGGATAGAAATTGGCAAGAAATTTCAAAAGGCGGGAGAACGAACAAGAAAAGGTTTATAAAAAAGAAGAAGTCTTATGTAATGCAGTATAAATATCCATTATTTGGATTGTGGTGCTTAAGGATGGATGGAGGAATGCTCGATGATGAGCTGAAATTGAAAACTAAATTGTTTTTTAGGATTCAGAAAAACTATGTACTAAGCAAATATTCTATCTGCCGATAATAATTAATTTCTACTCATTTTTCCTATTTATGGTGTCATAAAATCATTATTTTCATAAATCAAGACAGTTTGTACGTCATTGTTTAATTGCTTTTACACCCTCGTTATTTTACAAAACGAAAAACAATTTACGAAACCTGGCACTTGTGCCATGAGACTTGTAAACGATCCAAGTGCTGGCCGAAACGTTATTTTGTTACGTTGTAAAAGCATTGAATCAATTGTCCTTGATTGTGGGGGGGGGGGGAGGAGAAACAGTTATTTTTATGATATTACAGCGACAAAACATAAAAACTTTTTTTGTTGTAACTAGCTATACTAGGAGGTAAACAATTTTTGTGGTTGTAAATCTGTTATATGTATGGTATATCTAACATAATGCATTATTTTTTTCTACTTTTTTCACATGAAATCTACATCCACATCAGTCCTGAATGTATCAGCAGATCTGCAGTTGTTGTTGAATTTGGTAATGCCAATTTAGGCAAGTCATTTTTGTAATAATATTCTAAAGCTTCCAAGAATATTTTGAAAATTAAGGTTCTTGCTAATTTAACATGAATCATTATAGTCTTTGGCGAGAGTTTTTGAAAAAAACTTTGGCTGCTCTGCATTGATGCAATCTTCAGGAGTTCAGTTAAACGTTTCTTAAAAACGTTTTAAACGCTTACAAAAATTGCCCGATAAAACATGTCCTTTTTATAAACCCACGACAAAGAGATTTTCCAATCAATTTTGGATAGTTGGCTAATGTAATTGAAGACGGTTTGCAATATCCCCTCGTCCACAATGACTTAATGCTTGTCCAACCATCGCCGCTGTCCGATAATATTGCCAACGAGTTATCTAATTGATTAATAATCCTTCCAATGACTCAGTTGACTAAACACTCAACGCTCTTAATTAAAATATCCAAAAGGCTTATAAAGTTACACAACCGCTGCCTTCATGGATCGGTTAATTCCAAACCAATATTATCGACCATAAAAAAACCTTGTTATTAAAAGATAATTTTGTCCAATGATAAGGTTCAGTAAGCATTCGATTTGACTTAAACGTGGTTTTCTATTAAAGCTTTTTATTTCGTTTACAGTTCATTATTTCGCCATTTCTTAAATGTAATAATTAAGTACTACTTAACTACAACATTACTGACTTAAGGATAAAACAGTTTCCCCGCCCTCCCCCTCTCCCCCCGTTCAGCAAGCACTCATGATCCAAGCTACGAACCATCGAAGCTCCTTTCCTACCGAGAAATTCTTTTTAAAAATACGCTATTTTAACGATAGACTGGCTTTTTTACAGCATAGTTGATATGGAGAAAATATATATCTGTTTTAGATATATCTGAAAATATAAATAAATATGTTTTCTTGGTGAAATGAGATCAAAAGCAAATATAATTATTAAGCCTAGCTAAAATTAATGCTATTATATATTCTTATTAAAAGCCGTAAAAATATTAGCATAAACAAATACTAGCGAATATGTTACTAGCACTGATCTCACAACAGGTTTTATTTAAATCTTTTATTTACATAACGAGCCTGTGATCCTAGTTCGATGATCTATTTATTTGCATATATTATAAATTTATTTTAATGTTTATTTTTTATACTTATCCCATCGAACAATAAATCATTAATAGCGTGGTAATAAAATAACAAGTGATTGATTTTGTGTTGATTGAATCGTAAGTTTGCCATAAATGTTTGAACCTTAAGTGAATACAGTTTAACACTGAGATTCCTTGACAAATAATATAAATGTAGGAAACTTATTAGTAGAGAAAGATTAGAATTTTTCATCTTTGTCATTCGAGAACATTCACAATTATTTTAAGCAATTCAAAATTACTTTTTGATGGATACCTGTTTTATATATTGTATTTTATTTAATGTTTTTTTAATGTATTTAATATTCGAGAGAAAAAATACCCGAGTATGAATAATATAAATTAAATCTAAATAATAGTGGTGCCCAAATGCGAGACCGAGACGAGTCCTGGTCTTGCAAACTAAGTCCTGGTCTTGGTCTTGTGCAAGATTCTTGCAGTCAGTAGCGGATCAAGGATTTAATATTTAGGGGAGGCTTCAGCCCGAAAGCTTTTTTTTTTCAAAAAAATAATGATAATTACTTTGGAAAAAAAAAAGAAAGAAACTAACTACCTATATGAAATGGTGTTTAAGTGATTCCTAAAGTCCTTTTAAATGTAATTACATGAACAATAATACTTTAAGAGATAATATTTTAATATTTTTTTCGATAAAACATGGTTGTATTTTACCATTTTGGGGGGGGGGGAGACGTCAGCCCCAAATCCTCCTCTCTCCCCCCCTCTCCCCCTCCCCGTAGATTCGCCCGTACTTGCAGTTACCAATTAGCTTATTACTATAGAGATATTACTGTAATTTTTTAGACAGGAGAAACTTAACTAAACTTGAATGAAAAATTAAAAGAGTTAAATGCAAAAGTATATTGGTTACACCAATTCTTTACATATAGTAAATAAAAATTTCAAGTATTGCTAACTAATTTGACTTAATTTTTGGTAAAAAAAAAAATAATAATTTTTTTACCAGTCTTGGTCTTACAAAAGTTAGGCAACTGTTGCAAAGTGCAAGACCAAGACCGATTTTGGACAACACTACTGAATAAGAATATATATAAAAATTCAATTTTATATTTAGAAAAATATCTAAAAATAGAGTTGGCATTTTATTAAGTTTAATAATATCAACAAATTTATGACAAATGAAAATTTACTATTTTAATAATAATTACAAAAGAAAAATATTTATAAACTTTAGATTAGTAATTATTTTAGATGGAGCGACATAAGGATGCACAATAGACCTGAAAAGTTGACGTAGAAGTAAAGATGAAACAAAAGGAAAATGATTATTAAGTACCGCAATTGTTTTTCTGGAGTTAAAAAAGTACCATAGGCTGGTAGCTTCATATCGCAGGCAAACGCATGAATTTTATTTCAATACTGATAGATTAGATTGTTTCCGAACTCATCTAAAACTTTCAACCGTATTTTATTTATGAGTCAGATTCAGTTGTGTCCAATAAAATATATTTTATTGATATTTAATTATTATCCAGTTTTAATAATGTAGAGCTAGAACCAATTTTTTTTAATGATGTGAAAACACAGGTAAATAAAAACAGGTATGTGAAAGGAATGTAAAAGTTAAATAATTTTTTTAAATCTACCACAATGCTTTTGAAATTTATTTCACTTTGAACAAATACAAATATATCTGTATACATTTTTAAAGACATAAGGCATGCCAAATTTAATTTTGTTAATATTAAATTTTAAATCTTACGGCATATTATTGGTCCATTGAGAGTTTCCAAGGGATGGAGGATTAGGAAAAATCTACGAGGAGGCAGACGTGGTCAGATTCATTAAACTTGGGAGATGGTAGAGGGGAGAGGTTCTTCAGAGGATCCGAAGAGCTTGAAGGACAATGTTAAGGTGGACTGATGGAGTAGTAGCGGACGCAAGAAGATTCCTTGAGATCATCAACTGGTAGGCGGCAGCACAAGATAAAACTGAATGGCGGACGCTTATTGTGCAGGCCAAGACCCTTCCAGAGTTACAGCGCAACGGATATAGATACTAAGGCATTATTAAATTTTTTTATATAATTATTTTTTGGCTTCAAAAATGTATTTTTACCTTTCAACTTTATGTTTATGGGCAAATGTGCTGAAAATACAGGAAATAATAGAGTTTTTTTTAAGATAAAAGCTTTTTTAATTTAAACATTAAAATCATAAAGCTAAGAGCAAGAAGAAATAAAACTAGTCAAAGTTAATTTTATATATATGTATATATTTTGTTTAATGTTTTGATTCTTTAAATATCTGCGGCAAATTTTAGGTCTTCGGTAGTGTTCCAATATTGCAAATAATGTTTGCTTTTTGTGATAGCAACCATAAGTTCTGCTGACGTTGTCTTCCCATTTTACTGTAAGCCTGCGGTTTCTTTAATCTGAATCTAGATCAATGCACTGATCTTCTGTGGACACATTCTCTTCTATAGAGGTAATCACAATTACCATGACACAATCCAGAAATTTTTTGATAAAAATTCTTAATAGAATCTCTTAATTACAATCTGCCTCATCTAAGGACAATAGTAATCATGATAAAGGAGTAGCTCATCTCACTACGTACCACTAGCGGATACAGGTTTTAATTTTGGGGGTAGGCTTCAGCCCTAAAACTTTTTTTTTCATAAAAATAACGATAATTAGTTTGGAAAAAAAGAAAGAAACTAAATACCTATATGAAATGGTGTTTAAGTGATTCCTAAAGTCCTTTTAAATGTAATTACATGAACAATATTTTAAATATTTTTTTCCAAAGAATATCGTTATATTTTACTATCTTGGGGATGGGGCTTCAGCCCCAAAGCCCTCCTCCCGTACCCGCCCGTGCTATGTACAATAAATAAACAGAGAAATAATAATACTAAAAGTAGATGTACATAAACTAAAAGAAACTAAACTAATCAAAATTGATTCTTAAATGCACAAATACTTTTATAAAATAATTACAAAATTCATTCACCTAAGATCTCCTAGCCAATCCTTTCTGCCCGTACCAACCCACTCGTAGAAGGAAGGCAGGACTCTAAGTGATCCCAGCTCCTCTCACTCAGCCGCATTACTTGTATTAAGGACAAGTGGAGGGATCCAGTAACTAAAAATTTCTTATTACAAAAGAAGGAGGTACAAGACGAGACTTGGTTTGAATCATGTTACACTAATACATTCTTATGAATAAGTGAAGAAACAAACAAATGGTTTTAATATGTTTTATTTAACAAATGGTTTTTATCAAGAAGTCTTAAAAGCCATTTTTAGGTAATTTTATTTTTTCAGCACTCCCTAACTAGAGCTTCTCTAAGAAGGAGATTTCAAAACAGTTACTGATGTACACTTCAGTACCGGTACATTTAAAATAGATTTTAAACAGAAATGTTGCTGTGAAGAGGTTTCTCTGTAAATGGAAGTTTGGTAAAAGAAGTTCAACTGTATTTAAAAATATTTCATAATTAATCTTCTTATTAATGAAAAAAATTTCAAGATGATATTTTAAAATTACGCGTTCATTTTGTCTATGCAAATATATATATATATACACTTACAGTGTCGGCTTTAGACATTTGGCACCCCCGGACAATGAAGCCATCTCCCCCGAAAAATTTAATTTATTTTTTAGATTGTTTTATATTATGTAATTTGTGAATATTATTTCATAAATGTGCCTTTAATTCAGTTTCTTTATTAATAGGCTAAAATTAATTATTATCGTACGTTTGATAACTTTTTGTTTTTATTCTTAGCAAGACGAATCCTTCCCAATTCCCTCGGGCAATCGTCGCTGGGTTGCCCGGCGCTAAGGCAGGCGATGTCCACTTAATGCAATATTAAGCAATCTTGTGTTTCCCATTAGTGTTGCGTGGAGGAATTTTTATTATATTCCTTGGACAAGAGAAGGAACTGAAACTAATTCTATTTTGATGTTTCCATTTCAGTGTCCTTTCTACGAATTGTAACATTAAATAACCGAGGGAGAAAGTGTGGAATGGCTCTTCAGTTGGTGCAAGATCAATTCGTACAACCCCTCACGTTCCGCGGTCACTTAATAAATAACTACGTACGGGTTGAGCATTCTTTCTGCTCGGGGATGATTACCGTCAGATGTTGAAAACTGAGAAATCTTAATTCGGTTCGGAGTCAAATTGCAGGTTCCTTGTTTCCTGTCACAGGCGGAAAGATCAAGATGAAGCTTCTTGTGTAATACTCCTAGCTACGAAAATTGTCGGTCATATAACACGGCCAGGCTGAAAGGGTCAATCTTGTTATTGTTTCACTGTTTTTCCTTTGATATTATTTTATTTTGATCATTTTTTACAAAATTAGCTGATATTAATTCCTCAAAACGTGGCTTTGAGTCCGAATGGATCGTGATTGTGCAGTCACAAAGGTAGTTATTCTTTATAAATAAAGTGTAGGTTTGTTTGTTTTTTGAGGCTTTAAGGGGTAAAACCCTAGGGTCATCAACGCCTGTGAGTCGGTTATATTTGTAAACTCTTTAGAGGAGAATTAATAATTATTAATATATAGAGTAATAAATTAAAAACATATGAAAAATGAAATATATCAAAATAAATATTAAAAAAGACAGAACAATAAAATAAAAATTATATTTATTTTTATATTTCATTTCGAGCCTATGTATTATAATATACTATAATATACTATGTATTATTATAGCCTATGTATTTTAAGAAATTTTATCACAGTTTTTATTTCTGATTCGATGTTGCTTAATACTGCTGATATATCCGGTTTTAGAGATAGTCGATTTATGCTTGAAGCATAATAAATGCATTCTTGAAAAATATGATTGATAGTGAGAAGGCTATTGCAGTGCTGACAAATTCGTGGTGGCTGCTTAGTGATGAGATGTACATGGGTTAGGTTCGTGTGTCCTATTCTTAACCTGCTCCCGGCGACTTCCTCTCTACGATTAGGGCGGTTTGATGTGATAAAGTGTAGGTTTGAGGTCATTTAAAGCAGGCGTATTCTGCTAACTCCGTGTTCGATTATGAATAGTTATAATAAATAACAGTTAAAACTTTGCTTTATCTCGGCCTACATAGATTTTGAGAAAAAAAAAAACACAATAAGAACCCAATTTACAAATCTCTATTGAGAAAAGCTATATATATTTTTTTTCTGTTGGCATTACAAATCTTGTAGATATTTTGCTGCCCTAACAAGAAAACTCTATCTGTGCCTATCTTGGGCTATTTCTTTCTAGTTAATTGCATCAGCTCTGTTGCATCTTTGTTGATTCCATCTATCCATTATGGCCTTCCACGTGTTCTTTTGGTTACTATTGTGGTGGGGGCGGGGTGGCCGAATGGACTGAAGCGTGAGGATAGCACCCTGAGTTTCCCGGCAACCAAATAAGTACGAGTTCGCGTCCCGGTGCCGGAGGAGATTTTAAATTCTCCGCCCTCACCCTCCGTCCCGGGAAAATCCCGTATAGCCTAAAATGGCGAGGTAGAGAAGAACAAAAAAAAAAAAAAAGTCACCATTGAGGTATTCACTGTCGTGTAGATGCATTCAGATGCTTCGCGCTACTATTTTAACTTCTATGCCTTCATATATTGATTGACTAGTTTCTGTAACCAGCTCTTTATTGGTATTTCTTCTCCATGTGATCCCAGATTGCTCCGTTTATCGTGCGGAGTATTTTTCTCTCAAATCTGACCAGCGGATGGACATTAACCAGTGCCATAGAAAAAGTATTCAAAGAAATGTTAAATAAATATTTTTTTGTTTTTTTCATCAGTCATCTATCTATTAGATAAATTAGCTTGATCTCTCAAGAAAGCTTCAAATATATATTTTCATGCAGAACTTCTCAGTAACTTTAATTTAGAAAATTAAGCATAGTTCCACTAAGAGTCCTTGCTCTGAGTTGAGCCCTATTCTCCTTCAAGCTACCGAAAATGAAGAACGGCCTGAGTACAGGAGTACGACAACGACAGTAAGGGTACCAATTTCTTTACATTATGCAGAACGCTTGGAAGACGAACACAATGCAAATAACACATGCGTTACATTTTCATGATATGCAATGAAAATAATAAACCGAAAAATGAGTATTAACACAAGTATATAAGAGATCGGAAATTTCTTTTTTCGCTTTTAGAGTCTTAAACCAACTTTCAATTGATCGTGTATACAATGATTCATAGAATGTATAATTTTTAAGCTTTGAGCTAAATATTTATTATTTTTTCATATTTATATTTTCTATATTTATTGGTGATTATGCTTTTCGGCATAAGCGTAAAAAGTAATATTAAAAATCATTGTTTTTTAAGAAGTAATAAGGAAGATATGGCGTACTGACAAAAATGCCATTGAGGTGTTATACATACAGACCACAATATATGGGAGGCCAAGTATGTTAAAACAGCACCTCAGTATTCTCCTAATACTGACGCAGCTTCATATCCGATCTGGAAAATAAATTTCGACTTCTCACTCCGGCTAGAATGGGCTGGTAACCAGTTACATAGTTTCAGTACTTAAGAATGTTAAATCCCAAAAATAACATAATACAATATTGAGTCAGTAAAATTAAAGTTTAGGAAATTAGAAGCTGTGAACAAATTAAGAATTTGTTACTTTTTCGATGCCGATTCAATAATTAAAGAAGAGGCTAAGGAAGTCTACCCAGTTAATAGAATTTACAGAGGAACAAATACAGAGAATTTTTTTTGCTTAAATTAACAATGGTTGTTCGCGCTTTCCGGTTGTTTTGACCTTAATCCAGTCTTTCAAGTTTCTTAAAATCATTCGATGGCTAAGTTCTATTGCGACAAAATAGTGAATATAGTTTTCTGCAGTCAATCTTAAATCCTAATAATTCAAACTTGAATCCGAACGCACTGGGGTAAGCTGTGATGTTAAGTATAATGCTATGTATCAAAAATAGTGATGTAGAAATTGAAATAAACAGAATTAGTGGTTTATTACTCTCTGACGACGTAACTCAAAAGGAAGAACTGCATCGCGGGAAAGACAGGAAACAGTCGAGAACTACACAGAGAGAACATTAGCAGCACCAAGGACACGAAGAAGACAGTTGATTCAGGGACTTCTTTTCTCCTCCTTTCCCTCGCCTTTTAGGCTATATGGGGTATTCTCGGGCCAGGGGTGAGGGTGGGGGGTCGATGTCAGATTTAAAAGCCCTCATCGGCACTGAGATGCGAACTCCAAATAATTTATACTTCAAAAACTTTGTTTATCATGTTGCCGGGCGTTCTCTGTGCTGTGGTTAATAATGAATATACATACTATTTATATATTTACTATATATCAATTTAAATAGATCATTTCTCTTCTGAAACCAATAGCAATATAAATATATTCAATGTACTAAATACACAAAATGATGTCTTTGAAGCCACATAGTCGCCTTAGAAAAGCGGATAGCCAGAAAAATGGCAATAAATGTTAAATAATATATACGTTTATTGCTTGATTTGTGATTCTCGCAAATGGTTATGTAAGCATGATAAGGTAAAAGAAGGCCTCGACGTTTAGGTGAAAAGGTTCTTTTTTTCTCTTATTTTCCTTGGAACAGTTTGTCGCCCGCTTCGGGTCTCCGGCCCGACCATTAATGGGAAAGCATGTCCCCGTACCGGAAAAGCAATTTTTTTTAACTTAATTTTCCGGGAGTATGAGTAATGAGAGTGAAATTAGCGTAAAAAGAGGAGCGTGCGTGAAGACTTTCCCCGGCTGACAATGCAGGTCCTCGCAAGGTCGCCTCATTGTCAAGGCGCCTCGTGTGTCCCATTAACTCAAGCTGTCTTCATATCGCCTATAAGTCAACCTCCTACTATTTTGATGGAAACATGAGCTCGAAAATCATGAAAAATAAACTGTATGAGCCTATATGAAACCCATTATCAAGGTAGGGAGCCTTCTAATGCGCAAACCAAAAGCACACTATTTTGAGATAGAAACCATCGGATTCATTCAGTATTCTTATTCAACCATCTACATTTTTGCACATGGATCTTGAATATCCTCAATTTTACAGAAATATCACTTAAAACTTTAATACAATAACAATAACTCTAATCCTTTTGTCACAAAATTCCATCCAAATCACACAACTTACCATACACCTAAAGGTATGTTAACAATAAAAGCTACTTCTATATAAAAGAACAAAGCAACATATTTAAGAGGCATTCTTCACTTCTAAGTTGGAATTCGGTTCTTGATTCAGCATTTTCCAAATTATGATCTTCGTACCTCCTTCTCTCGACTCGATCCTTTTTTTGTGGACTATTTTTGCTTGTAACAGTTTCATTCTAATTAGTTTAGGGTCCGAAGCAGTTTACTCCAGCATAGCTTCTTTTTTATGGGATGGACCTCTGATGTATCTTTTCTTTCAGCTCCAGCACACAATCAATTTGATTTTTACTTCAAGATTTTCGAATTAAAGTCTTCATGGCTCCTTCTTTCCGCTTAATCGTTTGTTTTGTAGGTTCGCTTCAATCTCATAATAATTTATTTTAAAATTGATTTTGGAGACTCTTATTCTAGCTCTTTCTAGTATTCCGGCATTTGTGAACTAAGGCAAATCACGATAGTTCTTGAATGGTTAGTTGTTTATCGTTATCTTGTGAATTTCAGGAACTAGTCTTATGGTTTCGTGAAGACGTTTCTTGGTGGAATGGAGTATCAGCTTGGAGCTCTAACGTAAGACACAGGAATCGCTCATTTTCTAGTCCCTTTCAGGTTGGCGTATTATTGCTCTTCTCCAGATATCAAACAAGCGACATTACGGCCTTAGTACTTTGAGAATCCCAGATTTTTTTTTATTTAATTTAATTTTTGTATTATTGTTTATTTAATTATCTATTTTTATATTTTAATCAAAGATTTCCGGTTTTGTTATCAGAATTCTTAACCTTTGGATTTCGATGAAAACCTAAATAAAAAATTGTGTGTTTTAGCAAGCACCTTGTTCCAGGCTTTTAGTTTCCCTACCTTCTTCCATGTTTTCTGGACTATTTATGTAGTTTGGCGGTTCGATGTTTTCCTCCATATTAAAAAGTTCCGATGGTAGATTGTCCTATGGTCTTTAAGTCTGTCAATATGTATTTCCACATCCTGAATATCAATTCGAGATAAACTAAACGAGATAGACTTTTAAAAAATATGTAGCAATAGCAAATTAAGCTTTCCAATATAATCTTTCTAATATATTCAAGATCCAAAAAATATCTATAAATCACAAACTAAGGAGGTCAATTGCTGTGATAAAGTCAGAATAGATATACGGCAACGAAATTTTTAATCTTAACTTGGAATGCAAAATTGAGGGATATAAGCGGAAAATACTTCGCATGATAGTCGAGATGATCGGGAATCAGAGTTCTAACACATGTGGAGAAAGACCAGAAAGAACTGATCACAGAAACTGGTCAGTCTATAGCTTATGATATGAAAGCAAGGAGGTTAATATGAACAAGATTTATATGCATCAATGAATGACACTTAAGTTGGCAATTGGGTTGGTTAAGTCTGCAAAGCCAGCAGAAAAAAGAAATGTATATAGCAATAAAAATACAAATGTTATAACAAATTAAAAAATGTTGCAAATTATTTCGCAGTGGTTTATTATTTCCAAACAATTATAAATCTAAAGTAACATTACCTTCCTAGTTACAAAGAAAAATAAATATAAGGTGATTCCAAATATTAGACTAAATTATTTTTTTAGTCATTAATATTATGCTAAAAAAATTAGCATTACTTCAGTAACACATTCAAAATTCAAAAACCAAAACAAAGGATATAACCTTATCTTTGCTACAAATTGTCCGATTTTAACGAATGTTTTTTTTTTTTTTTTTTTAGGAAATTCTGTAAACTTTTATATAACATTTCGTTGAAGTATGTTATATAGATAAATTTAAAGGCCGTCGAGAAGAAAACTTTAGCGAAGTTTCATTGAAATCGGTAGATTCGTTTAGGCGCTACAGTCTATAGCAACCGAGGTTTTCGGCCGCCATTTTGAAAGTATTAGGCGGACAGTAATGTTGATGAAGGAGTATCATCCTTGGATGACCTCTGATTTTAAATCCAGATTTGAAAAAAATTGGTACAGGAGTTTCGGTGAAAATGCGCGTACGGCGTACGGCGGACGGAAAACAATTTTGATTCGTTTTTCGGATTCTACGTATCCTCAAACGTAAAACCTCAAATTTTGAGAGTGGGCTAAGTTTTTGAATTTTTTCGTCGATCACAATGGTTCATTATTGAAAATAATAAACCAAAAATGTTTATTAAAGTTCAAAATATTAAATGAAAGTGATCATCAGAAGACCTAATCATACACTTATCCTATCAGGTCCGATATTATGGATTTAATTGAGCTTTCTAAAAATAGTGTTAAGGGCGGATGAAGACGAAGAAGAGTGGAAAGCCGAAACCCTTGGCCTACAACCAGTGGGGACTGGCCGAGCGCCCCAGGCAATGTCCATCGGGAAATCGGGGTTTATAGCTGAGGCTTTGAATAATGACGGATCATCCGCCTTATTACATGCCTCGTGGCTCATTTCTATGATCTCATCCTGTCCAACAGCTATCTATCGGTGTTTATCAAATCGTTTAATAGCCCCTCCAAGCCCTGAGGCTGCATCGATTATTTAAAATAAAAATATGACCATAATGCTTCATTTGGTTGACCTCTATCAGGTGCTTAGCATCGAAAAGAAATTGGGCCATTGTACATTCGAAAATTACTTAATAATCTAGGCCACAATAGTCTATTTGGGAAAATTAACTGACTGAATAATTGGATCTGAGCAACAGTTACGCATAGAATTTCGAAATAATTTGGTGTACAATAAAATATAATAAGAAAAAAAATCTACGATAATGATAAAAAGTGAAAAACAGAAAACACTTCTGACCAGGATACACTTTATAATTTGTATAAGTTTATGTCTGAACTTGTTAGGAAGAAAATCGTCTATGGTAATAAATGAATGTTTTTTCATAATATATTTCATTCATAACATTCATATTAAATGAACATTCATATTGAATGTTCCATTTCTTATATAACTTCATATTTTTCTGTTTTACATTTTATTCTAAGATTCCCTTTACAATACTTATGTCACCTTTTTGACTATGTTTACTTCATCATTCCACACTTTGTACCTGTTATTATTATTTGTCTCTTGTTCTTACTATTGTCATTATTCTAACTGTAATTTTTATGTCTCTCACACCTTGTTATCTGGTTCTTTTCTTAGCCCTGATGATGGCCTGAACTTCAGGTCGAAACGTCGGCATATGTAAAAATAAATATTATCATTTATTTTTGCCTTATTTTTTGACTGAACACCCCAACTATTCTTCTCTTCATTATCCACGACAGTCAAGCATTTACCAATTACATATTAAATGTTGTTCAAAGTGATTTCCTTCAGAATTAAGACAGGCTCGGCATCTTTCTTCAATAGCAGCAGTGGCAGTACGGTACTGAATATGTGTTATTGTTTCAGAAGATTGAATTATCCTTCTTCGTAGAGAATTAAGGTCATTGACCAGACTAGCATAGACTTTTTGTTTAATGTCACCCAAAACAAAAAAATCCAATGGTGTCTGTTCTGGAGAGCGTGCAGGCCAGGCCACTGGTCCTGCACGGCCAAACCGTTGAATGGGATATGGAATATGGAATATGATTGAGCAAGTTCGGTCAATGACCTTAATTCGTTACGAAGAAGGATAATGGAATCTTGTGAAACAATAACACATATCCAGTGAAATTCTTCCACAGCTGTTTGGCACTTAACCTTGAAACACCCTGTATAAGAGGAGAAAAAAAAATGATTTGTTATTAATATAATTGTCTTTTATTTGGGTGTCGTATAATATTTCAGTTTATATTCCATTAAGACAATATTACAGCACTTAGGTTTAATTTTCAATCTTTATTTTTGAATGACAACGTTTCGGCTCATCGAGCCATTTTCATGTCTGAAAATAAATTTTTCATGTTACAATTGTTTACAATATTTTTTGTTAATTTTTCTTTAATAATTATTTGATGAATCATATTAATCAATTGATTATATAAATGATTTTATAAATACACGTAATTGGCATACTATTGACTAAATGAAACATAAACGGAAAATTATTTGCTTTTCTCAAAGTTTTAACAATGATGACGGTCAAATTTCGACCATTGGGCGAAGACTAGTGTATAATAAAAACAATAAGAAACTGTGTAGGTTATCAATAACAGCATATTCAGCATGAGCCTCCAATAAACAGGTTTGAATAAATAAAGCTATAATTATTAAAAGATCATATAACTTTAGTTTAATGATATGTTAACCATTTATTTCACTAGACTTTCAAAAGTCGATCAATTCGTGGATTATTACATTATGAATATATTATGTTAAGTATTTCGATTACAAAAAAGTTATATCACTTAATTATACTGAACTAGTTATTCTAATGAAGGTACCGTATGCCAGGCGTAAGAATCGCTAGTCGGAGAATGCCAGTTGTAATTGCGATGTTTGGAACGGAATGCCTTAGCAAAGCACCACATGATTCCACGTCACGTGAGCTCCTTTATAGGTTCCCTTCACTTCTTTGAATGTCACAGAATTAATGTGCGTATGTTACGGCTTTCTGAATTATTCATAGTATGGATATAATTAGAGAGCTGCGTAAATTAATTAGCAAATAATTTAATTTTTAAATGAAAATAATCCCAGCGAAATTTATCTATATTCTTACACATTATTAAGATTTGTTGGCTGACGATGACATGGCTACATGAACTATAGTTTGACGAATGTGGATTTTGGTTAAACATCTTAGATCTGGGATAAATAACTTGAACATTATATTATAAAAATGTTTGTTGGAAGTACGCAATAGAGGTATGGGACGCTGCGAAAAAGTCCAACACCGACAAAAGTCTTAAAAAAGTCGGACACCTTTCTACGAGACAAACAGTGCCGGAGACTTAGGGCGGGTCAACCTTGGCAATCGCTCCTGGACGCCGACCTGGAGGGGCATCCGTTGGGGGAGTCTATCAATAAAGCAACCGTATTAAATAAATATTTAAATAAAATTTAAATATTAAAAAGTACATTTTTTTTATCTTTATAACGCCTCATGATTTATTGACTTTCGTCATTAGTCCTCTTGCAGATGCGGGGGCTCTGATCGTCCCGGCGACAGCTGTAATCGTTTGGTTTTCGTATACTCGTATATATATATATCCTGGGAGTACATGGTTTATAATAATCGGACCAGATCACTAATCACTCCTTCCTCCTTAGGATGGTTGGCAACCCTTTTGGAATCCACTCCATCCTGTTGTTTTTTTACGGGATAGGGTTAATTAATGGCCCTGTGTCCAACCCCCAATATAGAGAATCAGGAGCTATGTTGTTGGAAGGCACAGGAGTCGCTCATCTTGCTGTGAATCTCATTACCGTCCCCTTGCGGGATTGGAACCCGCGCTGTAATGGTCTAAGCAATTGAGTAGGAACTGCACTTAAATACAAATTATTAAAAAATACAAAACGTTTTAACAAACAATTTTTTTAGGGGGATGAAGAAGTAATTGCCCGGTGGCACTAAATGTCTAAGGACGGCACTGGTGACAAATGACTTGTTACCCAAGGACTTGGATATCCAAACGGTTTCAGATACTGCAATGCAATACCATATAAACTTCAAACAAAGACTCACGACATGAAGCTATTAGCCCAAACACTTGATTCCACGACGAACCAGTACATCCCATCCCGACGACTTTTAAGGCGGTGGCCAAGAGACTTTCGAACTTCCGCATACACGGAATGGTACAGATTTGCTTATTGTAAAAAAACACTTTACAGATAGCAAGTTCTAACTATGACAGATTAAAAACTTTTGTTTATCCATAAAATAATAGTAAGCTCTAATGTTTCATTCTCCTATCTAGTTGGAATGGAAGAACCAAACCGATAATTGTGAAGCCCTGGCGCAACAACTTCAACACCATCCTCAAGATCCTATCCATTCTAATATACCTAACCAACTTCCTCACCAACATCAAATTACTCATATTCCTCCTCCTTCAAATGCCACAGATCTCATCAGTTCGTTGGCATCTTTTCTTACCTACTTCAAATACCTTGTTACCCCACTCATATCACTCCTTACAAATCTTGTATCTCACCTCATCCCTTCTCTAAAAAATCCTTAACTGACTTCCTCCAAATCCTTATCCATTCTCCTTTGGTATGCAAATGATGTTAGAAACCATACAGATGAACTATCTACTTTACTATTTGACAAGAAGATTGACGTGGCACAAATTACTTAAACTCGACTAACCACTAACAACTCTTCAAAGTACCGCAATACTTAACACATCGTACGGACCATCCTGACGGTAGTGCACACTGCCCCTTCACATGTGAAAAATAGTCCAAATCCCCGAAATTTCTGGAGGGAAAGAAACTTTATTTGCGAATAACTCAAAAATTATGCATTTTTTTTCTTACTAATTCGTACTAAATTACCTACAAAACAAAAAAAAAATCTTAAAAATATGACAATTATTAACAAAGATACAGTCCATTAGATTTGGTATACTTAATAATGTCTTCCTGTTTAAAGATATTGCATTCAGGAGTAAAACAGTCTACTACATTTTTTTCCTGGCTGATATATTAACTTTATTATTTCTTAAAGACATTGATTGTTCTTACATTTTATTTTTTTTAATAATTTAGAAAATCCCATGATCGGGGTATTATTTTATCTTTATTAATTTTATTATCTTTCCAGTCAGCGTTTAAAAATAGGTTTTAGCAAAACAATTTGTACAGATATTTTTGTCTATTATGTTTAATGGAATATTGTAATCGGCCAAGGAAAAACTATTGATTCCTTCCTTACGTAATAAATAAGATCTACTTATTTTCATATTGTTTTGCTATTTCTTCACTGAATAAAGTTTTCTGCGAAATTATTCGCACGGGCCAACTAGTTAATATTTATTTTAAAATAAATAAATCTGCATACCTTAACTATTAGCAAAATGTATGTACAACTAGTACCAAAGTTATATTGCATTGCATATATAAACCGAACGGTCCGACGTAATCAGAACCGTGGAGGACCCCGAAAAGAAGGGAACGACGGGAGGGGGAAACAGCTGACGAAGTAGGCCTATGCCCTAGAAATGTATCAGGATGGCAGGAGTGGAGAGTTGCTGGGGCACCCTTTAGGCCCGCCAACTCCTGCTCTCCTGCTCCGACTTCAGGTCACTCGTCATCCTCTAGATATTTTTTTTTACGTTGGAATCGTCTCCTTGTTTTTTATTTAGAAATTAATCAATGTAATATATTTATAACCGACGATCAAATAATCCACTTTTTAGGTAGAAATTCTGTGCTAATAACGTTGAAAAATATTAGTTTTCATGGTATAATCATAGCCACGGGCGGATCTACAGGGGGGATGGATGGCTTTCGGGCTGAAGCCCCCCTCCCCAAAATGGTAAAATATAACCATGTTTTATGGAGAAAAAAAAATCAAAAAATACATCTCAAAGTATTATTGTTCGTGTAATTACATTTAAAAGGACTTATGGAATCACTTAAACTCCATTTCATATAGGTAGTTTCCTTCTGTTTTTCCAAAGTAATTATCGTAATTTTTATGAAAAAAAAAAGGTTTCGGGCTGAAGCCCCTCTTCCAAAATTAAATCCTGGATCCGCTAGTGATCATAGCCATCGATGTTTCCTAAAAATCTGATTGGAACATAATTAATGTAACGCGAAAGCCGTCCACTCCAAACAAAAAATTAAAATATATATTTTTTCATTGATTCATATTTGTTTCTGTGGATGACATGATCTGAATAATTAAACAATCACAATATTCACTCTTTTTTTTTTTTTTTTGTCTTTACATCTTCATCCGCACCTGTCATGGTAGTGACAGTAGTATTATTCCTAAAAGCATTTATGATTCTGAAAAAAATTTTTTTTTTACAAACCCACCAAAGTAGTATTCGATATTTTTTTTCGACCGTAGTAGCTAGGGTTGCCCAAATGCGAGGCTGAAACCAGTCTTGGTCTTGCAAACTCAGTCTTGGTCTTGCGCAAGACTTCAAGAGTTCCTTATTAGCTTATTACTATAGAGATATTAGTGTAATTTTTTAGATAACAACAACCTAACTAAGCCCTAATGATAAATTAGAGGAATTAAATGCAAAAGTATATTGGTCATACAAATTATTAACACATAATAACTAAGATTGTCAAATATTAGTAACTATTTTGTCTTAATTTTTATTTAAATAATCGAATTTTTTTACCTGTCCAGGTGTTGGTCTTGCAACAGTTAGGCGGCCTTGGTCTTGGTCTTGGAAAGTATAAGACCAAGACCAATTTTGAGCAACACTAGTAGTAGCCAATATCACATAACTTTGAGGTATTATAATTTATTTCTTATAAAGGACATCGTGTCACATTTTTGTATTTTTTCGGGAAGCCAATTTTGCATTTCCTTGAGCTGTTAAAATTTGTTTCTAAGTTACTAAATTATTTAATAATAATAAAAAAAAGGACATGGTGTCCTTTAACTCAGAGGCACAGAAATAAATCATATATGAAATTCTGTATCTGCTACAGCTGGGACGGATGCTAAAGAATGGGACAGGATTGTTATTAAAATAAATAATAAAAACATACTTTGCCTCCCAAAAATCAATTCATGGATCCGCTACGGATACAATGTGGTATAGTTTTCATTTAAACCTGATTGTGTCCTGTTTGTTTTAGAAAATATCATTGTTCAGAACTACGAATGTTGTAATAATATCGACAACGATTGACATCGATATTTTCCTTTCAATATCGTATCGAACCAGAGTATTCAATACTATCCTAATATCGAAAGAATATGTCAATATAGGATTTAGATATATTTTTTTTCTTTTCAATCACATTATAAACATTAATATATTAAAACAACATAACATATCATACTAATATTTTCTAAAGCCATACAAATACAAACGCTGATTTTTTTCATACATTATAAAATGAAATTACAATACTTTCAAGGAAAACAGCTCGTCGGACTATCCTAAAAAGTCAAAACTAATTTCACAACGATATAAATTATCAATTATCAGTGATTTAAGTTTACGAAATGTCACCTAATAACTTCTTGCAATAAACGAACAATATATTTTAAATCTCAATTTGGTACAAATATCATTTGATATTGGTGATATCGATATTTTTGGTTCGTTATAATTAGTGTTGGCCAAATGCGAGACCGAGACGAGTCTTGGTCTTGCAAACTCAGTCTTGGTCATGGTGTTAGTCTTGCGCAAGACTCTCGCAACAGACTTGCAGTTACTTATTAGTTTATTATTATAGAGATATTACTGCAATTTTTTAAATAGGAAAAAACCTAAGTAAGTCTGAATGAAAAATTAGAGAAGTTAAATGCAAAAGTATATTGGTTATACCAATTATTAACGTATAATAACTAAGATCGTCAAGTATTAGTAACTATTTTGCCTTAATTTTTATTTAAAAAATCGATTTTTTTACCAGTCCTGGTCTTAGTCTTGCAACAGTTGGACGGCCTTGGTCTTGGTCTTGCAAAGTGCAACCAAGTGCTAGTGCAAGACAAAGACCGATTTTGGGCAACACTAGTTATAATACTAATCGTAAGAATATCGGAACTTGTTCGATATCGCAACAACCGTATTCAAAACTAAATTTAAAAAAAGCTATTTATTCACTATAGTATTACAGCTTACTTGCTTATGAAATCCTTAAAGTTTTTGTTTTCTCCGAACCAAAATTAAATTGAAAGTAACGAATGCTTGAGAATGGTCATTTTAGTGGTAATTTTAGTTGTAAAATCTGAATCTGTACAGAAAGTGGGTAAGTTGATTCCAAAGTAGATGATTGGATTGTTGCAATATAGATATGTGAATAAAGATATAAATTTTTCCACTAGAAATATCACTAAAATTCATAACAAAAAAAAAATTGAAATTGGAGTTAGTCATTCTGTCAACTAAAAGATTCATATCTTCAGTGTTGTATTTCTTTTCGTTTTGTTGATTCACGGATACTGTAGTTTTTATGATTTGCAAACCAGTAAGAACATATTTGTTTTTACCAATATTTCTAAAAAGGCTATACTTCATATAATTAAAATCTATAATTCTCGGTAAAATTAAAATATATTTCAAGAGGAAATTATTACGTATACAAAAATAAATGAAGGATTAAATTTCTTGTACAAGTTAGTATAAAGATACTAAATATAGTCAGTTTATTATATAGCTCATTAAATGACATTTCATAAAATTAAATCACTTAGTACTTTGATGAATTTTCCTTTTAAGAATTGCGCAGTTAGTATAACTATTTTCGATATACAAAAGGGGGTTTTGGGTTTATACTGTACTTACTCTGTACTTGATCCACTTTATATAAGATCGAAATTCACAAAAAGTACTTACGAATTGAGCTTAATCTAAAATGTACTTTGTGATTTTTCACAATAAACCCACAATAGTTTCTTAATTTTAGACTAATATTTTTTTATAAATAACTATGAAAATTTCTATGATAATTTCGGAAAATTATTTATTGATTATTAAGTTTGATAAAAAACAATATGTCAATGTAAATGCACTAAAAATAATTTATAATTCGGGATATTTAATGATTGATCTCGTGTAAAATAAGACGAAAAATTGTCTTGGGAAGCGGTCCTGACTTCAAATAGTGTATACAATTTATATTTTCATATAACTTCGCCTAAAGTGACCGGACGACTTTCTTTTCGTTACTCATGCACGAATGGATTTCGTAAAGGATCAGGAATACCGTTCCACCCAAATTGATACAATAGCGCTTATCGGTTGGATTGTTCTCCGGTGAGATCCACCGCAGATACAGTTGACGATTATGGTGGCAGCGGATATCTGTGTCAATGAGAACTATGCAATCTCACCATCTTCCAGATATGATAATCCGCGGTTTTGCCGAATCCCGGAAAATGTCGCAAGAGGCAGTGGTCTGGAGAAAAGAATAATGATTTTTTGAATAAGTATTGAATGAAAAGAATAAGTATTGTCAGATCTCCATTGTTCGCAAATATTCGTCGTTGGGATGTAATTAGATTATTTTAAGTATTTGTTACCGTTGTTTAAAAAAAAGAACAACAACTGCAGAGAACAATTGAAATATCTTGAGAAATTTTGTAAGTGGGGCATTGTAGTAAACGCTGGAAGCAACAATAGCTTTATTTATTCATGATTAAGGTTTTAAGATCAAATTTAATCCAAAAATGATAATACGAAATTTCTAGGATTTGGTTTCAGGTTCACTTCTCTAATAAAGGATAAAGGTGATTGATCTATTAGTATTTATGACAACCTGAAACACTCCCTTAATGTTGTGATATTTAAGATAACAATAGTATTCCGTCTAAAGTAAAATGATATTGTGAAAGATATGGATAAGAAAGCTATTAAGCTATTGTACAAATCTTTAATCCTTCATAATGGACTTACTTCAAAAATATTCTTTATAAAAATCAAATAAAATTATTAACGCCATACTTTAATAATGTACCTTATAACAATCTACACACAAACATAAATACACACTTAGATGTATCATGCAAAAGTTGTTAGTAATAGATCCTATTGGGAAGTTGGAGTTTAATTATTTTATTTTGAATTATTAGTATTACTACGAAAAATATTCCAAAGAAAAAACATCATATTTCAATTAATAATGCTGAGGAAGTATTAAATGTATAAAAAATGTTCTCGCAATTTTAATCTAACTGGATAATCATATTCTAAAAAGAAAAAGAAAATATAGGGTTTGTAATATTCTTTCTTTAAAACCAAATGCTTTGCTTTTTTTTTTTTTTTTTTTTTTTATATTAAAGGCTTCAACCACTAGGGTCATTGAGAATTAGATTCTATTTTCAAGTTTCAAACATTTCAGAAAAGAAAATAATTAAGGTAGTAATAAAATAAAGTAAGGTGTAAGTAATAAAATAATGACCTATACGCAGGCTCGTAAGAATTACTTCCTCTCTGCGCTTATTCCTATTTGAAGATGTCCAAGAGGAAACGTCACCCTTAATGTCCATCAATTTATTTTCGGTTACTTTCGACCATATCTGTTCCCATTTTAAGTGTTTTAAACTTGTAGTTTAAATTAGAATGCATTGATTTGAAATTATAAGACAATTTATTTATTTATTTGCTTAAATTTTACATGACATGTAGGTGCTGTGTGCAACTATATAGGATAGAGGCACCTTATTGTTTATTTCATTACAATATGTCTGTTTTTGTGCAGATTGTGTTATTTTTTTGTTTTAGATGCTTTGTGTTGTTAAGATATTTCTTTAAAGATCGCATTGATAAAGCTGCATAGGTTATTTCTCATTCACATTGTTACTAAGTATATGGAGATTGTATTATTTAAATATATCTGTAGTAATTGTGTTTTTTTTCCGAAATTGCAGTGAGTGCTTCAGATTTTCTGGTTGTAGGCCTCGTCGATATCTCAGCAGGGGATATGAAATCCTTGATCCGACAATGTTTTAACGGTAAGATGCGTATAAATACGACAGTATAAATTTGAATATTTTAATCAACATATAATATTGTAAATTTCTATCACTAGGGCCGAATTCCTAAACTCAGCGCTAATTCCAATGATGAATTTCTTCAATCCATTGAATCCTAAATGGACTGCTATGGTGAGTTTAGTATCAACCAGATGGATTCAAGCGCAAGGTTAACGCTCCTGTAAGGCTACAAAAATGATAGAAAATAAAGAAAACATAAGAAAATACAAATAAATACCTATTGAATTGTTGAATTTCAAAATATAAATATATAAATACTGTGATGTAAAGTAAATTGACAACAACATTACATCCAGCGGAATCATCAATCCCAAGAGCCAATAGATCATTTGAGCCATCGGCGATTCAGTCGCTAAATAAATAAACGCCCTAAATTCCATCGATGAGTTTAGGAATGGTTTAATTGATTTATTGTGAAATCGATGTTCATAGTTCCTTCAGACTTGCACAATTTTAAATTTTATGATCAAAACATATTTATACCCACATTGCTAAAGTCTGTACAATTTTATTGAGACTGCGGTTTTGAGCTTTTCCGGCCTGTCCTGAATTCGTGAATATTCACAAAAACAAAAAAAAAACTTATTGAAAACATTAAAATGAAAATATAATTCATAAAAAAAAGTTTATTCGTCCCTTGACTAGTTTTTTTAAAAAAGTTAAGAAACCTTTTTGTCAATAGCAAGGCATATCTTGCAATAAAATATAAATAATAATAATAATGGGATAAATATCTTTGAATAAAATATTTCAAGCATTGAAGGATCCACTTAATAATAATAATATAAATAACGCTATCAAACGTAGTCCCTGTTTAGAAAACAATTCATCCATAGTATGGTTAAAATCATTGACATGGGGAGAGAGGGAACTTTCGGGCTGAATTCTCCACAGAATAGAAAAATATATATATTTGTTTTCATTGTTTCAAAATTTTTGCTCTGAGTTATCCGTGCTAAATATCTAAGCAATCGTCTTAACACTTATATTAAACTATATCATGTACATATAGTAGCTACTAAATATAAGCATGTGTCAAGAAAAAAATATCTCCGAAAATTAAATGCTGGACTCCCAACATGATGAGAAGTGATTGATGTAGCTTCACGAAGACTGAGAGGCGATGACACCCGAAGACGTGGTGGCCGCAGCGATCAGGTCTCAAGGCAGCAGGGCACGTGGCGGGTCACATGGTGTACTAACGGTACGGTCACCAGCTTCAATGACAGCTCCACCTCACCCCAAACAGTAAACAATTCTTGTGATTGCAAATTTGTTATCAAAACAATAAAATATAGCAAACATATGATCAGTTTTCAGTTGTAAATTATGGTAAAATCCAACTTGAAACTGCGTTATCATTTGGTGATTGGATATTCCAGATCAGTTTCAACACAACTGCGATTCAATGGGTTGATAGGGATCTCAAATCTACGTTATATAATTAAATACAAATATTGTCATAAATTTTAATAATTTAAATTTGTACCTCTGGAGGAATTGATTATTGATCTTCCTAAATTTAAAAGAAAAATGGGCTGCGAAAAACATCGTTATTGTTTTGTTTTTTAATTTGAAAATATCGAATTGTCAAATGAGACAGAAAATAAATTCATATGCTTAAATAACAAACAAAGAATTATTAAATGATTTATTCAAATTATATACACTGTTGCACCTGTGGATTGTGTGTTAAATGCAATTTTGTGAATTTTTATAAAATATTACCAGAAAGCTAACTTTTCTCTCTTTCTTTGTGTTTAATGGCTAGTGTTGCCCAAAATCGGTCTTGGTCTTGCACTTTGCAAGACCAAGACCAAGGCCGCTTAAGTGTTGCAAGACCAAGACCAGGACTGGTAAAAAAATCAAGTTTTTAAATAAAAATGTAGGCAAAATAGTAACTAATACTTGACAATCTTGGTTACTATATGTTAATAATTGGTATAACCAATATACTTTCGTATTTAACTTTTCTAATTTTTCATTCCGGCTTAGTTAGGTTTCTTCTATCTAAAAATTTACCGTATAATCTCAATAGTAATAAGTAACTACAAGACTGTTACGAGATTCTTGCGCAAGATCAAGACCATGACCAACACTGAGTTTGCAAGACCAAGACTTGTCTCGGTCTCGCATTTGGGCAACACTATTAATGTCCAAAGTTACGGAGATGAACATTCCTAACTTGAAAATTGCACTTGTGAAAATTCCGAACTTTCAATTGTGTTTTTCCATAAATATGATTTTGCCCTTCAGACCTTAGTATGGGTTCATTTCGAAGAATGACAGGACAAAGGCTAACCGCTTCCATAAAAAATAATAGAGTGGAGAGATGCAAAGTGCTCCTTAGCCGTTCTACCAATGGTCTTCATCGAAAGATTTTATTTAGCAATGAGAAAATTTCACAATTGGAGAAAATTTCACAATTTAATCACCAAATCGCAGCTATAAAGAAGCCCAGGAAGTCATTGTAAGAGTGGAAATAGGTCATCAACCTTCCTCAGTGATGGTTTGGTGGGGAGTTTGCTTTGATGGCACCACAAAGCGCTCCATTATTGTGAAAAAGGAGTTAAAACAGCCGCTAAAAACTACCAGGACGATACCTGTTGTCAAGCCTCTGAATGATACTCTGTTTGCTGGAAGTCATTGGATTTTACAGCAAGATTCCGCTCAAGCTCACAAGACCAGGTCAACTCAGCAGTGGCTGCAAAAGAACATTCCAGAGTTCATCTCTGCCTCGGATTGGCCCTCAGGAAGCCCTGATCTCAACCCACTAGATTATCGGCTTTGGTCCGAACTGGAGAGGATGGCATGCCACAGAGCACACCCTAACTTGAAAGCCTCAAACAATCTCTGGTCCGAGCAGTTGAGCGCTTACCTCAAGAAGTGTTGCGTGCTTCTATCGATGGCTGGCCACGAAGATAAAATGGCTGTTTCAAGGCAAAAGCGGGACATTTTGACTACTTTCTTTATTGTTTTAGTCTCCATAGTTATGCATTGTATTTTATAATAAAGTTTTTGAAAAAATTAATTTTTCTTTTGAAATCTGTATATATTTCCATGTAACTATATTTATGTCTAGGTATATATATGCGTGTGGGTTTGTGTGTATATGAATTTATGTTTAAAGAGATTGCAAAGATTACTCACTGCAATGTCTCGCAATTTTTTTTTTTTTTTTTTAATTTCTTTATTGAGTATTATAACAATCTGTCTGTTGGACATTGGTTATAGTGAGGTAGGATGACATTCACACCATATGTACAAAAAAATAAAATAAATAGAACAAAATAATAATCAAAAGTATATACAATAGACAATAAAATAAAATAACCTAAAAAAATAAGAAAATTAAAACTAAGGAAAAAAAAAACACATGCATACCTATATACAATCAGGCGAGGGAACTCCAGGAGAACCCTGCGCTGCTCTCCCAACCGCGTCACTGGTACTAAAGCCAGCGGAGAGTGACGCTACTCCGGTTCGTGAGACCCATCAGCCTGCCGGAGGCAAATCAAAACAACAATCTTCACTCAGACCCGTTTTTTCCCTCATGGACTTATTTTGTTTACTCAGAGAACTGCAGGGTCGTTTTAATCAGTTATCTCCTTCTCTAGATTCAAGGGTAGAAGCTCATAGCAGCTAATATTTGTATTGAACATTTCTCAAAGTTCTGATTGAATATTTATTATTTCGAAAATAAAAAAAATAATTTTTTAAAGAAGTATCTTAATAAGTAAACATTAATCAGAGCTCATATTGATGTAAAATTTTACCGAATGTTTTTATTTAATGATGAAACACAAACGATCACTGATGTCATTTGCACTGTAGGCGTCTCTTGTAGTTCACCATACGCCGTAGTTGTATTGCTGTTAAATTGTACCCACGAAGTTGTACCCTAAATTGTAGAGAGCCGTAACGGGTTTTTACTGAGTTTATAAAATAATACAATTGCTTATAACACTATTATAAAATAATACTTTGCTGATTATTATTGCTGATTAGGCTATTATTCCCTACATGATGTGTCTTAGCTATCTAGTGCGACAAAAGTCACAATTTGCTATTATCTGGAAAGATACTAAATGTTTCCAAACCAATTCTTAAATTTAAACTAAATCAAAATACCATTTAATCAAATTTTAAATTTTTATGTTCGTATTAATAATAACTTTATTTTATTAAACAAGATTAAAAAAATAAGTTTATTGTGTAATAGAACTTAATGATATTTTTGTAACCTTTTCAAATATCTATTGTATATATAATATTATACACATTATTAGATTAAATTAACAATTAACAGCAAACTGAATCTGTTCAATATTTTGTTTTGATAATTTAATTTAACTGAGTAATTGGCTCTCAGTTATTAATGTTTGTTATCATTTTTACATTATTAATTGCTATTATTTAGATTAATTCTTTTCTAACTACGTCAACTTATATGTTTTATATATTTATTCTCTAAAATAATCACTATTTTAACTTTTCTTCCGATCGATTGCCTAGGGTAACCCACACTTCCCACACGGTTCCTTACAAGTGATATAAGTACTTACAACATAATAAAAAAATTATCTGAAATTTTGGAACAACAAATAGATCATCTCACCGGATTTATCGATCGTATTGATTACACGGCTGATTTCAATTCTTAAAAAATTTTAAAAAATACTTTATAAAGTTGTCTAAGCTTATTACCTAGTTTAGATTGAATGCTTATACTATGTATGGTTGGTTATTGTTTATCGTTTTCGAAACTTTTCTTCTATGATTTGTAGTTATTCTTCAGAATTCAGAGTCGTAAACTACCTTGACTTCATATTGTTTTGGAAAAACTATCGGGACCTCATCGAATAATCTAAGCCATGAAACTTGTCTTCAATCAGTTTGACTGTTTGTTCATAAAAATAATTACCTACAAACGGTGGTACTTCCTTAATTTTTCCCCACTTCGACTATTGCTGTTCGGTATATGGGGGCGTTTCTGGAGATCTCGAAGCTAATCTAAAACGTTTAATTAATTGCTTTGTACGATTCATCTTCGGGATACCAAGGGACGCCTCTGTTTCCCATTTTTATGCAAAGTTGAAGTGGCTTTATCCTTCCTACCGTCGAAAATATTTCCTGGCATCCTTCCTCTTTCAAGTCATCCCACCGCCCTTCATACATCTCTGAGCTCCTTCAATTCAAATCCTCTGTTCGTTTCCGCAATACTCGTTCCTGGTCTTCTGATTTATACATACACCAAACCGCTGCTTTCGACAGATCTTTCATTATCCGATCCTCAACCTTTTGGAACTCCATCTCTTCTCACATAAGTCAATCTAATACCCTTCCTACCTTTAAATCCCGCCTGTTCCATCGTTTCTTATTCATCCAATCCCCATGAAATTGTAAATAGATATTAATGTAAATATCTATATAAATTATTAACTCGTTCTTCATTATCTTTACTTCATCCTTTATTTCAGTTTTTATTGTTTATTATTAACTGATTAAAATTAGAAAGTAACTTATAATTTTTTAATTTTTTACTATGGCTGTTTAATTACTCTTTAGTTTTATTTATGTATCTCTAAGGCTCCTTAGCCCATATTTATGTCTTTCTGTATTATTCTAAAGGGACTCGTTCCAGAATAAATAAAGTATTATTATTATTATAAATACATTACATCCTTGTGACTTCGCAGAATTCGGTAGAATTAATATCGATTTTTAATTCTTGTTTTTTTGGACTAAAGTAAATTATCGAGCTTCAATCGCAATTAGGGTACCTGAGCTACCTTCTGGCAAGCCCCTCCATGTTTACACCGACCGTCGCCAAAGAGACTCCCCCTGTTTGGACGGAGAGGCACGAGCTGACCGTACCGAATAGCCTGGGAGCCATGAAGGACGGTCAGCTAATTACCAGTGGACAATGGCTCTTCAGCTGCCCCTCTATAGCCACTCGCTTTTCAATCAACACATCTCTTCGCTTTTCGTCCTACTTCATAAATCTCCTGATAGGATTCATCTCGAAGCACTTTTCGCATTGACATCATTGATGGTATTAGTTTCGCTCAAATTACTTTCCACAAAGTCGGATATATATTCTGTATGTGTAATAGAAATTCGTACTTTTTCTTCATAAAGAACAGAATTTTTATCTTGTTTTTACGGATTTCATTACTTCATTTGAAGGTATTTCCTATTTGGAGTGACTCTTTGTGGTGCCAAATATGGAGTATGAAGATCTAAATAAGATTTAGAGTTTGATATCAGATATGTCGTAATTAGTCGACATAGATTCCAAAAACTATTCATATCAACATAGATCAAAAATTGTCTTTTTCTGTCGGCATTCCAGACCGTGCAGGTCTTTTGCCACCTTAGAAAGCCTACTGCAACACTGCCTATTATATCTTAGGTTATTTCTTTCCAGTTATCTGAAATCTTCTTTGCAGCCCTATTCAATCTTTGTTAAATCTATCTATCCATCTGCTTTTTGGCCTTCCGCGTGGTCTTTAACCTTCATTCATCCATTCAGTGTTGCGTAGAGTCTTCCAGATGGATTGCTACGAGCTACATGCCCCGCCCATCTTAAACTTTGTGCCTTCATATCATCAAATATTTATTGAACAATTTCTGTAAGGAGCTCTCTGTTAGTCTCTTTTCTTCATCTGTTCGTACTCTAATCCTAGAGAACTCCGGTTATCTTGCAGAGGATTTTTCTCTAAAATCCCATCTCTAATCTATCTATAATTGTTTCTAGAGCGCTGATTATTGTCCAGGCCTCACAGCCGTTTATTAGATTGAATTTGAAATTTCTTCAAATCTTTCGGGATTTGCATACGTTTGGAAGCGAGATGGAAGCTCCGTTTTCGCTTCTAAACATATTTCACAAAAAAGTATTGTAAATATATTTAGTTTCTCACAAATTGCTTCACAAAAGTTTGGATGTGTATTATATACCAGCTTATTATCCAAAGCTTACTCATATAAATCTTTGATATAACTTCCTATACCACGGAATAACCAATGGTTAAGAAGTATTTCGGAGGTTAACCAGAATAAACTCATATACATGTTTGTTAGTTTATTTATTTGGGTTTTGAGGCGTAAAACCTTAGGGTCATCAACGCCTGTTTGTTCTTTATTTTTGTTCTCTGGAGCTCAGATACTCTTTAGAAGAGGAAGAGAAAAAAAATTATAAATATTTTTACATTTGATTCACCGTTATTTAATATAGCTGAAATATCGTTTTAAGGGATAACTTATTTAAGCTTGCTGTGTAATTGGGGCATTCCTGAAAAATATGGTTGACAGTGAGAGGACCATTGCATTATTGGCATGTTGGAGGTGGTTGATATTTCAAAGTTACTACCCTGGCCTCATATACATGAAACTTGTGATTATGTAAAGAAAGTGTCGTTAAGCGAGAATATAAGCGAGTATGAGAAGCACTGGGATCTCATGGAGCCTTGTTTTACCATCAACAAGGTAGAGGGACAGAAGTGCTCCGAACTTTTCCTGGCTGACTCCGTATAACTATGATTATATATGATAATATTCATATAACTATGGATAATGTATATATATATCTGCATTTTATATATTGTTTTAAGATATTTATTTTTTTTTAATAGTTTTTTTTCTTTATGCTATCTTATTTTGTTCTTATTTCTATGCATTATTTTGGTATTACTTAATTTATTTATTCATATTTTTTAAAATCTGATGTCAATGTGCTCTCTATCTCTCTTAAAATGGGCGTTAATTTAGACAGTACTATTTCTCAATAAACAAAAAAAAATACATGAAACTAAGTTTGTCAGTATGGCCTATAAGATGTCTTGATACGGCCGGACTGTCTTAAGACCTGAATTGGTAAATTAAGGGTATCAAAGTTAGAGGAACTTTAAAAAAGGGTTTTCCATACTACTGCTCGCAAGCATCTCTAACCCGGCCTGAGAAAGTTTTTTTATTACATAGTAGAATTTTAAAAACTATTTGCAAATTATGAAATTTAGTAAATCACACACACTCAAGGTTACTACAACATTTATTTCATGCGCGTTTCTCTTAAAAAGCTGATTTTACAACTGCAGTGTTATTTACTGAAGATTTATTTTCATCAAAACCAAAGGTCCACAGGACTTATTGACGGTCTCAATTCTGCGAGCCAAAAAGTTTGAAGACCTCTGCTTTAATGTATTAAAAATATCTATAAATGACACTGCAGATGTAAAATGAGCAATTTAAGAGAATGTACTGATTTCACAGAGGGATACATAGCATGTATTGACAACTAATACAATTTTGACGGCAGTGAGTGTAGGAAATGTAGCGAATATCTTATTAGCAATATTATAAAAACTAAAGTATTTATTTTTCCTTTAATTTTAATCCTTTCTGTTTTCCCATTAAATAAAATTTTTCCTCTGTTTGTCAAAACTCTTGGTGTAGGTGAACCCATACGAATTAATAAGTTTTAAAAATATTTTTGAAAGATAATGAAAATAAAAATTTTGAAAATGAGCTTTTGTTACTTACAGCTACAGTTAGTCCCAGCTGTACGAATGAGATGGAGAAGAAAGAAACCGGTTAATATCCTAAATACTCAGTTTATTTATTTTTTAGAAATTATTTTTTAATAATTTTACTCAAGAAGCCGCAAACAAATCTTCATCCACATACCATCTTTAAATCACATCTTTATATCATCCCCATACTATCTTTGTATCATCTGCAGCAGCAATGTACCCCTGCTCTGTACGGTTGCTATTACACGGTGGGCCAGACCCCCTTACCGTGCACCCCTCCCTCCCCCCACATCCCTATAAATTGCATATCGTTGTGTTCCTTGTAACTATTTATTAAAAAAAAGCCAATGTTCCCACAAAAAAAGTGAACGCACTACCCCAAAATGGCGTCCAAACATGGCGGATTGACGACTTTGATTTTAGTTAGTTTTTTGGTCACTGAGAATCAGCATTTGGCTTAATTTCCTCATTGGTCTTTTATTAAAGCTGAATTGTTATAGAATAATAAAACATGAAGAAATGTTAAAAAATAATTGGTTTAGGCTATGAAAAACACCAGTAGAGTCAATTTTTTTTAACAAAAACGTTTGTACGCACGTTTTGCGTTATTGTAAGTTGTTTAATTACAAACGACACTTGATTTGTAACTTGAAAATGTTTTTGAAAATGATTCTCAGTGACCAAAAAACTAACTAAAATCAAAGTCGTCAAAGTCATGTTTGGACGCCATTTGGGGGCAGTGCGTTCACTTTTTTTTGTGGGAACATTGGCTTTTTTTTAATAATTAGTTACAAGGAACACAACGTTATGCAATTTATAGGGATGTGGGGGGAGAGAGGGGTGCACGGTAAGGGGGTCTGGCCCACCGTGTAATAGCAACCGTACAGAGCAGGGGTACATTGCTGCTGCAGATGATACAAAGATAGTATGGGGATGATATAAAGATGTGATTTAAAGATGGTATGTGGATGAAGATTTGTTTGCGGCTTCTTGAGTAAAATTAATAAAAAATAATTTCTAAAAAATAAATAAACTGAGTATTTAGGATATTAACCGGTTTCTTTCTTCTCCATCTCATTCGTACAGCTGGGACTAACTGTAGCTGTAAGTAACAAAAGCTCATTTTCAAAATTTTTATTTTCATTATCTTTCAAAAATATTTTTAAAACTTATTAATTCGTATGGGTTCACCTACACCAAGAGTTTTGACAAACAGAGGAAAAATTTTATTTAATGGGAAAACAGAAAGGATTAAAATTAAAGGAAAAATAAATACTTTAGTTTTTATAATATTGCTAATAAGATATTCGCTACATTTCCTACACTCACTGCCGTCAAAATTGTATTAGTTGTCAATACATGCTATGTTATTAATAATTGATTTCTATCCCTTTGTGAAATCAGTACATTCTCTTAAATTGCTCATTTTACATCTGCAGTGTCATTTATAGATATTTTTAATACATTAAAGCAGAGGTCTTCAAACTTTTTGGCTCGCGGAATTGAGACCATCAATAAGTCCTGTGGACCTTTGGTTTTGATGAAAATAAATCTTCAGTAAATAACACTGCAGTTGTAAAATCAGCTTTTTAAGAGAAACGCGCATGAAATAAAAGTTGTAGTAACCTTGAGTGTGTGTGATTAACTAAATTTCATAATTTGCAAATAGTTTTTAAAATTCTACTATGTAATAAAAAAACTTTCTCGGGCCGGGTTAAAGATGCTTGCGAGCTGTAGTATGGAAAACCCTTTTTTAAAGTTCCTCTAACTTTGATACCCTAACTCAATTTTTGTATTAATAAAAAATGTCGAAAATTCCAAAGAAAAAACTTTAGTAACAAAAACAGTGCGTATTTTAAAATATTTGAATTCGTATTCCCTATAGTAAAATATTTCAATTCATTGAATAGTGTCATTTATACATAAATTAAACATTTAAAAATCAAATATATTTTAGAATCTCGACTAATAAAGCAATTCCAGCTTGTATCGCAAGAAGTTTAATACATTTTCAAATTTACAGAATAAACGACTATGCGAGCCTTTCAGTTGACAGAGTGACTAACTAGAATTTCAACATTTTTGAGCAAAGCCATTATAGTGATATTTCCAGCTGAAAAATTTATAACATCTTTACAGAGAGTGAGTGATTTAATTCCAGAGTAGGAGATTGCTGTGTTGAAATATAAAACTGTGAATAAAGGTATACATTTTCCTGCTACTTTTTACGTCCTTCCCAATTAAAAGTAGAGCAAAAATCGAAGAGTGACTAGAGATGAAGAAGAAGAAAAAAAAAGTCTTTTTATTTGTTAAAATTACAAAATATAAATTAAAAAATAATATTTTTGGATTTAAAACCGAAAATCAGACGTGCTACATGGTCTGTTGACCGTCAGAGGAATCTGTGTTTCATAACAAAATTATATTTCAGTGTATTTATATACAAATACTTAATAGGAAAATAATAACAATTATATTTACAATGTAAAATTTATACAAATATTTTAATTACAAAATCAGTGATACCAAAATTCTCCAATTTATTAATTGTTAAATTCTCTGGTGAGCATTATTCTATAGGAGAAAGCTGACTAGCAGTAATTTACCAATGCTATCCAATTGTTTTCATTTAATAAACCAATTACTTGATCCCGAGATAAATTTCTAGACTTTAACCATTTAATTCTAAATTCAGAGAGTATCGGACAAGCAGCCAGGAAGTGATAGAGATCTTCTGTTTCGTTTGTACTACACATGCTACAATTATTATTTGTTAACTGGAAGTGTTTATAATTTAAGTTCAAAACATCAGCTCTAATTTTAATTACCCATCTGATCACCTTCAATGAGCTTTTGTCGTCAATATAATTTACTGAAGTTAAATGAGGATAAAAAGTGAAAGTTTTAGAATTCTTAACTTTAATTACATATTGATTATATATGTCTTTCTGAAATTGAATTCTTAGTAAATATAAATTAGCTCTCCATAGTTTAAAATCATCACAGATCGATTTAAGTTGAAATTTAATCCATGCAGTTCAATCAGATTAAGTAAGTCCCTAAACCATGCGATTTCTTTCTTAATTATCTGTAGTGCTAATATTTTTGGATATCTATGTGGTGGAAGATACAAATTTTTTACAATATAATCAAAATGGAGTTTAACTGTGAAGATAAATAAGGAATCTATTTTAGTCTCAAAGTGAATAAAGTGTGTTGGAGTATATTTTGGTAATTTTAATATTTTTTTAAGAAAGAAGAAAGAATCTTAGTAGAGTGACTATAAAGCACAATTTCGCAACAATATTTAATAGAATAGTTTTGTTTTATGATCGATTAAATCTTCTCTGACCACGATCAATCATGGTCAGTAAAATTGCGAGATAACGCATTCCACAATCTCAAACTAACAATAAACAAACAGGGAGGCAGCTACGTGCCTGATCCACAAGGGACAAGGAAGGAGATCCACAAAGCTGGTTGTGCGTGTCTTAAAAGAGGTTAAGTAAAACGTCCTTGCTGAGTTTTCTTACTGTCATTAATAACAATTACGATTATTATTAGCAATCAACATCAACCGACGATGGGGCCCTTTGATATAAACTTGTTACTCATTACGTGATTGAACGTGAAGGCTACGGACGGCAGCTTAAGGTTTATTGCGAGTACTAACTCACAATACTAACATAGTATCAGGCAGTTTTACTTCCCTCGTTATTACCATTTCTGAAATAGAATTTAAAATATTCAATAAACATTAGAAAAATAAAAGCATATAAAACAATTAATAATTGCATTAATTAAATTTCATACAGCAAGAGCAACCATAGTCTTAAAATCATAATAAATTAAAAAAAAGATTTAATAAACATTATTCAGGTATTGTAAATAATAATTATTTTAGTTATTTTAAAACTAAGGTATAAAATAATCATTAATTAATTAATTAAAGTTAAATTAAGCTACTTATGAAAGTTATTTTAAATGACGGCGTAAAAAGCCAATATATCATTCATTTATAGTTATAATGTACCTTATTTTTACTCATACTTAAATTTTTTAAAAAATTGAAAAATTTAGTGGTACAAAAATAAGAAGATAAAAAGGAACACACACATACGCATAGGTATATCGTCGGCATCATATTAAAATAACGAATGTTAAAAATAACATTTTTGCCTTTGCTTTATCTGAAATTTTAGTTTAGTATAAACTAATCGATCTTTTTTTTTTTTTTTTTTATTGTGCTAAGTAAGAAAAGCATATATGGTCCCAAATGTGTCATAAATTACAAAAATCCAAAGTCTCAGTAGACTTTGCTGGTAAGTAGACCAAGCAAATTTTTGTTATCAAAAACCAATTTAAATTCGTTTTTAGTTTTGTCTGAAACCTTTAAAAACAAATTTTTATAGCAGTAAAAAAATTCAAATCTTCGTACGTTCGTACGTATCCATTCCTTGCATTTTAGGTTTTTCGTGTTTTTCCTTACATGATATTTTTTTTTCCGGCTTATAACTAAAGCATAACTTCTCAGGGTTTTCTCCAAATTTGACTTAAATACTCCCATTGGTAAGCTAAACTACCGCTCTTTCAATACCACATTATTATATTTATCCTTATTTCTCAAAGCTGCAGAGTAACCACTCATTTAATCGATTAGGTCTTCATAGATTCTACTTTTTGATGGTTAAAATTTTCAATAGCAAGTTTAATAAACTTGTCTTCTTAAAATTAACTCTATTGTGAGTTGTGACTCCATCTTCGTTGTTTCTTAATATTTCCTTCATTGGTAATTTCACTTCTTGTCGAATTTTGTTGAACTCATGGCACTCAACTAATAGGTGGTGCACCGAATGCTTTTTATTTTCACACTTTTGGAACGTGGGAGCTTCTAGTCCTCTAAGAATGTACTCGAGAACTCGTCAGTAAACATGCAGTGACCAATCCGTATTCAGCACAATATGGTTTCCTCTCTTCTGGATTTTCTCGTGCTTGTAGCCCATTTGTTGCAGTCTGTTTTTATTTATAATAGTTTTCCATTTGTTTTCCCATTCTTTCATCAACTTCTTTTTTGTTTCATGTACCCATTCTTCTACTGTAGTACAGTTCATTGAAATTATGGTTGCTACCTCACACTTTCTTGCTAAATAAGCTGCTTGGTCTACTCAGTCAATTCCTAAGATACCACTATGAGATGGAACCCAGACAAATACTACACTAACCGTTCTTTTTTTCAATCCCCATCATAGATTCAATTATTTTATTACAATTATTGCTTGGCCATGGGTTACCAATTGTTACCATGAGGCTTTGGGAGTCTGATGCTATCATCCATTTATTGTTATTGGAATTTGATATCCAATGGAGGGCCTTCATGATCGCCCTATATATGATAATATTATATAATTTTTTAGTAATATTGTTAGGTTATTTTATTAAAGTTATTACACGGTATACAAACAACGTTCTCCATTATAAATTTCCTTTGTTCTTCTCTGCCAATTTAGCACTGTACTAATCCGGAATTTTACAAACCTGGGTACCCTAGATTGACAAATTTTGCAATTCCAAATGAACCTTAGTCAATATTGCTTCTGATCATTTAACTATTATCGGATCAGACTAGAATTTACACAGGATGATTTAGGTTTGGAATACACAGCCGAGTTTGACAGACAACACCTTTTCAGAAATGGCTATTGTATAGGCGATAAAACCAGTGTTGAGCCGACACTGGGGTAAACAGTAAACAGTCAGAGGCCGCTATTAAACTCTTCCGCGTCTATTTTCTGAACGTTTAGGGAGCAGGGGCCTTTGAAGTCTTCGCTAAGCTACCATTCTCTTTATCACCTCGTTGGCTTTAACTATTGCCTGACTCTGGTCATTGTTGACTGTCTTCGAGTTTAAGGTGTTCTGTTAATTCGAAAGATGAAGACAGTTCTATCCTCTGCTATTCGCTTTAGAGGAACAATCAGCAATTAGGTCTATCACATTGAATGATAGATCGCAACAGTATCTGACCATCTACATAAGGGAAGGGAAGAACGACAACTTGTCATTGACTATTAAATAGTTATATTTAATTTTTTATTAATTTGAAAAATTTTACCAGATTAATTTAACTAAGGAGAGAGCTCCATATTTACTGGAGAAGCTACTGCGATCATGAAGGCCCTCCATTGGATATCAAATTCCAATGACAACCAATGGATGATAGCATCAGACTCCAAAAGCGTCATGGCAGCAATAGGTAACCCATTGCCAAGCAATTCAATAATAAGAGAGTGATCTTTTTCTGGGTTCCATCTCATAGTGGTATCTCAGGCAATGAAAGAGCAGACCAAGCAGCTAACTTAGCAAGGAAGAGAGAGGCACCAACCATAATTTCAATAAACTGTACCACAGTAGAAGACTGGGTACATGCAACAAAAAAGAAGTTGTTGGAAAATTGGGCAAATAGATGAAAAACTAAACAGTCAAAATTATCAGAAATAAAAACAGAGTGCAACAAGTGGGCTACTAGCACAAGAATATCCAGAAGAGAAGAAACCATATTGTTTATAATAAGAATTGGTCACTGCCTGTTTACTCACGGCTACCTTCTCAGAGGACTAGAAGCACCCACGTGCCAAAAGTGTTACAATAAACCGCAGTCAGTAAAACATCTTTTAGTAGAGTGCCACGAGTTCAACAACATTCGGCAAAAATTGAAACTACCAATGACAATGAAAGAAATATTAAGAGACAACGAAGATGGAGTCACCACCCTATTCCGATACTTGACAGAGACCAAATATTGCAATAGAGTATACAAAACTAGCCGCCAATAACCCTCTAGGGTAGACGCGATTACAAATAAAAAAAAAAGTTTGACCTCTGTTAAATCTCTGCATTTTGCACTTAGTGGAGGTACATTTGAAATATTATAAACCAGAGTAACGAGTGTTAAAGTTGAAACAAATATATATATTTTTTATTGAAAGGAGGTGGCCTGGATTAGCGATCATAAAGAGAGTAAAATAGTGGAAAAACTATTTTATTTCAAGCCAACGTTTCGAACCGACTTTGCAGGTCTTCTTCAGGGCTAGAACGGACAAGATACAAAAGGATATAAAAAATTGTGGAAGTTACATAATATTTAGATTTAAATTATAAACAGTAAATACATTGAAATATTAAGAATAATAAACTATAAAAACAGAGTAAACAAAGTTACAAGATCCTAAACTGAAGTAAATAAATAGTAGCAATGGTTGTAGTATAATATAATATATGCAATTATGAATATATTCCGACATATCTCGAGGAGAGATTGGAATAAAAGGAAAAATAATATGAAATATTAGATATGAAGGGAAGAAAAAATATATAAAAAATAAATCAAATAAAAATAAAATATATTTTTTTTTTTATTGATGATATTTACAACTGTATTACAAGTAAAAATACATTCAGTAAATGTGAACAAAGGAATAAAATAGCATGGAATCACTTGTTGAGAAACTACCCATTGGTAGCACTCTAAAAATGTATTTACAAAAGGAGATCTCGAGGCCATCTTCTTTTCAGACGCCTCTGAGGGTTGTCAGGGATCGAAGAGGAAGCAAGGTTAGAAACGAGAGGGTTTGGATGGTTCTGAAGTTTGTTATGGAAGGATAAGTATCTGGATTGGGGCAGGTCAGAAACATAAGGAACATAAAGGTCGTTGTGGACGATTTTGTTTGTGATAAAGTAAGGAGCAGTGAGGAATTTACGAAGGATTTTGGATTGTAAGGATTGGATACGAGAGGAATTCGATGGCTTCGTGGAGCCCCAGAGCTCAACTCCGTAAGTCCAAATAGGTCTTATGTATATGTAGTCATGTATATGAGTCTTTTGTAATTGACTGGGAGGTTAGAGCGTTTGTCTAGTAAGTGCTGGAGTAGTCGGAAACGTCGAGCTGTTTCTTGTCGTTTCAGTCTGGTGTGAGGATTCCAAGTTAGACGTTTGTCTAAGTGGAGTCCAAGGTATCGAATTTGTTCAACAGTTAAAGTGGGGTATTATTAAAGGACACTGTAGGACAAGAGGACATAGGTTTACGACAAAGGGTAAAGGTGATTTGATGGGATTTATTGGATTTTATTTTTATTCTCCAGTTTTGACACCATTCTTTAAGGTTTGTGATGTGTGATTGAAGGGTTTGGTATTAACAATTGTTGGGTCGTTATTAACTGATAGGACACATGTATCATCGGCATATGTGGTAATGACTGTGTTAGAATGGGTTGGGATATCAGCTGTATAAACTGTGTAAATGATAGGACCTAGGATACTACCTTGAGCAACACCAGCGGACTGGTAAAAAAGGGATGAATAGGCATTATTATGATTTACTTTGAAGGATCTATCAGTAAGATAGGAACGGATAATGAGGTAGTATGTAGGGTGTAGGAATTTACGGAGTTTATAAAGCAGTCCTGGGTGCCAGACTCGATCAAAAGCCTGTTCTACATCGAGAAAGACTCCCGTGCAGTACATTCCGGGCTCCAATGCAGAGGAGACAACATCCACCACACGATGGCATTGCTGGATAGTGGAATGGGATCTGCGGAATCCAAATTGATGATCTGGGATAATGTGATTAGAATCTAGGATGGGGTACAGACGTTTTAGGATGAACTTTTCCAGGAAAAAAAATAAAATAAAAATAAAGTAAAAAGTAAAAACATAACAAAACCTGGAATATTACAATATCTAAAATTTAAAGATATCGATGGATACAAGATAAAATAAGATATATATGAACTAAAAAATTAAAATATACAAATAAAATAGAATTAAGGAATTATAGATAGAAGTACAATATGAATAAAACCAAAAATGAAAGAAGTAACACGTACATAGAAGTAAAATGTAAATATAAAAATAAGAGGCCATACATTGCAGAACTAATTTAGAAGTATAGAGAAGAAACAAAATATGAATAATTATAATTATAATTAGTTGTACATATTGAAAGAATATTACATTTAAATATTCGATAATATTAAGACATAATGGTTAAAAGTACAATGAATACAAAACGAAAACGGATGGTCGTACATTAATGTAGAATGTAAATATAAAATTAAAAATAATCTCCTTCCATCTCGAATTCCATATTGAAACGCCTCTGCAATCAAGTTGACTGAAGGGATTCCTTTTTCAGCGAGTTTTATAAAAGTATCCATCTTTGATGATTTGTTCAAGTGAGGTTATTATTGTTAAGATGGCCGCTACTGTGACTGTTTTGAATTGCATTCCCACCAATAAGATTAAAGAAAAACATAAAGTGAATAAGCCTTCTTACTATGCTATCTAGCCCAACGGATTGCTTGGTTATTTATGAGGAGCATCTGCGGAGGATTCAAGACCGTGATTATGTCGTTACGACTTAGCTTGCTTGCTCTAACCATCGTGGAAAGGATGGCTTGTCTTTAAGCAACTAATCTTTAATAAATAGGTTAAACTATACGGTAAGAAACGGATAGTTAAATTAAAGATCAATAAAAGTGAGCAGGATAAAAAATTAATAAAATTAAAGTTTGAGATAATGAAAAGGGTGTAGTTCATTTTAACAGCGTCTTCATGATCTTGAAAAGAGGTTTGAAAACTGGAGAATTAAAATTAATAGTAAAAAATCCACCCACGTTAGTTTCTCTCTTAGGAAAGCCTCATGCCCACCCATAACGATTGCCAATAATCCAGTGCCTTCAAAGAACTATGTACGGAACCTTGGACTCTACTTAGACAAAAGACTTACTTGGAACATACATACGAAATTAAAAAGACAAGAACTTACTTGACGATATAGCCAACTTTCACATCTTCTGGACTACAGATCTTCACTTAACTTACGAAACAAGCGACTTAACTACAACACCTTACTGAGACCAATATGGAAATATGGAGCAGAACTTTGGGGTTCAGCAAAACAAACACACATTAACAAAATAAAAACAGCACAATCAAAAATTTTACGAAAAATTGTTAACGCACCTTGGTACATTTCAAATACTACTATACATAACGACTTAAACACCCCAACAGTAAAATCCTACATCCACGACAAATACACTACATTTCATTCTTCAACTCAAAATAACTCCAATCCTCTGGTTCTTTCTATCTCCTACTCCCTGTTACCTGAGCAACGAAGATTAAGAAGAAAATGGCCAAGAGACCTACTACATCAATAAAAACATCAACATAAAAAAAAAATCAAGCATTTACACCAAGACAATAAAAACACAACAAATTTGCTAGATGCGCAGCTGCGCAGGTGCAACTTGCATAAATTAAAATATAAATAAATAAATAAATATTTCTACTTTTTAAAATCTCTGTTGTGCGATATTTCATCAGCAAATACTGCAATTCTAGTTTAATGAACATAAAAGTGGGCGTGGTTCGGGCTACAAAATACTTTATGAATTTCGTGGCTTTCCTCTTAATTATATCAGTATTATACTTTTAAAAAATAGTATTTAATTGTACATTTAATAGTACACATTTAGTAGTAAAATACTGGCATCTTTAGATAAAAACTTTACCATATCACCTGTATATTACATTTAGAGCAATATTAAACTTAAATAAAAAGACTAAAGAAGATCCTTCCTTAATGGCACCTGGCGCAGGGGGTTTCCTAAAGACCAGAACGGATTCATATGACACGAAGGAATTTCTTTCATCCGGGTATCCTCCTATGGAATCCAATATAAACTCGGGTTCTATTGTTTCCTAAAAGAAGGTGGGGGAGCTCTCTTCCATTGAACGGGGCAGACAATGACATCAATAATTAGCAAACCATTGAGCTGGTTAATGAGGACGGTATTGTGAATTATTACTATTGTGGCCAGGAGGAGGGAAACCTGTCGACAATGGCCAAGGTCGAGCGAGTAGGGCAGTCATCAGCTACTCCATCCAGTCTTCGGCGGGCCGCCACCTCCGCCGCTCCTCCTCACAATGGCCGGTCACCGGAGGAAAATAGAACAAGAACCGATCCGATTGTGATGGGTCGGCCGCTCTAAATGAAGGCATGTGCCTCCCGATCATTGAAGAACATCCTCTAAGGAATGGTAATATTCCATTGATTCCATTGTGTCTCTGATCGAGAATTACCAAGAGCAGTGTATGGACTGAAGCGTACTTATAATTACAACTCAGTTTAATAATTATTGGTATTGTTTATTTGACTTCTTTATTTTGGTTAAGATTTATATGGTTTATTATACCGAGCTGCAGGTAAAGACCGTCAGCCCGTTGAATTTCATCTCGTACACTAGAGTTGCCCAAATGTGAGACTGAGACAATTCTTGATCTTGCGAACTCATTCTTGGGCATGTTCTTGGTCTTGCGCATGAGTCTCGCAACAGTCTTGCAGGTATTAGGTTATTAGCTTATTACTAATAATTAAACTAATAATAAAATACTAGTATTTTTTTAGATAGGAGAAACCTAAGTCCGAATAAAAAATTAGAGGAGTTAAATGCAAAAGAATATTGGTTATATTAATTATTAACATATAGTAACTAAAATTGTCGGGTATTAGTAACTATTTTGCCTTAATTTTTATTTAAAAAATCGATTTTATTTACCTGTCCTGGTCTTGGTCTTGCAACCGTTAGGTGGCCTTGGTCTTGGTCTTGCAAAGTGCAACACTATCTGACACCAAAATTCAGTCAGCTAGATGGATTAAACGTGACTCGGTGGTCTGATGTCATTAGTCAGTTTTTATCCTCAAAGCTAACGCATATCGTAGTATATAGACTTCAATGTAGATTTATGATTGCGAAAATTTTTATCTACCCTCGTCTCGATCCATGACGGCTCCATCTTCATTTTTCTCAGCTGGTTTTGAAACGGTGATTGTTTTTTGTTTTCGAATTTCTATGTACATCATGATTGTTAATATTCTTTAATTAGAGCTTTTCACACATTTACACGAGTCTTAGATCTAACACCTCTTCATTTTAAACCCTATTTATTACTTGCCTCGACATTTTCATAGTCAGGTTCGTTATGTACCTATTACCAGATCTTGGTATTAGCAATAATGAAGCAATTAGCATTTAAAGGAAACTAAATAAATATTAATTGGGGTCCTAGAATCAAAAGGCGCTATATAAGTGCATATTTTGAAAAAAATATACATAAATAGTGCAAGGTTGATCTGGGAATTGGTCAATCTACTTCAAAGTTCGGAGGTATACATACCTGTTCTGCCAGTGCTGCGTTGTAGTGAACATTCACTTAAGTTCCAAATTAATAGACAGATATATCAATAGATCCGAGATAACACGGTAATTTTTCGAATTATTTTAACATATTAAATTTATTTGGTACTCGGGTGGTCCAGTAAGTTATAAATTTTAAAAATACTGTCAGCATAAAGACCGCACTTATTCTTAAAATCATTAATATTTTCATATAAAGGGCTTCCGATATCGATGGACTCCAACATCGAACAAATTCAAAAAGTTACAATAAATAGATAGGAATGGCGATATCTAAAAATTATTATTATAATCATATAGGAGCTCCTTGGATAGACCAATAATCAACCTCAATGAGGCATTCGTTATGCGAATTATTTTTTTTTATCATTATTAATATATTACTTGGTTGTGATGGGTTACTAGTGCAACTCATAGTTTTAAAAGTAATTTAATACATTTTCAAATTTGGTAAACATCCATTTCAACTGTCAGAGTTCGTTTAGGCTTACTGAAAGACTAATAAAAAATAAAGCCCATCTGTATAGAAAAAATATATTCCGATTACAGAAGGGATTTAACTTTAACCATCGTTTATTCAAAACTTAGTTTTGGTCACTTATGCCCTCTTGCAATGAAATTTTAAACTTACAATTCTTAGCTGTTAGCTGCAGTAGAGTTGATGAGGCCCGTGGCGGATTATTGTTTGAGGCCCCCTACCTAATAAATAAAATTTTATATTTTTATTAAAAGAAAAAATTTGCTGTAATAAAAAAATAAAAAATAACAGGCTTCTCATTAACAGATCATTTCTTTGTCCTTGTTTATTCTTTATGGGCCCACGTATATTTGCGCAACAGTGGTTTGCCTACAGCTCTCCCACCCAAACTTAATTAATATATTCCATTTATGTATCGCTTGATAAATGACATCCGCAATGATCCTTACAAATGAACATTCCGCTACATGAAAATCATTTAGCAGTAAATTCTTTTCAGAATTTAAGAATAGAATAGCTGAGGTAGAATACAATTGATGTATGCTATATTAATTTTTTTAAATAAGAGTATACGTTTTTATATCCTTTTTTGCCCTATATTTAGTGAGTAAGGTGTGGTTGAGACGGATGATTATTTAATATGTTACATCAGATTTACTCTAGGGCCTGAACACCCTCCTTGGGCTCACTCAGCCTTTATGAAATGAATACTCTTAATAATGTGAAAAATCTGGTTGAGCTGGACCTATGTAAAAAAAAAACAATACTCTCCTGCAAAGTAGCTCTACTCTCTTAATAAAGCTACTAATGTTTAAAGTTCAATTTTTATTAATTCATCTACTAATTAATTCATACTGGTAAACAAGGACTAGTTACTAAAGTTATATATTTGTATTTTTTATTTTTATTTTTTTGTAAAAGCTTTGGGACAACTTTTAATTTCGCGATGTACAAATTAAGTGGCAGGCCCACGATAGAAATTCATCATTATTTTTTTCGAAATAATTTCTACTATCGAAAAATCATTTTAAAAAATAGCTGTATGGGATATGTTTACCAGAATATATTAACACTAGTGAACCATTGTGAATAAATTGCCATTCATCGGTTAGGAGGGAATTAAATTATCTCGTGAGAAATCAATCTATTTAAATAGTTAGATTATCGATTTATGACAATTTCGACCATAGGCAAGATAATATTTCTCCCAAATACTGTTGTCGCCTTGAAAGTTTCCCTACCACTAATCACTACTGATTGAGTATTGCCAAATATTTTCAAGATACATTCCTAATAAAACTCAATACTTCAAGTTCGTAGCTTTGCTGGAATACTGTATGTGACTTCTAGTATATTAATAAATCCTACGAGTCCGTTTTTAAGTAATCAAAAAATTATTTAATAAAAAATCTAACTGGTCAAAATTACTTTTCACAATAGTTTAATTGAACAAGAATTGTTTCCGGAGTCTTTATTTTTCTTTTTTGTTTGAAAAGGCAGTTCCTACACTTTCACTGCTCTATTTATTGAAGATTACATTTCAAAAGGGAGATCCCCAATTACACAACAAGCCAAGGGGAAGGCCTATTTCTTTTAATGTTTGAGCTTCTTGGTAAATTACTATCACCTGGCTTTTAAAAATGACGACTAAGGCTGATTAAGAACACTTTTATTAATATTTAACTATTATTATTTCCATATTTGTCTATTAATCAATACATCTACTAATTAACAAAAAACTTTTTTTTTCTTTTTACAAACTCCAAAATGTTAAAAGTCGCATTCAATATTAAAAATCTCCCTGCTTACACCAGGTTGGATAGTGCAGTGTGTTAAAAACTGTACTTAGGACTAAGTTCAGGTCAAGTTTTGGTTATTCAAAATATTTTAAAGAAAGTGTTTTAAGAATAATAAATAGATATTACTGTTTTTTTATGTTTTTTAATTTACTTATCTTTAGGTTATTTTATTTTATTTTTTTACTGTACATAGTTTTTAATTATTATTTTACTTTTGTTAATTTTATATTTTCTGTGTTGTTTTTTTCATAGTGTGAAAGTGTTCATATATCACTATAATTATTGTCCACGAGACAGGTTGTAATATTTCTCAATGAATAAAAAAAAAAAAATAAAAATAATAATAAATACATTTTTATTTGTTTATGAATATTTAGGGTGAAAAAATAAGTCCAAAAAATGGTTAACTGTCGTTAATTGATTGCTTACAATTTTTTATGGTTAGAATCTAAAATATCCATTCTCATTTTACGTTTTGATCGCCAAAGAAAAAAGTCCAGTTCCTAATTCCAAAGATGGACCTTGCAACCTCTAACACTCCATCGGTCCACCGCAGTCTCGGTTTTCCAATTATTCTCTTACCTTTCTTCCAAACAAGCAACATGGCCTGCCCAACGAAACCTTCCAATCCTTATGAATCTGACGATATTTGTATAATTATTCATTATTTCTATCTCAGCATTAGTTCTTTGAAAAATAGTGAGAAAATAAATTACTATTTGAATATAATGTGATTTTTTTAAAGTTTTGTATCGGATAATTCTAATCGGTTTTAATTAAAATTGGATTTTTAAGTAAAAGTGCATGCGTATATCCGTATCTTTTAATATATATAATAAAAATGGTACTAATTTAAATGGCAGACGTTTTTCACCTGCTTGAAATGTTTTCCACTGAATATGTTTATGAATTGCGCCCCACCTACTCTGCGATGAGAACAATATGTATTTCTGAGGATATCTAACACAGGTGGGGACTCTACAGAAATGCACTGTTCTTGAGTAATTTCCTTTCAAACGGGTTTCGATTGTCCAGTTATCAAACTTAAACTTCTCATTATGTAATACCGCTGCCGCAAATGTTGCAGTGGTTTACCGCTTTAAGGTTGATTCTTGTTCCGAGGGAGCAATGCAAAACTAAGGCTACGTTGCACCAGACTTAAGTAATAAATGGTTTTCTTAGGTTTATACGAGCAGGTCCTTAATTAATACCTCGATTGCCCTTATTTGTAATTAATTAATAGGTGCCACGGTTAGCAAGGTGGTAAAGCCTGTTGGATTTCCGTTGCATCACCAGTGAGCAGAATTATTCTCATATTTTCGACAAAAAGAACTATTAGTCAGTTGTATAGACACCTTTTTATCAAATTATTAAATTCCATCAAATATTACGTGAATGGCATTATCTTTTCATTGGTTAAAACTTTTAACCTACGAAAAATCCCAGAAGTGGGGCTTTTCGCTTTAAGGTAATTAATTTAATGAGATAATAAAAACTCACGAATACCGGTTTAATTTTCATTGAATCATAAGATAATCTTATCACAAAATCTTTTGGTCTATACATTCTTGTTATTTTGACATTTTGGAGGTGAAGGTAACACCAAACAGATTAGTAGTTTTGATTTTGATTTTATAGTTTCGATTTTCTGATGAAATTATCTTACGATTCAAATGGAAAACAAATGAAGACTCATGAGTTTTTAATTTAATGAGTATCTAGAATAAACAAAGTTTGCCGAACTGCAGTTTTAAAACGTCCCATTTTCGAGAATTTCTGTAAATAAAATAGTTGTAGGGATGACAGTCATTATAAACATATTTTATTTGTGCCAAAGTTTCAACCCAAACATGTGGGTAATCATCGGGGCTGAAAATTTTGAAATAAAATCAGAGATATAATATTATACGACCAATAATAGTAAATAATAAACTATAGAATGAATGAATGAAAATTCATCAAATAAATTATTACACAAAGAAGAATCAAAGTACTATATACATACAGAAACAAATCGAAGAAATATTCTTTTTTTCATAAATAACTAGATACATAAATTGTGTTGCAGAAAAAAAAAAAAAAAAAAAAAAACATATAAGGAAATACAACTATATAACAATATAAATAAAAAGTATTGACTTTGAAAATATATAAAACAATTAAAGGAATTTTAAAAATAGCAATAATATATTCCTAGAATATAATGGAGCAGATTGCAACTATGCATATGATCTGCTTCTTAGTCGAAAATAACAACGTCTTGTGTCAGACATAAACATACACATAAATATTGCTGGCATTTAATTATTCATAATAAATGATCTTATTTTTAAGGCTCCCTACTGTAAAATAAAATAGATCATTTAACTTTGCGAGTTTTCTATCGTTAACAAATTACCGAGCATTGAATTGTTGTCTTCTGTAATATATTTCTCTATGTAATGGTCCCTCAATTCTGTATACATCGGACAGTCTTCTCCTTCTAGTGTATAAGCCGTTATAGATGGTAAATAATAAACTATACTGATTGATGGTACATGAATCTTAACTTATATTACAATACACAATATTAAAAATTAAATATGTAAAAAGTTATACAAAATAAAAATAATTTATATAATCCATTTATAAAAATTTGTAATATTTTCTTTTACTAACCGTGGTTCGAGCACTGATGGTTTTCAAGTACTGACACATTTAATAGGTAAGTGAAAGGGTCGGGGGAGGATTTCCCAGTTGTCCTTTTTCAAATAGCAAAAGGTAGGTAATTATAGTCAGAGGGCACACAATTTCAGCCCTGATGATGACCCACATGTTTGGGTTGAAACTTCGGCACATATTAAAAATTTGTATGATGACTTTGTACAGAATATTTATCACCCATGATATGTAGAACAGTCAACGAACATACTTCAATAAAAGAGTTTTAGGTAATGACAAGATGAAGCTATTCAAGAAATTTTAGACAGATGTTAATAATTTGATAAAAAGTGATCCCTACCGTGGACTATATCATTGCATATAACAACATCCTTTCTACAACACTTAAGTGTACTGTGAGAGAGCATAAATGAATATTTCTGGAATCTCGAATAAAAAGTAAATCGCTTTCACAAATAAATAGATCTTTTGCTTTGTTGCTTCCCTTCCAGATCTAGATGAGATAGAATAGAGACGGAGAAACAAAAAAAACATTATCGAAAAGGAAAAAGACTCGCTAGAAATCTGTTTCGAATTACAATGGTCAACCTTGCACTTTGATAGTGAAGAAATCTAAAGAATTTTATCACCATTGGGACATTTCATAACGCAACTCCAACCTCCAAACTATAACGAAAGCAATTGAAGAAGAAATTGTTGTACAGCAATCAACAACTCCACTAAAATTAGTTCAAGGTATAGGTTCGACACCGAAACTTGAATTTCTATTTCTATTTTCTAATTTTAATTATATTGCAGACAAACGAATTAGTATTTGTGCCATTCTATGTCTGCCTAAGACTGCATCAATTTCCGGTTATTTGAAAACAAATACCATAGCTAGGAAAACTTTTATTTAGCAACGATCAAGGTATGCTTTCAAATTGGTGTTAATATTTAGTGATATTCCTTTTAAAAAAATAAATAAATCAAAAGCATCTTTATTATTAGCTCACAAATATTTCATAATAGTCCTGAGTTTATGACAAGGAAAAGTATTATACATTTAATAACTGGTTTTAAACATTGAAGCCCAGAGACTTTTGCAGTATATATACTGGAGTTCTGGCAATGGACATTTTCTTCACTCAAGACATGAGTGTATGTGGCTAAAGCGCTCTCGCTCAATGTCCATTGGCTTTAGCACCAGTGACGCGGTTGAGAGAGTAGCGTAGGAATCTCTTGGAGTCCTGCTTTTTCCTCTATAGTTGAGGACTAGCCTGGCTTGGGATTCCCTGCATGATTGCATATATTGTATGTAGGTATGACTGTGTTTTTATGGTTTCAATTTACTTATCTTTAAGTTATTTTATTTGATATCCTTTTTTATTATTATTTAGTTGTTATTTTGCTTTTGTTCATTATATGTTTTCTGTATATTTGGTGTGAATGTTTTCATATCTCACTATAATTATTGTTCATGTGACAATATGTTATATTTCTCAATAAATAAAAATAAATGAATTTCTAAAGAAGTATTTAATTTCGTAGTATTTATCACGTGATGGAACAGAAAAACTAATTTTCAAAAACTAATTTATGATTCGATGACAAATCCAAGGCTTATTGGACATATAATGACAAGAGGAGAATTACTATTACTATAATTATATAATACGCATAAAACCTGTACCACAACAACTCATTTAGGTCTTGGGTTCAGTACTATTAAGGAAAAGCATTGTTTCTTGGCTACGGTTGTGCAATGAGGTGATTCGACGGAGATCACGCTCAACCGCCAGGCTTTTCCCTTAATTAAAATAATTAATTAAGGGTACCCACTTTATAGAGGCTGGGCAGGCCACAAGATCTACCTCTACCCAGGGTCGTCCCACGGCCAATGAAACAGAATAAATAATTTTACTGCCATGAGCTGGAAATCGAACCTGAGACTTTTAGCATTAGAAGATCAGTGTGAAGATCAACCTTACAATGAGCTATCCCAGCCCCTATGTACACATACAAAATAAAATAAGCTGCATTATTGCCACAATGATCCGATGTATTATTTTAAATATAATTTAATTATAATTCAAGGGTGTACCTATAATTTTCCATGAGAATTATACATTTCGATTACAGTTTTTTTTCCCAAATACTAACTACACTATAAGAAGAACTACCATTCAACATTTCAGCTTCTAAAGCACTGTCGTATTTAAGGTGTAGTGTTCAGTAAGTCAGTGAGTGAATTGTATTTTCCTATCAATGTTTGAAACTGATAATTATTATTTTACCAAAATCATGTAATAATCATTATATTTTATTTATAATTTAAATATCATGCCTAATTTATTAATAAAAATTGAAATCGATCTTTTATATTTGTTGATTGGATTAAAAATAATGTTCACTCATTGAGTGATGCAGTTTTACATAAATAATAATGATTAGAATAAAAAAAAATTAAAAGAAAATTTAAATCACCTTTTACACACAAATTAATATATTAACAAGAATGTATATGTTATTAATTTACACAATTTTCAATATTATATTTCAGAAATACCTTTAATTAATATATATATATATATATATATATATATATATATATATATATATATATATATATATATATATATATATATATATATATATATATATATATAATTGTGGATAAATGGTTGACTGTCGTGAATAATGAAGAGAAGAATAGTTGGGGTGATGAGAATGTTACTAGATATTCTCACTACACTGTTAATTAAATATGAATTGAAAGTTCTTAAAAATATTGGGTTGTGATACTGGTTATCAGTGCATATGTTTTTTTGTGATATAAGAGAGCTTCCATTTTTGCTTCCGAAATATGCTGTCATATACTTGACTATTCGAGGATGTAGGTATTTTATTGAGTAGGAATGAAGTATAAGTTATGAATGCAATGATATCGGTACTCGTACAATTCATTAAATTAAAAAATAATATATCACTTGATCTTACAATTTATTTTATATTCAGATATTTTATACATGAAATTATTCAACTTTACCTTTTTTTTTTGGAGTAACACCTATGCAAATAATAAATTGTGTGTTCTGAATAGATTGAGCAATGAATAATTTGAGCCATAAAACTTAAAAATCCACATAGCCTGTTGTCTGAAAAATAGTTATATTGTATATCTTACAGCAGACAACCCAAACAACCCTTCGTGTGGCTTCTCCGCTGTAAGGTAAAAACATGACTAATAAATAGTCCGTGGTACAGACCCCTTTCTGTCAAATTATTAACATCCGCCTGAATCTTTGTAAATAACTTCATCTCATCGTAACCTACAAATATTTTATTTATGAAAATTCTCGGAATTGGGGCGTATTCAATCTGTAGATTGTCAAACATTCTTTATTTTTAACTAGGTACTAAAAACTCGTAAATACTCATTTGGTTTCCACTTGAATCGTAAGATAATTTGAGCCCAGGCTCGAGAAAAAAGTTGGCCTTCAAAAATATTGAACCGTTTATCGTGACCTACACTCCCAAAATGTCAAAATAACGAGGTTGTATAGGCCAAACGACCCAATATTTTTGTATGCCACCTTTTTTCTCGATTTCGTGATCGAATTACCTTACGACCCAAGTTGAAAGCAAATGGATATTTATAAGTTTTTATTACCTAATTAAATAGACAAAGTTTGCCGATCTCCAGATTGAAAAAGCCCCAGTTTCAAGAGTTTTCGTAAATAAATTAGTTGTAGGTTACGATGAGATGAAGCTAGTCACGAAGTTCCAGGTGGATGTTAATAGTTTGATTAAAAGGGGTATGTACCAAGGACTATAAATAAAAGGGCGCAATAAAACGTCAAATTATATTGTGTGTAGTGACGTCACAGTGAATAAATCAGTAACCTCATAACGTGTTTTAGCTATATTATTTTCTGGTAGAACGTATGAAGAACTTCTCCAAAACTTGTATGCTAGTATAACTAATAGCCTTTTTTGCTAGGACAACAATTTAAGGGAAAATTAGGTAAGCAATCAGTGGTGGTTCCTAAGTGAGCCAGACACAACATAAGTGCCTTCTTATTTGGAGTGTCATTTAAAAGGCACGAAATCGGCAGCAGAAGATCGACGTCTACTTACGAGAGAAAAAAAAACGCAGTCATAGTCATTGGCCATTAGTACGTGCCCAAAAAAGGGTTAGTGGCAGGTAAACACAGCTAATGCTTGGACCCACGACCCGCAGGGAACAGGCGAAACAAAGAAGTCGAGGAATGTAAAAGCCCTACATTCCTAGCTAACAATATTTCTTTCTAGACCACAGTCGCCAGAGCTATTGAGTTCTACATAGCTCCCGTATCGCTGCTGCATTCCTCTATTTTTGCTGTAAAAAAAAAGAGTAAACAACCGTGAGTGCGGGGAGGCAGCTGGTGTGCACATGGTACTTAACCATTTACGTACCCCCGCTCTGCATTACAAAATATTCACTGTTGACGTTACTTCAGAGTTGTTCGAACAATGTATGGTCAGTCTTTACCATAGTTGATGATGACTAATGTTTTTGGGTGGGGAGATGGTTAACCGTGTTTATATGAGAAGGAGTTGATCGGGAGGGGGGGGGATGGATGCGGTCATATTAAATACTATTGTAGTATGTAGTATTTAATTTGACCGCACTCTCGACCAACTCCTTCTCAGATGACAATGTGAAGAAGTTCATAATATGGAACATAAGATCAGTCGTAAGTACTACGTATAATAAAATATTATATTTGTTCTATGTAGGTAGCTTCTGTATCTTTCTTATAACATATATTGGCAAAGGCGAGCACAGGGATCGTTCCTAAGGTCGATGGCGCAAGAATCTAAACCCCTCTGCACCCAAGATATTTTATTAGTCACTTTTATCAAAAACAGAGCAAGCCAATGTAAAGTTGTGGGCGGGGTGGCTGAATGGGCTAAAAGCGTGTGCACTGCACCGCCGTTGCCCGGCAGCCTGATATATGAATCAAAGATATAAAAATAGTCACGAGTTCGAGTCCCGGTGCCGGGGGAGTCTTTTAAATCCCCACCCACACTCCCTGGCCCGGGAAAACCCCCGTATAGCCTTAACGGCGAGGAAGGGAAGGGGATCAAAAAAAAAAAAAGCAAAAAAAGCCAATGTAAAGTTAGAAAAAATCGTAGATAATATAGAATTAAACTTGCTGCAGTCTGTTCTATGTTTTGCCTATCCGTTTGTCCGAAAATTCATAACCGCATAGAAATTTGCCTACCCTCGAAAATTCAAAAATCCAACAAAATATGCCTATAATAAATCCTATAATAGGCCTATAATAAGGCCTATTTGGTAGTTGGACTAATTGTTGAACTCTGGTACTCATCGAATCCCTCTCTTATCCAATCCTTACAATCCCAAATTTTTTGTAAAATCTTCAAAGCTTCCTTCATTGCCACAAATGAAATCATTAATAACAACATCTATGTTTCCAATTTTGCCTGATCCAGATACCTATCCTTCGATAATAAATTTCAGAACCATCCGTACCCTCTCGTTTTTAACTTTGCTTCCTCTTCGACTCCAGAAAGCTCTTCGAGGCGTCTGAAAAATTACTAATAATAGTTAACAGGTAGTTCTCTATAAGTCTACATTAGTATTTTCACGTCTTCATTTTTCTCTGTGTTACATTTACCATAAGTAGATCTCCTGAAGCCTCGCTTTCCCTCCACATGTGGGGGGATAAGTATGGTTCGGAGTTCCCATGGCCGACTGTAAATAGTGTAAATAGGTATGCCTGCATCTAAGATGTTTATTTTCATTACTTTTTTTTTATGATAATTTTAATTCTATTTTATTCATTTATTTTTACTCTATTATTACTATTATTTATATTTTCTTCCTTCACTATGAAATTTTATTTTGTTCTTTTATAGCTTTATATTATTTGAAATTAGCTTATTTATTTATTTTTTTTTTTGTAATTTGTAAGTATGGTGTGAATGTGCTCTCAGAACTCTATTATAAATGTCCTTTATTGAGACAGATTGTAATATTTATCAATAAACAAGTAATCCATTCTAAACAAGCATAAGTAGTTTTATTTTAATAAAGTTGTTAATTTTATGGGTAAAAAAAAAAAATTAAATTACTCAAACAATAAAATCTCTGCATTGTACTATGCAACCCTAAGATTTTTCTATTTGCTGTAACTGAAAGTTAAGGCGATAACTAATTATTAACATAATGATGTCAATAATTATTATTATAATGGGAGGGATAGGTTCCGAAAAAAAAAAAAAATGTCAACAGAATTTCCATGAACTAAGTTTAAAAACGTATGAATAAACGATTTTATTTTACTCATTTAACTCCGATGTTCGAACTAGAACGTTACCAAATATCTTTAATGCTTGTTGAGTAAAAATAATCGATGATTCATAAATTATCGGTGGCATTATGCAAAGACAGCTTAGGATCAGACAGAAGCTTTTCCACCACATCCATGAACGGAATAGTAACCATTGATGTTAATTAATCTGGAAAACTGTGGGCAATTACAATAACTGAAATTTACATACTTATTGTTTCCAATCACAATAAATAAATTGATTGTCAAAATTGTTATTTTATTGGAATCAATTTAAGAGAATACTCAATAGGAGACAATATGCCAAAGAGTGAAGTAGTCAGAACCACGTTTAATATTCGGCCAAGATATACTTTATATACAGAGAGCAATACTAAAAACTTCTGTTATTTTTTTTTTGTGGTTGTTCCTTTTGTTTTCCGAAATACATTTTGGTTGTTATTCAATTAATCAGAATAGAATGGAATAGGCATGAATAATCCAAATTCAGCACGGATTAAACTGCGAGGCACTAATGGTATTCGATGTATCGAGGTCACAGTTAACAAAAATATAAAATATATTAGGCATCAAAAAGTAGACCTTAGTTCACATACATCAGAATGAATAATAAATAAATAAGAAAAAAATATCGTTAACTGTTTCAGAAAGCAATGGGAATTCGGGGAAGGCAATGCTTATAAAAATGTTAATGGGGTACCCACGGGAGTGAGATTTTCTGAATCTCTAATATAAAGTGAAATTTTCATTTATAATTCGGTTTAACTTTGTGTTGTGAATTCGGCGGCTAAATAAAAATCCTTGACTGTGAAAGACATAAAAATCTAGAGAAAAAGTAAGTACGTTAATAGTTACTCATAAATATCGTAACTTAATTATTAAAAAATATTTTGTTGGATTATGCAAACAATTAGATCCTTAAAATTTGATTTAATCGATGAAGGGGTTTTGGAATTTATTTAATTGTTTTTTATTTATAGAATATTGCGAAATTCACTTTGAGATTGGTTTTGGTGGAATAAGATCACATTCACACTATACGTACAAAAAAATATAAAATAAACAGAAGCAAAATAACAAATACATAATAATCAAAAAATTGTTCGAATATGAAAACGATGAAAAATTACAGTCTATCTAAACATACATGTCCATATGTCATTTTTCTTTCTTTTTCTTTTTTTTTTCATTTTCGATGAATAGTGTTTCGATTGTATTTAACAAATGTAGTTTTTTGACAAAACGATCGTCAATCTTATAGTTTTTTTGTGAGCCAGCTAAAACTGTTAGGTTTTTATAAATCATGCTATTTTCTCGGCTATATCTTCGGCAAGAGTGTGCAAAATATGTGCATTTCTAAAGTTTATCATATTGAGTGTTTTTTATTATACATTTTTAATATTATGTAGAATAATACATATCGAGTTAAAAGTAAAATAAATATTTAAGAAAATAATAATTATTTTTTTAACCGTTTTGGATTTACATAGTTCTTCACTAAGGAAATAAAAATAAAAACAAATTCATTTATTCATAGGATTACAAATTTAGGTGCATTAGATATTAGTGATTACAGTTATATCTGTTTATAAAAATTATTTTACTTTAGAAGTTGAAATAAATTCTTCTGATTTCCAGATTTTAAGGCCAGATAGTAGCCCTGGTGTCATAACTTTTTTTTTTTTTTTTAAATCTTTTTATTGAGAAATAATACATTTTGCCACATTTAAGGGCACTGAGTACTAAAGCTGAATGAGGCCCATTCATACTATATATACAATGCGATAAAAAAATAAAAAAATAAAAATATATATCTATATAACAAAGGTAAAAACTATAAAACTAAAGAAATGTAACTTGAAATCAAATTAAAAAAATAATAAAAAAATACAGAAATTGGTAGCAAATTAAATAAGTCATAAGTATATAAAAAAGAAAAACATTCATACTTAATTTACAATATTTACAATCAGCCAAGGGAGCTCCGAGTCCAGGCCCTTTCCTCCACGTGTGAAGGACAAAGCGATACTCTAAGAGATCCCAGCGCTTCTCTCTCAGCCGCGTCACCGGCAGGAGTCCAGTGGAAACTGAGAGAGGGCACTAAAGCAACAGACGCTCATGACGTGAGTGGAGAGGCTGGCCATTGCGTCTTTACAAAAGGTCTCGAGTCCACTGCCGTTTCAACCTTCGAGGAGGGTTGTAGGGGTGACTGGAGCTTGATAAGGATTGTGCTAAGGAGTTAGGATGGTGGATTAGGTTCAGATGAAAATTTGAGAATCGAGGTGGAATAACGTCAAGGACATAAGGGATGTAAAGGTCATGATGTAGGGTTTTGTTTGTAACATAAGAAGGAGCATTGACTATTATACGGAGGACTTTAGACTGAAAGGATTGGATCCCTTTGATGTTCGAAAATTTAGTTGTCCCCCACAGTTCAAGTCCGTAGGTCCAGATGGGTTTGAGATGTCATAACTAGGTTTTCGCTTAAAGTTATGGCATTGTCACTGCTGCTGCATGTTGATGATGGATTTCTTTCAAGACACCGATGGGTCATCCTAGTGTGTCCTATCCAGAGTCACGAATGATAGTTTGTTCCTTGCGGTTCCCTGTTTCTGAAGCAGAGGTTGAATGTCTTGGACCAAAAGTAGCGCCATGATTCTTAACATTGATTCAACACGGCTATTTCGAAATTTTACTGCCCCGTTTTAAGTTTGGGTACAGGAAAGTTGAGTTTATAAAGCACAACAACCATCAGCGATTCTGGGTGTTGTGACAAAAATTTCGTGGTCATTTACCTTTCCTTGCTCTAATTGATCTAAGCCATAAAGATTCAACTATTTAAATTGCCTTACAACTCCCGTGTCATCATCCAAGAGCCTTGCAGGTATGAATACATTATATGTTATCATTAATCGTTAATCGAAACCTGATTTTATCGTGTGTAAGAAACTTTTTCAAGTTTCTTAAAACTTGATACATTTACAGTTGACTAATGATAGATGGATAGCACCTATATCAAAACTGATGATTTATTTTACAGTTAAAGTTTATTTATAATTGTTACTACAAAATATCCTTTTATAAATAAAATTATTAGTATCATTTTAGTTTTTCTGATATAACATCAAACGCATTCAATCCTTTCAGTCTAAGTCCTCCGTACAATAGTCGATGCTCCCTTCTATGTAACCAATAAAACCCTGCATAATGACCTTAATATCCCATTTATTCTTGACCTTATCCAAATTTCACCAGAACCTTTCTCATCACCCAAATCCCGTTGTACAATCCCTATCAAGTATCACCCATCCCTACAATCCTCTTCGTAGGTTAAAGCGGTAGTGGCCACGAGACCTTTTGTAAATATGGATATTTTGGAGTTCTAGCAATGGCCAGATTCTCCACTCAAGTCATGAGTGTCTGTGGCTGTAGCGCTCTTACTCATCCTCCGCTGGTTTTAAATACCAGTGAAGTGGCTGAGGGAGAAGCGTAGGGATCTCCTAAGCCTCCCTTTTCCCTCCACATGTGGAGGGGACAGGATTGGTTCAGAGATCACCTGGCTAATTGTAAATAATGTATATAGGTATGTTTTATCTAAGATGTTTATTTTACTTTTATTTTCTTATGTGTATATATTTTTTTTTCTTTTCTCTTTTTTTCTTATTCTTTTGTTATTACTTTATTTATTTATAATTTTGTATATACGGTATGAATGTTCTCTCTGAACTCTATTATAAGTGTCCTTAACTGTGACAAATTGTAATATTTCTCAATAAAGTGTTTCAAAAAAAAAAAAAAAAAAAAAACCCAACCAACAATCTAAAAGACGAAAACTTTATTTACCTAGTAATGTTAGACAAATTATGCTGAACTTGTTTGATTATGATTAAAGCATTATGTTTATCAACTACCTTTATCATATATTCGGTTACAAAATTGAAACATATAATTTGTCTCTACATATTTAATATAATTTTAAATTATTTTTGTTGAAGCTCTTATGTGAAAGATGTAACCTCATTCCAGAGAGGATGAAACATGAGCAGATATGGGTGTTATTGACGCACTAAAATGAAGTGTCTCATAGGAATCAAAGATGATGCACAAGGACCTCAGGGAATGGGGTCAATATTCTAGAGGGGAGGGAAATCGCGAGGCTTTTCCCCGGTAAACATGATGAACCTCATAAAGTGAATCATTGGAAATAAACATGAATATTCCTTGTGATTCCCACTGAGGTGGATTAACAACATCAGGATCGTTTAGAGACAAAAACTAATGATTTCAACATTTGCATAAATGATTTCAACATAAAATGTTATCGATTAAAAATTACTTGATTTTTTTGTCTTTATGTGACTATGCAGAGGAAGCAAAGTAATGTGTCAATTTTTTTTTTTTTTGGGACTCCATACATTTGAACATTCTTAAGTATTTCTTGTTTCTTTGTTTTTCGGTTCGTCTATTTTCAATCTAACCTATTATTTTACATAATTACTATTGATGTTAGAATTTATAAGTATAATTATTTCCATTTTATGCCTCCTTGCCAGCAATTTACGCATAAACGATATATAGCTTCCTAGCCTTTTCAGCTGGACGGAATTTTTCCGGAGCCAGGGGAGAGGGCGGGGAATTAATGTTAGAGTTAAAAGCTTCCCCTCCTCTCGGGATACGAACTTGTGATAACAATTTACCATGTAAACATCTGTTTATTAGGTTGACGGACAACGCGTGTTTTACACATACTTGAGCACAATCGACTACACCGCCCTCCTATATTAGATATGGCTTAAAATAATAGCTTTAAATACCTTCTTTATGTAACGAGAGAGATGCTATAAAACATTTTATTTTAATCATTTATTAACTTATAATCACCTACAATACACACCCTTCCTCTATTCTACAATATTCCCCTTTATTTCTACAACGCACCACTTGAATCCTCCACTGTCTGAAACAGTGCTGGAAGTCTTCTTCTATCAGCTCCATCAATATTCGTGCTGCATTCTCTTTCACAGCTTCAACGGATTCCAATGCAGATTGACGAACTTATGATCCTAAAACGAGGCGACAATTCATGCATTGGAAGAGACTAACTTCAACGAGAGTCAAAAAAGATCGAAGAAGCAAATAAAATTTCTGAGCAAAGGTGATTGTTTTTTCGATATTCTTAGGATTGAACACCTTTAATGAGTTCCTGATGGTAAAATTATTAATCGATGTTACAGGACTCACTTTATTGCTGAATTGGAAAGTGGTACACGTCCTGAAGGAGCCAAAAGAAGGAGCCAAAGATAACACTTTTAGACCTATTTCATACAATGGAAGATTCGCAGAGATAGAGGAAAGGTGCAAACTGAAGGTCATGGAATCAAAATAAAATGTTTTACAGCATTTATCTGGTTGTTTAATGTCCACACTTCCTGTAGGCACCATTCATTAATAATTTACAAATGTTTAATGACTTTTAATATTGCTTTTTTTGCATATGAAATTTAGTATCCTCTCCAATTAGCTCTGCTAAGCCTTGGTTAGGAATGACGTTGTTATTTTTCCTTTATTATGAGATTTTCACTCAATTATAATATTCTTAATTGTGAATTGCTTCTCACTAAATTCTAATTTAAGTCATTATTATGATTTCCACAATAGCTCTTTTGAAAATCCGAATGCAGAGTGCGCTTTATAGAACCGAGAACTCCACGCACCGTAATCTTCGGTACTTGTCTACCGTAGGGAGTGTTGAGCCTTGAGTTTACTTGATTGTTTGGAGGAGGCCGTGACGTCCCTATTTACTACTTAGTGCCACCGTGATTGATAATCTGTTGTAGGCCAACATAGGACGTCACGATATTAGTTCCTAGATGAAGATAAATCACTAACCTCCGTCAACAGTGATGAAGACAAATAGAAGTCCCTGCCATGATGATTGGGCCGGAACAATCACAACTTACTCTGGTTCCTGTATCTGCCGCTAGCAGTGGCAATCAGTGGCAGGAAATACGGGAGGAGCTAATAAAGTTGTTTGTTATAAAGGTATGGCCATGGGTGGCTTACTTCCGGAGTCACATATCACTGTTCAACTGTTCGAAATAGATAATCTTACAATCCTTCGTAAGAGGCGCTGGGATCTCCTGGGGGCCTGCCTTTCCTTCCACTAGTTGGGAGAAAGGTTTGGTTCGGAGTTCACCTGAGTAAATGTTGTATTAAAGTATGCTTGTGTTTAAGTTGTCATTTTGATTAGTTTAGTCCATTTGTTTATATACATTTACTTTTAGTATTATTATTTTTCTGTATTACTTATTTTTATTTATTGTAAATTGAGTTTGAATGTACCCTCTTAAAAATATTATAAATGTCCTTAATTGTGACAGATTGTAATATTTCTCAATAAATAAGTTTAAAAAAATGGATTAATACAAATATATGGATAGTTGTTTCTTATTCCAGCTTAACTACTAGGCTGGAGGGATGTTATCCAGAGTAATAAGACAATCTGTCATTTTAACAGTCGTAGTAAAGTACGAAGCTTCAGCAATTGTGTGTATTGAATATAATATGATATTGTACATACAAATAGACATGTTTCTCTGATGTCGCTTATTATGCTGATGCCGGATGCATAAAGGAGAAGGATGCCTACACAACGTGAGAATTCTCGCTGGGCAAAGTTGTAAGACAAATTAGAATAATAGTTTTGCGTTGTGCTGTTAAGTTATTTCAATTAAGTGTGACTGAAACATATTTAATGGATATAACAGAAAATGGAGGAGGCAGAAGGCTTTTAAAAGATCTTCATCAACTGTGGAGCAGTTAAGATATCTGCACACTACGCTGACCAGAGGTGTTGGCACGTGGGTAATACAACGTCAGCTAGATGTGTCAGCATGTCAGTGTCAGACGGGATGTGCACCTTAACCTGACGAATTGACGTCAGTTGTGGTTAGGTTTGTAAAATTCAAACGTCTTTCACAATGTATGGAAAGTATTCCGCGGTATAGACCATTTTTTATCAATTTATTATACATCCATGTAAGACGTCGGGAATGGTTTCGTCTTATCGAAACCTACTAAATTTTGATCTACAGAAATTCTCAAAAAACGGGGCATTTTCTCATTAAGTTAATTAATTTAATGAAACACTCAAAAACTCATGAACACCCATTGGCTTTCCACTTGAATTATAAGATATTTTGATCATGAAATAGAGAAAAAATTTGCCCAATATTTTTGTAGGCCACTTTTTTCTTGATTTCGTGATCAAATTATCTTATAGTCAATGTGAGAAGCGAGCAGGTGTTCTTGAGATTATAGTACCTCACTAAACAGACAAAGTTTACCGATCTCCAGATCAAATTTCTGATAATTTTCAAGGATAATTTACACGATGTTTCAGACGGACTGATAACTACATTGAGCTAATAGCACTCACTATCTTTGGCTGATCATTACTTAAAAGAATGAGTGGGCAGTGGATAAATTGCTCCCAATCGATTTATGGAGAGATAGATCATGTGATGTCCTTGCTTTTAGTTGTCGAAGTACGTTTTTTGATTTATTTTTGAGTGAGCAAAGAACAATCATATGCAATTCCAACGATGGCTGCAGTCTGTTATTCCTGTTTAATGTTTTGTGAATAGATTTGACTGTTGGTTGTTCTCCATGAGCGTAGTTAATTTTAATGTAGTAATAGATTTATTTAATAACTCCGATTTATCTATCCTTGTATTTGTTCAAGCTAAAATCATAGGGATTGGTACATGAGTAAAGTTTACGCACGGCAGCACTATTACCACAACTAGTGAAGGAGAAAACGGCAAGGATATCCGAAGCAAGACATGGCATAAGCAGGAGCGTTGAACGGAACCCGATGGTTCCACGCCGGCTGGACGCCAGTCGACCGTACTCCACAACCTGTCAACTATAATCTCATTACGTACCTGACTCGAAGAAAGTTGTGAGGCAACTTGGAGGTAATAACCGTTGGTCACGTAAGGCGCTCATAATGTGACCAGCAATTAGAATAACTGTCCGCCGCTCTCTAGTTCCTACATATTTTGCTGATTCTGCAAAATATATTTTCGATTAAAATCCTTCGAGAAATCGTTTGGTCAAAACAACCGTCATGAATTTTAACAATAAGCTATTACAATAAATTAAGTATTTCATCTCCTCAATAAATCACTATTATTTTTTTTTTAATATAAAATTAGTTCAAACCAAATTTCAAATTAATATATTTCTCTGCGATAGAAACATGTTGAAACCTCCCTAACTGTGATTGTAGCAACAGTAAAGTGATGCGGCTGAGTGAGAGGTTCTGGGATCTCCTAGAGTCCTGCCTTTTCTTCCACGAGTGGAGGAACAGGCTTAGGTTGGAGTTTTTTATGAGTGAATGAATTTGTAAATTATATAAAAGTATGTTTGTATTTATGTTGTTATTTATTTTATTTTTGTTGGTATACATTTACTTTTAGTAGTATTAATTTGTTGTTTAATTCACTTTTATTTATTGTGCATAGTGTGTGAATGAGCCACTTTATCACTGTTCCTAGTATTCTTGAATCTGACAGAATGTAATATTTCTCAATAAAGAATTATCAAAAAGGAGTACTCTCCAATGGTGCTAGCGCCTTAAGAAGTTTATTTAACCAAACTGTATTTGATGGTCTTATTAAATCGTCCACTATAAAGAATTGCTCACTGAGAGAAGTTTCACTATATATTATGTTCCCTGTTGCTCTAAAAATTGAGATTAAACTACGCTCATGCATACATAAACTTAGCTTAAGTTTCTAAAATTGTCAATTTGTAAAAAAAAAAAAAAAAAAAAATTATACCATTACACTTATTTCAAAATCATCTGTGTATGTTTCCAACTCAACCATGGACTCACTACAAAAGATTTCATGGCAATTTACATGGGCATAACAATCTACTAAAAGGTATTACTTAATAATTTAAACCACTAGAGATTCATTATAGATTGAAAATGTCGTGGATGAGATAAATATCTATTACCTAAAATAATATCACGACAATTATATCGGTGGACACCTTTCTTCCTTATGCCATTATTTTATAACTAATTTTGTCGAAGACGAACGCGGAATCCTCATACTAGACTTAAAAGACAGAAACTTAATCGACGATACGGACAACTTTACAGACTACTAAATAGAAAATACAAACTTTCAATTGAAAACAGATTACGGATCTACATAACAATATTGAAATCGATTTGGACTTGCGAACTAGAACTGTGGGGGGTAGCAAATTTTTTTAACATCAAACGCATCCAATCCTTTCAGTTCAAAGCTCTGCGAACAATAGTCGATGTCCCTTTTTATGTAACCAACAAAACTTTACACCGTGATCTTGAAATCCCATTTGTCCTTGACCTTATACCAGAAAAATTCTCCAAATTTCACCAAAATCTTACTTATCATCTAAACCCTCTTGCACAATCCCTCTCAAGCACCACTCATCCCTATAATCCTCCAAGCAGATTAAAATGGCAGTGGCCCAGCGACCTTTTGTAGTATATATAAATTGGAGTCAATGCATATATTACATTATTTACAGTAGCAGATTCAGGATTTAATTTTTATTTTATTTGTAACAGTAATTATTCTGGAAGAAAAAGGCGGAGGGTAAAAAGAAGAATGATAATGCTTTCAGGGATTTTCTTTTTTTTATAATTTTGTTTGTCATACTTAGATTTAGTTGCTTATAATTTAAAAATAGTCTAAATTCTGTTTAAGCATGTTTTTCAGTTCACTAACAGAAACAAATATGGGATAGTGAATATATATATATATATATATATATATATATATATATATGTATATGTAAATTATTTTGTGGATTGGCCCCTAAATAATTTAGTGGGCCACATGTTTGGGGTAATCTAAGGATTAGTTTGGTCAATGAATAAGACAAAGAATGAATAACTGAACCTAGGATAACGTAAGATCTGACCTTGAATGGTACTCTATGAGCCATCACAAAGTGAACATCCCGAGGAAATTTGGAAAAACTCTTGTTATCCCTAGATTTTGCCTGAGCGGATCCGTTGGCCGACAGTTAACGGTCCCTGGCGGAGAAGCCACGTGCCTGATAGAGACCAACCGTCTTCTTTATTAAAGTTTCCGGGTCCCTTGACTATTTCTATGCCCTCTGGATCATGATTGTTAAAAATAGTTTTGTCTGCAGATAATGGAACCATTTCCTATCTAGGAATTTAGGGTCATATGCGTTTTGTAGTCCGTTTTGAAAAGTTCTAATTGCCATCGATTAATTTTTTTAGAGGAGGTAAATACAAAATGACAGTTAAACAAGAGAGATTCTTTTATTTCATAGTAAATGATTTGACAACTATGAAAGCGTTATCATCAATTAAAAGAGTTTCTATTTTTTTTAAGACCTTCTCCCGGTGTTAATAATTTTATTTTACGATTAAATCTATTTTATGACTACATTTATTTATTATTACATAAATGGCAATCAAGAATTAAATAAGCGGTAAGCAGCCTAAGTGTTGGCGCAAGGCACGGGATCTTTATCTTGCACGAAAAGAGCATACAAACAAAATAGTGAGAACCGGGAAAACGTTGGATTGAGGGCAATGTAATTTGAATAAGAGAATAAAGACTTATAACAAACATAGCACAACAGTGAAATATCTAATAAAGAAGCGCTGGGGTATATATGACTTCTGGTTTATCCTTCATATAGTTACGGAATGGACTTAACCCGTAACAACTATTAATATTAACTTTTATTTTATTTAATCATTTAATCATGCATTGACCTTTATCAAAGCATAAAAGCACAAAGCCCTAGATAGCCAGGTCAAGCTATCTCTGATAGCTTAGAAATAGTTATCTAGAATGTACTGACTGGACAGAAGACACTTATCAAGACTTAGGGAACAATTACCGTATTCAGCAAAAGAGCACTTTCTCAAAGACTTCATATCAATTCTAAAAGATAAGGATATCAATTCTTAATAGTTACATTCACACGCTTCCTAGACCGACCAGAATTGATTCATCCCCCCTACTATTCCTGAGCATATAACCCCATGATCCTCAGACCAAACAACTCATGCAGTTGCATTCTTGAGTCATACACTTTACTGCAGGAGACCTGGAGTGAACTGATGTAGTCAACTCATAAATCCATACTATATTACTTTGTATTTTAGATGCCATTTGTAACATTATGAATAAAACCATTACTTATAAAGTCTCCACTGCCTCCGATTAGTTAACTATACGTGATGGACAGAGCGTCGAAGTTCATCAGACTGATGGCCCTTACCCAAGACGTAAATTAAGGGCACTCTTAATTTTATTTATTCTTGTTTTAGTAGAAGGTTCTAATGTGAATAACGAAAGTATTTATTATTTTAAGTAAAATATAAATGTTATTAAACACCCACAGTGTTAAAAGCAAAACCTTCAAAGCCAATTGTCAGGAGATAGCCAATTTCAAAGATGTACATGGTCTACTTTAAAAATTTTGGTACAGTCAATGAATTGATTGTTCTATATGTTTTTCCTCCTAAGAAGCTCACTTCTACGCTCCTGAGTCACTTGTAGTAATAAGTCACAGTTTTTGACAAATTAAGTCAAAAAAACTCTTTTGTTGACAATGGTATTCGTCCATACCACTGAGTAAATTATTACTTTTTCTACTCCTTCGACATGTAATTTATGTCATACTTTAATATTTTGAACAATTTGTTTCTCTTTTTGATCCTAAATAATTCATGAAAATTTCATGTGCATCAGTGCAGTCCTCTTGAAGTTATCAGTATTTTTTTGGTATCCTGAAAAAGGTCATGAAACATCATGGTATTTTTGCCCTCAAATGTTCTTCCAAAGTGATCTTTGTTGACATTTTTTTTTACATGTATACACTCCTAATTAAGTTTTTGAACTAGGGACTTTTGATCGGTCGGCAGACAAATTTCATTTTACTTGGAATAACATACATTTTTGTAATTCAAATGTTCCCCTAAAATTAGTACATTTTTTTGGGTATGGATTCAGAGCGAAGAGTGTTAACATTTTTTATAACTATGAATGTGTATAAGATGATTTATTTTATTTTCACTTGTCTTTAATTTTCGTTGTCTTATTTACTTACTTGCTTGTACCTTTTTAACTATTTCTAAATGTGTCTATTTTTTCTTTTGAAACAATGGTATAGAATGTAACATATAGCACATACTGCCTTTAAGCATGGAAAATATTTTTATCATAATAAAGTGTTCAAGCTATAGCATTCGATTATAGTGGATATGAATCAACGTGAGCGTCAATAAATGACATGTACCAATCTTCAATAAAGTAATAATAAATGGTGTATTCGAAACATTTTTTTCATGAACATATTTATATATTGACTACAAATAAAGTACTGAATTGATTGCGTAATACTTTGCAGTGCATAGCTTTAATTGGGATGTCCAAAAACTATCCAAACTCACAGAAAAATAATTCAAGAAAATTGGTGTTGGTCATGCGCAAGATTCTCGCTACAGTTTTGCAGTAATCTATTAGCTTATTACAACTGTAATTTTTCATAGAAGAAATCTAACCAAGTCCAAATGAAAAATTAAAAGAATTAAATGCAAAAGTATATTGGTTGAACCAATTCTTTACCTATATTAACTAAAACTGTCAAGTATTAGTAACTATTTTGCTCTAATTTTTATTCAAAAAATCGATTTTTTTTACAAGGCTTGGTCTTGGTCTTGTAACAGTTAGGTATTCTTAGTCTTGGTCTTGCAAAGTGCAAGACCAATACCGATTTTGGTCAACACTATAGAGGATCAAATAATAATAAATGTTCTTTAAGTGTTCTTCATTATACTACCTCAAATTCATTACTTAAAACATTGGGTATTTTAAACACTCATAAACGATTAATTATTATAATAATACGAAAAAATTAAAGGCAATGACATAATAATTGTTATGTTAAGCTCCAGGAAGAATGACTGGTACAACTCATTTATAGCCAATAGAACGATTAGGAGAAATATCAGGGTCCTTGTACCATCTCAAGGTGAGCTCCTGTATTATCATTATCTCTAATAGATTTGGATTTGGAATTAATGTTATGGTTTCATTAGTGTAATTATTCTCTTTGATTAGCCTGGTGATAATATTGAAATTCCAGAAGGATCTGTCATAACAATACCTAAAAACTGAAATGGAATATAACATTTGTTAGCGCTCAATATATTGTGCAACAATATCATCGAAACAATGATAAAAATTTAAATTAATTTCGCTGAATCATAAAATATAAATATAAATCGGGAAGAATAGAAATTAATGATACTTTTGACGGAAAGTTTTGCCACCTTTGCCAATGAAATCTTGTTCAGTAGATTTTTTTTTTCTCATCTATAAATGGAAATGAGAGATTACTGATATTATTAGAACCAGAGTGTTAAAGAAAAAAAAGAATATTGAGATACACATTAACGTATTTTGTGGTAGACCAAGTAATTCAGGATCTAACCTCACCCACAAAAAGACAACGAAAAATGTTTCAAACCAAGTACAATGAACTTGATTAATAGGATGAGCTTACAATAAGAACAGCCCGTATAATCACGTCCAGTCACACCTAATCCTTCTAGTCAGAGTACTTTACGTTCTAGATGGATTAGACGTGAATGGACGTGATAATGCGGGCTAAGTGAGTGAACCTTCACACCAATATCTCAACTCTGAAACTTAAACAATTAATTAATAAAGTTTTCTTCCGTCCAGCTCTCTATGGACTTTATCTCTATAGACTTTTGTTTTTGGTATTGTAGATATTGCAGATATTTTGCCACCTTAATCAGCCTTCTCCATCTCTGCCTGTATACAGCTATTTCTTACTGATTATCTGCAAGCAATTTCATTGCATCTTTGTTGATTCCATCAATCCATCTGCGTTTTGTAAATTTTTGGAGGCTTTTTCTCCCAAATTTTAGCTTCTGTTTCTTTTAGCGCAGTCTCTAACGTTGAAAACATCCTTCACTTCTTCAATTTTATCTTCGGTTGATGTATAAACGGTAATAATCGTCATATAACACCAACGTCCTTCAAGTTGTAATACATTAATCTTTTTTGTAATTGGGATGAAGATTATGATGATAGATGAGTAGCAAAGGCTGCTGTACTAACTGTAAATCCCGTACAAGCTGTTGCATTTTTATCGTTTCATCTTGAGTAGAGAATGGCCGTCGATAGTGGTTTCACTTTATTTTGGCCATCATTAAATTTTATATCTTTTTAATTTTTTTTTTTTTTTTTTTTTTTTTTTTTTTTTTTTTTTTTTTTTTTTTTTTTTTTTTTAGTCGCTTCTGGTCAGTATACTCCGTGATGCAAAGAATACCACGTTTAGACAGTCCGATTTTGTCCGAGGCTTCATCTTAGTTTCGTAGTAAGGCAAAACTTCTTTGGGCACGTTTTGCACTTTTTTGTGAAAAGTGAATTAGATTGATCCGTCAGATTTTAACGCTCGGGTAAAGTCGGCTATAGTCGACTAATTGAAATGTTTTTACATATGGTTTAAAATAGCTCATAAACTATAAATTGGGCTTGCATACTGTATGCAAAAAAATTGTTCAGCACTTCATCCTCTCTATAATAGACTATAATTCAAAATTGTTTCTTAACGCGACGCCGGGTTAAAGAGGCTAAAAGGAAAAAATAGTATCGAAAAATAAATGATAACGAGGTTAGTTGAATATATGGATTAAAATATTTCAGATACTAAAATTCGAACCTGAATACTGCTAGAGAGAGAAATGTTCAGCATGTTCTCTTACCTAACAGGCTGTGTGTTACTTTATCATTAAAAAAAAAAAAAAAAATCAAAACATCAAGTGAATTTTCGAAATGATAAACCTCAATAATAAATATATAAAAGTAACAGCCAATATAATTGAAGCACATTGACAAATATTCCGAAAAGTGTTTAATGGAGGACAAATTAATAGAAAAGAAATATAAAATTAATAATCTAACAAAAGTAAATTTTTTGAAATTAACTTAAATAATTACTAATTGATAGATTATAATTTATACCTAGGAAGAGAAGGGTCAGTTCCAAAAATCTCAAACTGCCAATGAGCAACAGAATCTTAGTATTACAATAAGTGTCAAATGTAGTGTTGCCCAAATGCGAGACCGAGAAGAGTCTTGGTCTTGCAAACTCAGTCATGGTCATGGTCTTGGTCTTGCGCAAGTCTCGTAACAATTTTGCAGTTACTTATTAGCTGATTACTATAGAGATATTACTGTGATTTTTTAGAAAGGAGAAACCTAACTAAGCCTGAATGAAAAATTAGAAGAATTTAATGCAAAAGTATATTGGTTATTCCAATTCTTTACATATAGTAACTAAGATTATCAAATATTAGTAACTATTTTGCCTCAATTTTTATTTAAAAAATCAATTTTTTTTACCAATTCTGGTCTTGGTCTTGCAACAGTAAGGCGGCCTTGTTCTTGGTCTTGCAAAGTGCAATTACGATTCTATTGTACGTGATATACCCTTTCTACAGTACTTCAAAATCTATCACCCCCAAAAGCCGGAAAAGGGATATATATTCAGAAATAATAAAAGATTGTTTTTTTTCTCTCTTAGTATACATGCTTTGTTAACGCCAGATTATAATAATTTTATTTTATATGTTGTTGATAAATATTTTTTTTGTATTGGTTTTGGCAATGACTGCAATAAATTGTTGCAAAAGCTCTTATTTCTTGTTTTCCATTATTTGGAATGCATTATGATGAACATAATTACTTAAATTCACTTTTTATTACTAACAATTTTTTTTTTAAATAATCATTTTAAAATATTTTTAATGTAAAACGGTTATGAACTGTATTTTTATCCAGATCTCTACTAAAGGAACTGAGCCGTATTTATAAGTGACAAAATAAACGTTTTTAGTCCTAAAATTTACGATTAAAATAAAGAAACGTGCTTACTGCTTCGATTGTTTTCATGGAAATGTACATACTAGAATCCGAAACATTTATTATGTCACTTATAAATACGGATCAATTCCTACAGTAGAGATTTGGGTGAAAAATAACTTTTCTGCTGAAAATCGGGCCAATGTTTATATAAACCTTTCTGTAGCTCTTGATATCTGATATTACTCTTATAAATATTCCCATCTACTTAAGGAACTAGACGCTGTCCCGCTGTAGACAGCGTTGCAACCTTTATAAGGATACCAGTGCATTGAAAAGTGATGTTACAAAAAATAATTCAATGATTTGAACGAAATTATTACATCTTATACTACGGAGAGAGATCTAGACCCAAATAAAAAAAAACAGAAAAGAAGATCTTGAAGCTATTTTGCTTCTGGGCTCAGTGCAGAAAAATTTCTCTTTTCACTTCGTTTCGTGTAACTTTTAGAAAATTTCTAGAATGTGAGCATCAATACCAATGATTGTCATAAAATGACGTACATTAGCCAGTATATTTTTAAATGTGAATATCGAGATTAGCCATCATAATATTTCTCAAGAGTCCCCTTCTGATAAAATAGTTCACAGTGTACAGCTTACTATGTCAGTAGCTCAGCTTTGTGACATTAACAGAGTAAGAGATCAATATTCAACATATTTTTCACTGGGTCATATGACTAAAAACTAAAAATGAATGAGAAATATGCTTCTAAACATTTTGATCACGAGAAAAAATATTTAACTTTAGTTGGTCCTTTAGCCAGTGAATATGGCCGAAATTTTTAAATGATCCAAGAATAAGAATTATTTCATGCTGTGTCCAAAGCAATTGAGGTTGGAGATTGTATTTTCGCTGGCTAATAATAAACATTAATAGCTTGAGCTGTGTACCTAAAGGTTAACTCTATCCCATAAGGTACACTGTGTTTCCCATATGACGTCAGTTGTAACGTGGTCGCAAGCACCACACGATATCCTTCCTCTACCGAACCCTATCCTTGCCACCTCACTTCCGCAACAGACTGATTGTTCAACACCGTTCGGGAAGAAATGTCATTTGGATGGCAGAAAAATGTCAAGGGCAGGAGGAATGACCTCTCTTCGCTATTTCTCAGAAAAGACTTTGTCACTGTTTCTAGCTTAAGTCATGTTTTATCTTATCCTAATGGCATATTGAAGTTATTTAACATTCGAGTTCGAGGCTTTAATTTGTTAACGTTATAACAAAATATTTCATATATATATATATTGTCTCTACCAAATAATTCGTACACACATCAATGAAGAGAAACAAAAAAACTTATAATTTCATATAGATAGTTTTTTTTTTTTTTTCTTCTATAGTAATTACTATTATTATAGAAAAATAATAATAATAAAACCGATTAATGTTGAATCCACAATTGGTATGCAGTAAAAATTGCACGTAAAATCTAGTCCATAGGTGGGAAACCTATTTATCATTAGAGGCCGCGGTAAGGTTAGTTGTTAGTGCTAATGAAGGCCGCAATAATTCTTCATATTTTACCGTTCCTATTCTTATTTATACATTTCTATTTTTATTTATACATACATACATACACCGAAATACATACACTCAACTTAATTCTACTAATCTCTAATTTATCGTAACTTAAATAACTAAATATTAATTAATAATAGTACTACAATAATAAAAAATGCGTAAAAACATTTGGACGCCGCAACTACGACAAATAGACCACATGCGGCCTCGGTTCCCGATCTATGATGTAGTCTATTAAAATATAAATACGTAGTTCACACATTGTATATATTGTAAATAATAAAACATTAGCAGAACGGTCCTTCCCCGTTCAATGTCAAAGTCACAAGGCCTTCTGCCACATATGTAACCTTTAGCTATCCCCAATCCTTAAAATGCCCTCGGGCAGTGGAAGGAATTTATTACATGTTTATATTGTATTATTGTATACTATATATGTAATTGTTTCAATAAACTTTTTGGAGGGTAAGAAAAAAAAAAAAATTATAAATAATGCATTTATATATTGTACTTTGTAATAAAGAAATTCCTGGAGGGTAGGAAAAAATAAAAAAAAATAAAATAAAAATATATATATATATATATATAAATAATGTTAGTATTTGTACTTTTTGAAGTGTGGTTGTCGATTTGTTCTCTACTTCAGTAATTAATTTGTGGATTTTACTATCTCATTCTTTAGTCTTTCCTTTTCGACAGATTTTTCTCTGTCGGAGAGGGCATAGAAATTTCCTCAATTCGACTAGTGCCGGCAGGAGTACCTCAGGAATTAATATTAGCTCCTTTACTCTACATTATATATATACGAATGACATGCCTACCACCTCCGAAACATTGATTGCTACTTACGCTAACGAAACAACAATTTTAACAAAAAATCACGACCCCAGACTAGCCTCACTGAATTTACAAAATCATTTACTGACTTTACAAAATTGGTACTCACTTTGGAAAATAAGATTAAATCATGACAAGTCACAACGTATAATATTTACACTTCGACGAGAAACGTGCCCACCAGTTTATATAGGAGATAACCAAATTCCTCAGACAAACACAGTACGTTACCTGGGACTAATATTCGACAGAAGGATGACCTGGGGCCCACAAAATGAAACGACAGATTTTAAACCTGCGACTAAAAATATGTACTCACTTTTTTCCAAATCAAAATTCAGACAAAAACTCAATACATACACTTCCCTACTAAAACCCATATGGACATACACTTCACAAATTTACGGTTCTGCAAAAAAGACGCACTACAAAAATACAGACATTTCAATCCAAAATTTTACGACTTATAACAGGAACTCCTTGGGACGTAAACAACGAAACTTTACGGACATCACAATCTTCACAACTGACTTATTAACGACATGGCCACAGCTGACATCCTATCAGGAGACAACTAAAGAGGAGCTGGATGAGAGATCTCCTTTCCTGAATTAAGGAAATAAATCAAGACCAGCAAGAAGTGCTGCTGGGTACTATTTTTTTCCTCATGCCTAAAATGTCAATTTTTCTTATTAGTTAAACAGCACATCTGCTTATTGTCAAGCTCATGACAGGTGTGGATGGAAATATAAAGACATAAAAAAGTGCTTATCGTTTGCCTTGGTGCAAAAACTGCAGAAGAAGAAAGTCTAGACTCTCAAAAATTTGGTCAGGGCTAAATGAAGATAAGTAAGACTTGTTTTCCTCCAACTCAAGAGTTCATTAATATCGCTATCTCATTAAAGATATGATTCGACTAGGGTTTCCACTTTGATGAAACATTTCCTTTTTTGGAAAATTTAAATTTTAAGTGGGAAAAAAAGAAATACAATTTTAACAATCAAAGTCTTTTTTGCCCACAGTTTAATCTTTTTTTAATAATTTAAGTAAAACGGACATAAACCGAGTAGTAACATATAAGATTACGTATTATTTTGTATACATTTGAGAGGAAGTGATTTTTAAGTTCATTATGAGGTGTGGAAAGGGAAGAATCTGACTCACCAAAGAGAAATTTAAATGGTGGAAACGCTGGTTCTGACGTATAAAAGTTTTAACTAAAACTACGCTTGTTGCATTAAGGCAAAAATAATGAACAGATGTATTTATTAAAGGGCCAATCAAGAAACACAATAACTGATATATGTAATGAATATGAACATTTTAACTGTAATTAATTACATGAGTATGTTGGGTTACAGTAGGATGATGGGTTTTTTAGGTCCTGAAATCTTTTTTTTTATTTTATACTTATTTTATTGAGATAAAAAAATACATTTTGCCTCTATCAAGGGTATCGAGCATAGATCCTGAAACCTAGGGATATATTTATTTTTTTTAAATCTCTTCCTCCCCTTTTCGTCTAACCGGAGGTTTTCCCGAGCCAGGGAAGAGAGCGTGGGATAAATGCGAGTTAAAAGCCCACTCCCTCCCCTCCGACACCGGGACACGAACTCGTAATTATTTTATAACATGTAAATTTCAGTTTGTCATGTGGTTGGTTGCTTGGCAACCCGTGTTTTGCATACGCTTTAGCCTGTTGCCCAGAACCCTTGATACTTAGTGGAGTAGTCAGTGTGGCTCTTTTTAAACGTTTGGTGACCCCTAATATTTCATAACACTGTATATGTATTCCACTTCCCAATATTGTACTTAGTTTTAATTTTAATCATTTTTTTTTTATGCGTCTCCTTCATTAGCACTTGTAATAAAGGAGGAATACCAGTTGTATCTTCAAGAAATATTAGGGTTCTTATCCTGCTAAAGACTATTAGTACCAAAGGTATTCCGAAATACGGAAAAATCTACCGAGCATCCTTGACATATGTCGGCGGCAACATTTCGGCATATCATGCTGACATTCAAACCGAAAGCGAGCCTCTGATAATAGTCCTGTCCCATTGACCCTAGCATCCTTTCCCATCAGCGTATCCTGCGTTCCTTCCAAACCGAAGGACTTTTGGTAACTTGATGGGTTGTTCATTGATTATTTTGAAGAATTTATTTATACAAAAATATGATTTTGTATGAAATTATTAATTTTAGTATTAAATAATTCTATAATTTTTAATTACCTCCTACTATTAAAAGCAGTATATTTTGTTTTACCTGTAGGAATGTTTTTATTGACTCACTACTTTGAACTTTAGAACTACTGATACATTTCACAAGAATTATTATAGTTATTCCTATTAAATGAATTTTATTCCATTTCCCAATGAATTAAGATTGCACACTATCTGAGAATCGAACAAAAAAAATTGCAATTTACAATAAGATACCGATATTATTTTTTAATAAATAAATATTGTCAAATAAATTATTTTATCAAGAGTTTATCCCTGCGTATGCTCAAGCATTCGACATCTTCTTCTCTTCTGTACTCTTCGAACAGATGTCAGGAAAAATGTTTATTCATATAAACTATACGTTACTATAAAAATAAAAATTGTTCATCACACATAATTGGTAAAGTTCCATACTTAATGTTGGAGTGGCAAATACTTTAATAAGTAATTGGCCTATCTTATAGAAAATTATTGCTTTAGTTCAGAAATAAGACTTGGATAAACGTAAACTTATACTAAACCAGCATCGTATTCACAAAGGTTTTTGTGTTTTTTCGTCCTCTTCCTCGCCTTTTGGACTATACGAGATTTTCCACCATGCCAAAGTTAAATTCTTCCTTAAATTAAAGATGATTAAAGAATGTAACCATAAAAGCCGTACGTTTAACATTTCGTTTAAATAATTCTTCGATTTTATGAAACAATTGCCTGAACTTAAGGGACTAGGGCGCCCATCGGAGCCCCTTGCAACCGGAGCCCTACGCGGCGTCCTAAACAGCTTACCGCTAGATTTTTCCCTGAACACATGAAAATTAAATAAAAAGATTATAAAATACCTACCTACTGAATTTTTGGATTTAAAAAGAAAAAAAAGCCAAATTAAATTAATACGAAAATTAAATTGAGAGCAACACTGAGGTTTTAAAGAGGATAGTTACTTCCAGGAGACCTATCAACCCCATTAGCCAATGGAACCGATGAATCATCGGAGATTTAATCGATGAATAAGGAAATGTGCTGGATCCATTTGATGATTTTAGAGACGATCTGACGGATTACGATCCATCTATTATAACCCAGCCCTGAATTTAGAAACTAGTCCTCCCCTCCTTCCTTTCCCCCATTTGTTTCTGAGTCTAAATTTTAAATACTTAAAATTAAAAAAAAAATTGTCTCCATAACTAAACAATGAATAACTATTTTTTCCATTTCGTTCTAAAAAAAGTTGTTCAATTTTTCAATTATTTCATATCAATTCCGAAAGTGTTTTAAGCATTTGAATAGCCTAGATTTCATTTGTAGATACTCCTCAGATTATTGTTGTCTTATTATTACTTTTTTTTCAGTTCTTATTTATCAAATAAATGGATTGGATGAAAAGTGGAAGAAATTAAAAGCGTTCTCTCGGTTAAAAAACTATTTTGTTTTTCTAGACAATTCATTTTTCAAAAATGTTATATGCAGAAAATTATAATGAATATACAATATATTGATATTTACATATTGATTTTCATTTCCTAAGAGAACCTTTCTGACGAATTTGAAGAGAAAAAATTCTGTCACTCGTTCATAGAAACAAGTATCAAACATAAATAACGAATTATTAATGAAACACAAATAAATAAGCAACGATAAGCTTTGAGTTTTCGGATCTAAATGAAAAATGATTCCAGATTTATTGTTCATCATTTATAAAGTAAGTTTATTCTTTAGATAACAAGCAATGATATATCAAAACATTTCGAAATACAGATCTTATGAAGTCTGTGTCCACTTGGACCGTATGACTATGATTCATTCATGTTTTAGAAGAATGAAGAAATGGGTATTGTGTAATTCAGAAACCGAAAGTCGGTAGAGTCATATTTTTTTAGCCAACTTTTTTATTTTATTGTATCACTATATATATCAGAGAGTATCAGTCAGATCCTTAAGAAATAAAATCAAAGCATGGTGATCATTTTTTTGTTTTTGAAAGCTACATTGTAGTTCCAACACCAGTTCTGACGAAACAACATTCCTGAAGTAGTATTTTTGTTTTGTTGTTGAATAGTTCTAAAGAATAGCTCAGTAGGTTTCAATAATCATGTAATTTTTTCACATTCAAGAGTGAAATATTTTTCATTCCTTCATTTTGTTTTTGCAAATTAAGATTATCAGACTACGGCTGTTATACGCACTTCCTTCAAGACGCTCAAAATGAAACCTAAAATAAAAACTACTCACAATTACCTACTTAAGCCCATATGGACCTACACTTCACAAATTTACTGGACAGTCAAAAGGACCCACATACGAAAACTACAAATTAATAATTGGTAAATTGTTGACTGTCGTGGATAATGGAGAGAAGAATAGTTGGGGTGGTCAGTCAAAAAAGAAGGCAAAAATAAATGATAATATTTATTTTTACATATGCCGACGTTTCGACCTGAAGTTCAGGCCTTCAGAAATAACCAGATAACAAGGTATGAGAAACATAAGTAGTGATGGTAAAAAAAAAAAATAAATAAATATAAAGTAAAATGAAATTGTTAGAATAATGACTAAGAACTAAGAGATAAATAATAATAACCGTTACAAAGTGTGGAATGATGAAGTAGGCATAATCAAAAAGAGTGACACAAGTGTTAAAATGGGAATCTTAGTATAAAATGTAAAACATAAAAAAGAAATATGAAGTTATATAAGAAATGAAAATAAATAGTAAAATTAAGACATTGCGAATGTAGTAGTTAGATAGAAAATTGAGATATTGTAAAGTCTATCAAGATGTACAGACAATGTATAATATAATAAAGAGTTAAAAACAGAGAAAATGAATGAAAGGAAGGAGGGAAGAAATTGAGAAAGCTGAAATAAGAAAGAAATAAAAGAAGTACAAATTAATAAAATTAACAATTTCAAGGAAATGACTTAGATATTTAATGTATTGTAATATTTTAGAAAAAAGTTCGACTTGAAAATGGGCGAAATTGGCCTGAAACTTTGTTGAAATAAATAAAATGAATTGAAGCACTGAGAGGAGGTGAAATGGTTTAATAAGTTATTTCCTTGAAATTATTAATTAATTAAAAATACTCTTGAAAAATTGAAGATTTAATTGAAAACTACAAACTTTTCAGTCCAAAACTTTCAGGACCATAACTAAAGCTCCTCATGGTACGTCACAAACATTACTTTCCACAAACACCTTCAAATGCCAACAGTTAACGACCACATACGGACACACTACAAGCGATTTTACAATAACTTACATGGACATACTATCACACTTATACAAAGTATGGCTAGATTTAACATGCTCGAAAACTAAGGAGGCTCAAAAGGAGCTGGATGAGGGATTTTCTCGCTTAAAAAGATGCTAAATTCAAGACAGGAAGGGATGCCGCTGGGAATTCCTCTCCATCCATCACGCCCATTAAGCCAATACCTGTACTCTTATCGACAGCAGACCCTCTAATTGTCATTGCTTATGATAGGTCTGGATGAAGAAATGGAGATAAAAAAAATTATAATTATCAAAATAAAACAATTTGTTTGATGAAAATTTAATATTTTATACATAATTTACTGGAAAAAACCTCTTGAGAATTTTAACCATGAGCTAATAATAATAGTTGAAAAAAATAATAAAATAAAATAACAGGTTTAAAATAGTATTTTCTCCCAATTTTGGATTTAAGAATCCCGTGTATTGGTTCGTTATCGATACTCATCATCTTTCCATCGAACTGTCAATCCACACTTTTTTTTTTTGTTCTTTATTAATCAAAATTCAAATATAGAAAATATTTTATTATTATTATTATTTTTTATATTTTATTGTATGCAATTTGCACCTGCGCAGCTGCGCATCTAGCAAATTTTTTGTGTTTTTATTGTCTTTGTGTAATTGCTTGATTTTTTTTTATGTTGATTTTTTTTTTATGTTGATGTTTTTTTTGATATAGTAGGTCTCTTGGCCATTTTCTTCTTAATCTTCGTTGCTCAGGTAACAGGGAGCAGGAAATAGAAAGAACCAGAGGATTGGAGTTATTTTGGGTTGAAGAATGAAATGTAGTGTATTTGTCGTGGATGTAGGATTTTATTGTTGGGGTTATGTATAGTAGTGTTTGAAATGTACCAAGGTGCGTTAACAATTTTTCGTAAAATTTTTTATTGTGCCGTTTGTATTTTGTTTATGTGTGTTTGTTTTGCTGAACCCCAAAATTCTGCTTCACATGTCCATATTGGTCTCAGTAAGGTGTTGCAGATAAGTCGCTTGTTTAGTAAGTTAAGTGAAGATCTGTAGTCCAGAAGATGTGAAAGTTGGCTATATCGTCTAGTAAGTTCTTGTCTTTTTAATTTCGTATGTATGTTCCAAGTAAGTCTTTTGTCTAAGTAGAGTCCAAGGTACCGTATATAGAAAATATAGTTTCACAATCATCTTAAAAGATTTTAATGGGCGTACTAATCATGGCGTACACAATGATTACATATTTTTGTTCTGATTTTTTGTGATATTTCTTCAAATTCTTTAGTTTTGATACTAAAATTTTGACATAATCGTTTTATGTCTGGAGTGAAACATCATTCCAATCACAAAGAACATCAATGTATGATTTTATAGAATTAATAAAGGAGGAAACCAACATATGGAAGAAGTTAGACATTTATTCCCAATAAACCCCTAATAATATTTATTAAATATTGTCTATTCTTTACTGTTTGAAAAATAGGCTTTGGGGTTGTTTTATACTAAACAGTGGATACTATTCCGTTTCTCGATAGCTATTCCGTGAGTTCGATAGCTATCTCTATATGCGATTCAACACACATTTATATGAAAACATTAATAGAACAAGATCAACTTTTTATGTTGATGTGTTGAGTTGTAGGCACCCGTTTCGAAATTTTACGGGGCGCTTTACTCACATTCTTCAAATCGGACGGCAGTTTATTTTCTAATGTTTGTGATTTATACTCATCATACCTAGATATAACTTTGCTCTGCTATCAATGGCTGATAAATTAAACTTGCAAGCCAACTTCTAGTTTTTTTAACAACTGCATCTGAAAATGAGTTTAGAAATAACGTTTACTTGATAACTTGTCATAAATGGAGGTTTAAACCAAGATTAAAATGAATTAATCAGAAAGTGTGAATTACGAATAGAAATAATTCTGTTTCCAACAATATTATATGTATTTTCAAAATCATATAATATCAACAAATACATCAAATATGTTTTTGTTTTTTTAATTTCATATATATATATGTTTACCATAGTATATGTAAATACGCCTTAAAAGATTAATACGAAGTATGCAGGATGATTGAAGTTTCAGTCATCTAACAAAACATCAAGTACCACAAAATTTTAAATTTATTGCAACTTTTCAATAGTTGTGAAATGATACATGTGAAACTTGAGATAAATTATATAATTCCAAAATAAACGTTAAATAAATTGTACCGTGATGAATTAAGTCAATAATGTAAGCGATGTTGATTTATAAATGCCTTTCATATATTTTTTTCTTGAATACATTAGTCAGCAGAAACACAATACATCCAAACCGAGCTGGATAAATGATTACATTTTTTCCAGAACATAAGACTGTTACGAAAAGATGACTTGGTTATTCTATGCAGCTTCGGACATCATGATGACTTCAGAAACACATCTTCATCATCTAGGAAGTTACATCTTACATGTGGATTTTATGCAACCTCAGAGCGAAGTATTATAGAGTAAATCGTAATCTATGTAACGTTTTCTAATCGGTGGAAATATAATATCTAATTCTAAATGATATAGAAAGTAGAGAATGCCGAGAAATCTCGCTCTTTGTAGTATGAATGTAATTTAAAAATTATAAAAACTATTTATACTGTTTTCATTTTGATATTTATCAATTAATACACTTGATGTATTAAATTAATTTTCATTTAAAACCAAAGAAATGTCTTTATGATTCCTTATAAAACGAAATTTCTTAGATGTGGAAGAAAGCCTAAGAACTCATATTTTTTTCCTTATATTTAAATTTTATTAAATGTATTGTTTAATACCAGGAATAATCCTAGAGAAAAATCTAAGGTTTATTTATTAACTAACAATATTTAAATAATATGAGTTATTTAAAACTCCAAAAATATTTGTGCCTTAACATTTTAAACTATTGTTATCTGCGGTTATTTATTATTTTATCGCCTGTACCTCAAGATTAAATTTTATACTTTATAATTTTTTTTTTTATTTACTATTTGGGAGCAGTGATGTAATGATTTTGGAAAGTATTATAAACTTATTTTATACTGGAATTCCGTTGCTACTATTTTATTTTTCACTCTTCACCATGTTATAAACAATATATGTTTACTGGAGCCATGGAAATTATTGTGTGCAAATTCAACTTTATACAAAGTAACTTGATTTAAGCAGCAGTTAAATTAGGTAACAAGAAATATCAGTCGAAGTGGTTTTGTGATTGATTAAAAATAAAATAAAGGAATGAATCACCTTTCCAAAACCATATGTCAATTAAAACATATTGTTCTTTAGTTTGTTAAGTGGAAAAATCTTTTTGTAATTTTTCATACCAAACAAATGCAAGTGCTGATGATTTAAATGTGCATATTAGGAAGATCTCTGTAGATAGTCGTTGATACCTTCCTTTCTCTTGAAGCATGAGCTGGACGCCTGATATTCATAGTTAATTTTGGTAGGGGATTAAGCTCATACACAATCAGTCATTGGGCCTTCAGGAGAAAGAGGAGGCACGTTTAAATCGGTCCGTTCAAACAACTACCTAATTGTAAAACCTATTGGCATGTTAACAAAAACACAGAGGACAAAAACATCCATGCTGGAACAGAGTCACTATATCTTATTCATATGAATATATTGATACATCTTTTTGATATAATCACTCAGTTCCGCAATGGTATGGTTGAAAATATATGACCTTATGTAAGCAAGTGTTGTGTGTTCTATTATTTATTTAATCTACCTAGAGATTAGTTTTAAACATGAAAGTGTTACGAACCAATACTTAACCTTCATGAAAAAACAAAACAAAAACGATCGTTTCATTAGGAGCCGTGTCAATATTCACCATAAATTTAGTTTTTAACACTGCCATATAGGTGGCAGTGTCTTCTGTTTCCACTCCTCCTGACCCTGACTCTATCATCTTAGGTCCTTCAGTTACATGCAAGAACCCACCGTTTCTAAAATAAAATTAATGGCAACTACCCGATGCCATTTTGCCGATGGCAACTAGCCGAGAACAATACTACTTGGAAGATATACCAGGATATTCCTGATGAAGACTAGTATATTCCTACAAGACCTAGAAGACCCGTCCATTTATGTCCTATGGATTTGAAATTAGGTCAACTATTAAAACCGTTAATTGTGAAGTAAACTCCACAGGGGTGCCCATCTCGGTCAATGGCGCATGAATAAACTTTTTAACCGCAAATAACATTCATTATAACTTGCTGTAAATAGGACAGAAAAAATCATTCCAAGCATCACCTGCTCGTCTCATAATCTTGTCAATTTTCTTTTGTTTTTTCTCTTTTTTTTTTCGTAAAAAAAACATTATTTAAAACGTTAATTGCTGTTGGTTTAAATTGATTTTGTTTTTGTACGTGGCATTACATTATGAAATATAAATTTTGTTTGTTCATGTGCAATTATAAATTACAAGTAAAATAAACTATTTCATTTTATATTTGTAATATTGAGATATTATATAACACCTTCATAGTTTAAAATCTTCGATTATGTTTAAGCAATACATTGAAAGTTTATTTAACTCTGATACAAGGTTATAATAAAATAAACTGTCCATGTATTTTAATGAATTTTTAAAAAATGATTTTTGGATGCATAAGTTAATACTAATCAGTTTTACAAATTTTGAGGTTTTACTGCCCAATTTTGCACATTTTGAGTTATGTACAACGCGTTTCTATTCAAAACTTATTTACCTGTGTAAATAACCTTTCTATGAATCGATTTTTGCATTTCCTTTTCAAAATAATACATATTTGTACACGGTTTTAATAATAACTTTCAGATTAACCTACATCTGTTCACTAATCCTCCTAAAATTAACGACAAAATCATGTTTTTTCTTTCATAAATGTTGGAAGACATTCTTGGAGGATTATGAGTATTTTGAAAAATAAATATATTTTCGTGCATATGATTCTACGTGTAGTATGTAGATTAAATCTGATTTTCAATTTAGAAAAAACTTTTGAAATGTAAATCATTTACAGTGAATATAAATTGGAATAATAAGTAGTTATGTTACGTAATGAAATGGCTTCAACATCTTCAGCTCCATATGGAACTATGGGTAAATACAAGTTTTATTTTTCTGGGGCATTTGTTGCCTGCATTTCTAATATTAGTTTAAAAATAACGAACGTTTAAGTATATCACTGAATAATTAATATTTTGTAAACTAAAACTTGTTAAATAAAATAACTCAGAAACCTAACCTGTCCAAAATAAGAGATGCTTGATTTTAACGTTTTCAGTGATTGTTTTTATTGACATTCTCAAAAAATAGTGTTTTCCACTATTCATTATTTCGGGACTTTTTTCCTATACTAGCCTATGGTCAGTAAGGTATATAAAGGTATTGGTGGTGGGAGGAGAAAATAAGAATGATAAGGGGTTTATCAGGGAGGGGAACCAGTGAGGCATTCATTATATACCCTATCAACAGGCCAAGTCTGAAGTTACACCAAACAGACTTGACAGGATTTCAAAATGTAAACTCACTGACCTTGAACTTTCATTGACTGTGTTGGAAACTACAATATGCTGAGGCACTTGATGTATAATCAGCACTAACATAAATATTTAGCTAGCAATTATCATGGCCATATTCAGTACCCAAAACAATTTTTTAAAGAATTAAATGTAATCAATGTTTATTTTTATATTATAACTTATTAATTATAAATACAATTGAAATAATTTGTAAAGAATATAACAAGCCACAATTTTGAAGGAATAGAGGTATAGAGATATTGAGGTATTTGTATTTTTGATCCAAAGACATTTAAACTATTTTTGATGACGAACATGGCAAGCCACGTGGAAGGATTCTGAACATTAGGGACGACGAGAAAATTATTTTAATAAAATAAATCTTGCAACAGTAATTTAGATGATTGCTCTTCACATATTTTGTAATCCTGATGAATATGAAGAGTATTCTATCTTTGAACCATACCTCATAACTAACAGAATCCATGAGTTCGATAAAGAATACTTTGTGGGATATTGTTTGCAATTTGTGGGATACTATTGCTGAAAAAGTTTTAGTGATTATTAGCAAAATAACTATTAACATAAAATTAATTTATAACATCAAAACAGTCATTAAAGTACTATTTTCGCATTACTAATAATTAATTTAGTAATACTATTTCAAATCTTGTTTACTGTACAGTAATAAATTGAACCTTTAATAATTCTATATACATTTTTTTAAAATATTTTCCCTACTCATTAGTTTAAAGCACTATATGCATTAAATGTAGAAATTTATTATGCTTATATTTGTGTTGGTGAATACTAATTAAAATTACAATTAGAAAGAATTAATTTCAGTAACTGAAATTTTGTTGATGCCTAAGCTATATTATATATTATAAAAAAACAAAACAATTAAACTATCACCAGCTGCAGGCTGAGACAGCAAAGGATGTTATTAAAATGAATGAAAAAAATGGTCTACAAGTTCCAACAGCAAATGACATTTTTTTGGTGGGAGGAGGGAAAGTGAAGATACTAAACAGGGAGGGGGGGATGATGAGATGTGCAGTACTCTAATCAATTCCATGGCCACTGAATAGAATAGAAAATTTTGTAATGTTCTTTGATAACTATTCAAGACAAAATAAATACTGGACTCAAATGGCTCTTTGGATGCACTACATATGAAGGATAACTCATTACTTATTAATAACAGGAATGATCACAATTTGGCATTTAAAGAAAAATGCCAGGAAAAATTTAGCAAATTTGTGCTTGTGGTTTATGGTTCAATGTTGTAAGAAAGTTGAATCAGAAAAAATCAATTCCATATCAAAATCATCACTAAAACAATATTTTATACATAAATAATTGCGTAGAAAATGTGACCAATGCAGGAAATAAACTGTAGATTTTGCACAGGCTGTAACATTTCCTTTTTCTTCTAATAAACCATCTATAAGGGTACAATAATAGGGACGGAAAATAAGTATAGTTTGCTGGAGCTGGCTGTTTTGTAAATGATTGACTTAAACTAAAGTACAAGATTATATTAAAAATACCTGCAAAAAAATTCAAGATGATTACTCTCCTTTACCATTCATTCCACTCATTTAATGTGGTGATTATTGTAATACTCTTGAACCAAGAAAAAGAAGAGAATATGGGCTATGAAGCTAAATTAATTTAGTAAAAATATTTTTTGAATTTAAATATATATGTTTTATCCTTTAATGGTGATAATTATTTATCAGTTTATAGTCCTGAGCTTTCTTCCTTAATTCTTATTTTCTCCTCACTCTTTGCTAAAAATGAATCAAGAATTTAATTTTATTAAAATAAACTTAAGGGGTATGGGTGAGGAGAAAGTAAGGTGATGGCTACTGTAGAAAATAAAGTGATAGATTTGTTTAATTTTTGAAAAATAAGTCAAGATTTTTCTTTAAGATAAAAAGTGACAAAGTGATTCTACCCTCTGAAACTGTACTAAAAATTCTTAATATTTTTTTTTAACATATAACAGAAGCCTTTTTTTTTTCATGCCCCCTTCAGCTTTGATCTCATCTATATGTAAGAAATGGGCCGACCAAGGTCTTATAAAAATTGATCTCATTTTGGGTAGAGAAATTATTTTCCTAAAATGTCCAGCTCAATCAAATTAGCTCCAGTTTGCTGCAGTGATTCTCCTCTAGATCTCCTCAAATATGTTGTTTTCTGCATTAATGCTAATGGATAATAGATGTATTAAACAACACTTTCTCAAACCTATAAGATGCAACTTCAATTCAAATTATCCAACCTCTTTGCATGCTCCTCATATTCTCAAATACTTCATCTCTACTTCATTTATAACCAAGTCAAGTTTTTAGACTCTTCTTTGCTAGAACAAGGATCAGATCTGGCAGAAATATCAAAGTCTTCTGCATATCCCTGAACAGTGCTGTTAAATAGTATGACCTTAGTTAGAATCCCTGATCAGCTCTATGTTGCTCTCCCACAAAATAAAAAATTACCCTTTAGTTGGAGACATTTATTAAGGCTTTGATCATTGACCAGCTTATATAGTCTTCGGTGTTGATTTAAGATTGCATTGACTGCAAAGATTATTGGTGGAAAGATAGTCACAACTACAAAGGCTATCATCTAGGGATGGGCGATAGTCGATAGTTTGATAGTATCAATGAAAACCCATCGATATTATCGATAGTTTAGTAACTTCCCGACACAGACTTAAAGAGGATTTATTTTCACTGTATAATTTAGTTATTTACTTTAAAATGCTGCATAAGCCTTATAATTATTAACATTTATATTAGATACATTCTTAAAGATTAACGTTAAGGCACTAATAAAAATTATTATATAAATAATTAAAAAAATTATTGAAGGGAAAATACTTTTATATGGAAAAATAAATTGCATTTATTTCCCTCATCGTTGAATTCAAACAAGAAACATCGACAACAAATAGCTAGTATTGTTTTAACTATTTGATTAAAAAAGGAGACAAGAAATGTTTGTGTCTTTTAATTTCCAAGATTCTAAATTTAATTTAATAATAACACGTAGTTTAAATTATAATAAAACTTGTAGATTTTATAATTATATTTTTTTTATGAAAAAAAATAAAAAATATGAGGTAAATGTTACATTTTTTCCATCGGCACAACTGGAGTTATAAAAATATATATTATTAAATATTATAAAAATATATTATAAAGGAAGTAATTTGTGGTTAAAATTTTCCTTAAAAATTCCTTTAAGTACTAAAATTTTAATATAATTTGTATCTAAGAGGAGGATATGAACTATCGATAGTCAATAGGGCTATCGATAGTTTCAAACTATCGATATATTGATAGTGCTATCGACTATTGCCCATCCCTACTATTATCACTATTAAATTGAAATAAATACTAAAAGGAGGGAAAATAATAGGTTAGAAAACAAAAGACAAGAAGGGGATGTTTAAATATTTACATAGAGATAAAAAAACTTAATAATAGAGAATAATAATAATAAATTATGTTAAACAAGATTTAATAATATTCTACATAATTAACAGAGGAAGAGTCCTGTTATTCTTTACCAATAAATACTTTATATTATTCTGAATCTATTTTTTTATAGAATCCTGTAAAGGATGGAATATTTCAAACCTTCAGTTGTTTACTTGAACAAATTTAAGTAGTTTAAACAAATAAAAGATTTTTAATATGACATTGTTTCTTTTTATTTGCCGTCTGGCTCATGCTACTATTTTGGCTTGATAAAGAACTACAATGTTGGTGAAAACATTGACATTGAATAAATGGTTAGCAGTTGTTTGATGTTTTTTTTATCGGCTTCAAGACCATCTCTTTTTTAAATTTTGTTTATGTTCATGTATTCAGTCAAAAAATATTGGTTTTGAAACTCCGGGAGCATCTTTTGATCCTATGGTCGATCCATGCTGATGTAACGGAATAAATAATTACCTACAATTGCCGGAATCAAACCTGAACAGAAAGCATATGAGCACAGTGCATTATTAACTGAACTACTCCGCTCCAAGCTAGAGATGGCCATCAATAGGATGTATTTTGGTGTTATCGACTATCGATATTGTCCCTTCGATATTTTAATATTTTAATTTAAAAATTAAAATTAAAAATATCGTTTTCAGAAAGTGTTAGGAGTTATGCAGAGACCCTTCTCACTTAGTAAACTCAATTTGCCCAAATTTGTCAGAATATTCTCAAACCAAGACCACAAATTGTCAAAGAAATCTATTTAGGATGCGAATCTATTGATTAATGGAAGGCATAATTGGTTGGATGAAAATTTCTGAAAATAAATTGAGGATGACGAAGATGGATAGTAACTAGAAAATTAATTTTACTAAGTAGGGTAGAATAATTGATATTTCCATTAATTAATTTAAAGAGAAAAATAACATTTTTTTTTTTTGTTTGCGCCTATGTGCTAGAGAATCAATATTTATATTGATATTCATATTTCAAAAATGTTTATAATATCGATGAAAATAATGACTATCGACATTTCAAGTCTGATATTTTGATGGTATCAATAGTTACAGGCCAATATTAATATCGATGACAATATCAATGTTGGGCTTTTGATATTCGATCCCTGCTCCAATGCTTGAATGTTACTAAAACAAAAAATGGCACATTGTTTGTACTAGATAAAAATATAAAGAAATTTAAGGTTCATGGTTTGTTTTTCCTATTCAATGTTTATCCAATTCATCACTTTTAATTTACTTTTTATTGACTGATTTTCACTGAAAATTGTTTTTTCAGAACTTACTAAGAACGATATGAAAAACTACAATCATGAGGGTTTTACTATCTTCAAAGCTGTTGAAACAGTATGCATGCCATGTTTAAATATTTTATAATATAACTGGTAATTTGAACATTCATTAAATTTCAAATAAATTGATATATTATTTTGTATATGACATAACAATCTAACAAATTTAGTATTTTATCAATATCAAATACATATTTCAATAATACTAGGGACTAGCCATCTATAGAGCAGAAATATGTATAATAATAAATCAGTCTTACAGTCAATGGCTTATTGAATAGGCATTGGTAGAGATGCCTTCTTATTCAGGGCCTTAAATTAATCATGTGAGACAATGCGGTTAGTAGGTGTCATTAAAAGTCTAATTTATACTTCACATTACCCCTACTTTATACCTTTGTGAATATTTATTAGTTGGATAAAACAACACTATCCGTTGAGGTCACGGTAGCACCAAACACTGCAAGTAATTTACTCACAGAGAATCTCCAGGCTCCACCTGTCTACAATGTCCTCAGACATAGCTAGAACTTAGTCAAGGCCTGGAGAAGAAGAGGCACTCTCAGGTCGCACCTCATACAGGTCTTTGTTGTTCTCTATTGCTTCTTGTTTTCTCTTCACAACATTGTTCTAGCTAAATGGAGAAGTGTGCTGTCCTGCCTATGTTCCAAATGTGGGCGATACACAAATGAAGCACAACAATAACGGCTACTGAGAATACACATAACCCCAATCACATTTAGCCAGATCAAATCTTTTTATGGTGTTTCAAGATAGAGCAAGAGATTATATTTGTTTTAAATGTATAATAATCACATGTAACCTTTAAACCTACTTTGATTTAATCTTTTTTAATTTTCTGTTGGACACTAAAAGAGCAGAGCTCTGATGATTTAAAAAATTTAAATTGCATTGTTAACCTGTTAATAATATACTGCTGTGTATTTTGTTGAAAACATAAAAAATTTAAAATTTATTAAATGAGCAGAAATCTTTTTTTTCTAATTTGTCATTTAATATTTTTTATCTCAGAAATTAAACCTTGTTTACATATTAAAAGTTGGTTCATCTATTAAATGCATAGCTTTAAATAAGATATCAGTCAAAGAATAATCCCTTCTGAAAACATTTATAGTTCATAAAAATTTGCTACTTTTTAAGAGGTCTAAAAAAATAATAAAAATTATTTTAAAATATCTATTTGGATAATGAATTAATTAACATAAATACAATTTAAAATATCAATCTTCCAATCGCATGCTGGTATTTTGTATTAGTAATTGAAATGATCAGGTAAAGGTCATAGAAAAGATAAATTCATCGCTGAGAACTAAGGAGCTATCATTACTCATCATATCTGATTACTACCCCAATAATCCTGAAAAAAAAATCAATTTACTAACTGGAATTTGAAAGTACTTCATTGAGCATCTATAGCCAATGATCAAACTCCCCTTCAACCTGTACTTAGTCTAGTATTCAAGTATATAGTAGGACTTTTGCATTAAGGGACCATAAATTGATAAAGCATTAGCATCAATAAAATCACCAAGGAATTGGAGAAACATTCCCATACAGTAAAGAGTATAATTTTGAATCATTTAATCTAATCTCAGGATCCCTATAGAATCTCCAGTGACTCCTGTCAGACCCATGAGGCTGACTGGCCACTGAAATCATAGCTGAGATGAGTGTAACAAGAGGGTGTCTGTAACCAATTGTAGTGGAGTTCAGTTCAGTTAGCAGCTTGCCTTGCATCGGGATCCTTCTCATATTCTGTATAACATTTTTTTAAAAATATATTGTAATATGTTACTTATTCTAACTGATAATATACCTCCTGGAAGATCACTTCATACTGTTGCAATACTTCCAAAAGAAATAAGAGGTTGTTAAATCAAAAACAAAATGATAAGAATATTAATATATTAAACTAGAATTTATAATTATTTTATCTCAAAATATGGGATACTGGCGATCAGATCAAAACACTCAGACAAACAAAAATTAACTACACTAAATACTGTTTGATTTTAAAATAAAGTCAAGAATGAATTAACAAGCTAATCTTTTTTCTATACATCTTTCTATACATCTTTTTCCTTGATGGCGTTCTACTAAACACACCTTCCAAAATGGTAACTTTCGTCTAATCAACAAAAGTTCCCTGGGAGATCCTCTCTCTTGTAATTCCAAGCAACCAGTGCCTCAGCCAAACAACAACTGACCAAAAATCCTTTGTTTTTCCCCTCTTAGGGATTTTCCTTTTCAGGGAGACTCCAGAGCAGCTATTTTCTTTTTCCCAAACTGGTGCAACTATTTTTCAAATTTAAACATTCCCTGACATTAGCAGAACTAGATTAGCTTGCCTTTTAACTGTTCAAGATTAATTTACTTTACCATTTTTACCAACTTCCAATAAAGGTGTATATTACAATATATAGCATATATAACATTTTTAAAAAATAGGAAAGTTGATCATGTCGGAGTTGAAAAGAAAAATCGAAGAGTTACTTTAGACTTTCAGCTTAGAACAAGTCCATTTGATTGATCAGACATTTTGCACTAAACAGCTACCTTGTCTCTAACTTTATTAATAAGTATATCAACACTTGAACATATTTTCCGGTCATTGATGAACAATTATTAAATTCTCATGCAGTAGATATTAAAATAGTACAAAATGTGTTTTGTAGAAATAGAAATTTATTTAATTTTTAAATCATAATTAAATAAATAATTTTTATAATAAGAATTAACTATAATAATATAAGCATTTTATGTTAAGAAATTTATCAATCCCACCTGATTCACTGAAATATTTGTTTATCTGAATTAATGGGGGATTTAATCTATGTAATATTTAATTTTTTATTAATAATACTGGCTGTCCTCTGAACAAAGTTTTTGTTTTTGCACTTACGCATACTTTTGAGAAAGCTTTTATAGTTCTGTTAAAATTACTCTATAGCTTGTTGTAAAGATGAACATTACTTTTTTTTTGTTAAGACTGAAGTGTTATTTCTACTTTTCAGGCAGATGTTGGTATTTTATTATTTTATTTGCAACTTTCTAAACAAGTTGTTTAGAACCACTGTTGAGATTATATTTTGAATCTCACTTTACACCATTTAAAATTTATGGGTCCTACTGCTACTGGAGTCCTTTTATTGGGGTCTGTATCATTGCAGTACGTATGACTCCAATAGTTACTAAAAATAGAGATTTGAATGGTTTTCTGCTACTAATGAATTCATGGAATGTACTTGTGTTCTGGGGAATTATATTTGCTCAGTTTTATATTTCAAAATAATGTTCTCATGTTTGTATTTGATCTGAAATAACAGGTTGAATAAATTTTAATGTTAATTCACATGGTATTTTTTTTATTTAGAGGTCTTATCATAAATTATTTTCCATTTATACTTCATCTTCCTTTTTCTTTGATGTTATATGGTAGCTAAAAAAATAATCTGAATAAGTATTTAGCTGATTTAAGCAACTGAATTTGTTAAACCTGTATTTTAAATTATATTACACTTATATTTTATACAAATTATCAAGATTAGGTGTTCCTCCTTTTTTTTTAATTACAATTTCATATTATATATTTATTTAAAATAATTGATATAACTACAGCAATATAATTTTCACACATGTCTTTTTTCAGGTTTCAAGTCTCTATTGTACATACTTCATATATGAATTTTTCGTTCATGAGGACACTTTATCAATAATTTATATATCATGGCCAGTATTTAGTATTTTAGATGTTGTTGTAATCTTCGACAGGCTGTTTAACTTCAAAAGAGAAGCTAATATATTAGTTTTTGTAAGTATTAGTTTCATCAAATACTAGACTAAAGGTGATGAACCTTTTTATCATAATAGGCCGCATTAAGATTAAATAGTGATAAGAGAGGCTGCTATATTTATTAATATTTTATTTTTTTAAGCAAAGATATAAATTTTTGTTCTCAATATTTTGTATTTGTTATAATTTTAATGTTTTAACTATTCATTTTTTACTTTCAATTACCTATATATGGAAGATATAGTAAGGGAAAGTATTGCAATCATTGAAAATTTTTGAATCTCAGTTTTCAACGGAAATACATGTTTTGAGATACCTTGAGTCGAAATAACAAAGTCCCGCAAAATAGTTTGTGTGTGTGTATTTGTGAACAGCCAAGCTCAAAAACGTAAAGTCAAACAAAACTTAAATTGCATATTTAAGGTTTGTATATGGTTCTGATGTGACATCAACTTTTTCGTTAAAATCGGATTATCGGAAGTGCCACTTTATATCAACAGTAATACACATGATTACAATTTTCTCAAAAACAGTTCTAATGGTTTTGATTAAACTCTGTAAATCAGTGTAATATTAAGTTTATTTTAATATCAGCTAGGTCTTATCCAAATTGATGTCACTTTACAGGGCTTAAATTCCCGAATCTTCATATACTTCTTTCTCTAAACTACCTGTAAGTTGGTTTATTTTTAAACAATAACTCTCTCTTCTTAGCAACAACTGTAAAAATTGACTAAATATAATATTAGAAAGAATTTGATAATTGAATAAATGAGAAAAAAAAAAAATGCTTATCCAGGTCGAAAATGAATCTCGGTAATGATAGTCAGAAGCTATACGTATAATATATCGTTGGAAAGGGGAGAATTTTCAAAACAATAATGTCTAATAAATAAAGTTATAGAAGGTAATGGAGAGTGACGAAAAAAATTATAAATAATAATTTCTGAGAACTAACATTATTTAACATAAATCACATGTTTCCAAGGAAATTAAATGGAATTTTCTTACTAAATGCAAACATTAAATTTTTTAAAGTTTGAAAAGGTATTAAAAATCCACCAAATCAAGGCAATGACATTGTTTAAAATAATATTTCATTGTATTTGTGTGAAAGAAAAAGTGAAATATAAAAATATTACATGGATATAATACATTTACTGTAGTTTAATAACTCTAGATCTGATATTATATTTAAATAATTAGATATCTATTGTCCATTTATTCTGAAACATCATCATATAAACTTTTAGAAAATGAAATTAATGAATAATTTGATGAATTTTCAGTTTATGATATTTCAACAGTATCCACTTATAATTAGCATGACAACTTTTGACCTAAACATGACATGCAATTCAAAGCTCGTAATTCCATTTTAGTAAACTTTGCAATAGAACAATACAGTTTAATAATTAATAGTCGTTTATTACATAATCAACGGATCGTACAGTCCATAATCAACTGTCGATATAATAAATAGCATATTGTTATTTTAACGGTAGTAATGATTTGTTAACTATAAGCTTTAAGCTTTAGCTTCTTAAAAATGCACTTCAAAACTTTTATAATAGCACAACATTGCCAGAAAATAATTTATATTCAAGTAGAGCGGTAAGTGAAAGTTGTGTGTTGCACGCACCAGATTTTTTTAATATGGTTCAAAATTAACAATTTTGGATTATTTGGTTGACAAAACATTTCATTCTTTACATAACATAGTCATTGATACTCAATATATTTTCCTGTCATCTCCCTAAAATTGACAATAATATGTCATTGTTTCTATAAATATCTTTAAAAATTATGATATAGTAAAATGTTTTTATTCAAAAATATATTTTTAAAAAATTGATTTTATGTTTATGTAAGAGAGATCACTGGTGTCAAAGAGGCTTTAAATTAGTTAGTATATAACAAATGTCTCTACATTGTCTTTCACTGAAATTAATGAAATTTTTAATAATTTTTTTTGGTATAGGATTGGAGGAAAGATACGTAGAACAATAATTGTATATTATAAATTGTGCATTAATAGTAGAAAATTTATAGTAGGTTGGGATCATGTCAGACAACAGTGAAGTATGAAGGGTTAAAGAATCTCTTGGTGATCAAACAAACTGTAGTAGTCAACAGAAACATCATTGAACACCAGCACCATGATAGCCAGAGAATACAGAATACTTTCCTTTATATCCAACTTTTGTCCTATGCTTTCAGATGTTGTTCATTAACAAAGTTAAATTATTCATACTAAATTCCTAAATTTCATCAATTACCTTTAATTTTCAATCTCATGTTGGTATTGATCATGTAAAGTTGAATTTGTTTTTCCAAAAAATGTTTGTCTCAGAAAACTCAATCTAATTTTTGTTAATAGAAACATCCTTGAAATTAAATTATTGAATTATCGAGGAATAGGATAGATCTACACAAATACAGTTATCTCAACTATATCGTAATGCTTTTTTATTAAATGTTTGTTATAACTATTTTACCAAGTTTCATTCCAATGATATAAACTAGAAGGGAAACACCTCACTTTCAAAGAAGCACTGTCTGCTATGGCAGAAAGAGTCAACTAAACAAAAAAGAAGCAACTAAATCGGTTTACTCATTCCCGACACAATCTTGACACAGACAGACTGATAGATCAATACCTGGAAATGTGATTTTTGGACTCAGGGTGCTCTGAAACGTAAAGATCCCTTGAAAATCACACATCAGAAATTTGTCCCGATATACTTTCCCAACCTGGTAGTTGTAGCAAAATAAGTTGATGAGAAGAAACAAATGAGAACATGTTTATGAGGAGAGAATCGCATCAGTCGAATGGTCTTGACCAATGGTCTCCAAACTTTTTGGTCCGCGAGCCACATTGAGACCTCCATTAAGTCCCATGTGTTCAATAAATGACACTTCAGTTGTAAAATGAGCTTTAGTAAAGAGATAAAACATTCAATAATGTTAAAGGAACATAGTGTGTGAGTATTTTGCTAAACTTTATATTTTTTAAATAGTTTTTAAAATTTACCATGTTATCAAAAAAAACTTTCACGGCTGGGTCAAAAGTGTTTGCGGGTCATACTTTGTAGGCCTCTGATCTTGACTGTGGAAATCAAGATTAAAATAATCCTCAAGTGTTAACAAAGGAATATTTTTTCAAACAAACATTATTTATGGTTTATCTTCATTCTGAAATCCTTTAAATGCCTATAAACAAAGATAATAGAAGCTAGAAACAACTAGTTTAATTTCAACTTAAAGTATTGTAGTGGTACGTTAATTACGTTCATCAGAGTATTTCTGGTTGTTACTCTGTTAATTTTAATAAGTTTTTCACCATATTGTAACCCACTTCATTCTCAAGAGTTCATAGGTCATTTCGCTCTTGTAAAAATACATTCCTCTTCTGAAAGTTATTGACCTTTTAATTTGGAAAATTAAGTATTAGTAGTAGTGTAAATGCTGAACTGTATAAAAATGTATAATTTTTATTTTTAAATTCTGTGAATCCCGAGTGTCTGTTCAGCAGAGACTTTGTATGTGGGACCCTACTGTATTGGGTTTCTACTTGAATAGCATATTATATATCTTATTAGAGTTCTTTTTAAACATACAATAGATAGGTATATGATAAAATATTATTATTTATAAAAACTAATCTTTCATTGAACGAAGGAAATAGCAACATGCTTTCTCGGTTACATCACACATACACTCTGCGCTATCTTCCTGATGTACATTCTGAACCAGGAGAAGGTTGTTAGCTATGACGCACATGGCTCAGTAATGAATCCCAAGTTCCTAAGGTACATCAAACCGGCAGTTACTTCTACAACCATCGGCTGCATTTATCTCATGGACTGTTTGCTGTCTGCTGATGCCTTGTTGAACATTTGGGGAATCCAGACCTGGTCATGGCCAGATGAACCAAACTACGAGGTAGGGCACTTTCTTTTAAGTTTAATTATTACAGTGATTTCTTTTCTAGCGGTATTATGTGATCCAGTAACCATTGAAAGAAAACCCAACATTCACCAACCATTTGGAATACAATATACCTTCATTTACAGTTCCACTTACAGTAGTTTCAGAATATAACAAAAAGAATGCAGGAAGGATGAAACAAAATTGTCAGGAATTTCAGTCAAGATATTTTTACTGGGTTAGCCGACCTATCGGACCCAAAAATTTGGGTCATCCTCAGGATCGTTTGGAAGTTTGGAAGACAAGAACAGTTCTAGTCTCGACTTCCAAACGATAGCCCTTCCTTATCCACACAGGAAGATTTACAAATATTTATTTTGAACATTTTTTTTTATATTGAATAATAATAATAACAAAAAACTGTCACAATCAAGGACTATAGATACTATATTATGCCTTTATGCGTACATTCATACCAGGTCTGGACAAAATGTTATTTTTAAATACATTATATAAAATACCATGTATTTAGTATTTTTAAAATGCAAAACTTTAAAAAGTGCAATTTTAAGATTCAAAATATAGTGTAATTTTAATTTTAATCACAAAGAATTTGAATTGCATTCAGAAAATGTATTTCAAATACAAAAAAAAAATAATATTTTAATTCCGAAAAAAAAATACAAACACAAAATACTTTCTGGTCGACGATCTGCTTTAAGTTTTTTTAAAGTTTTAGTAACTTGTAAATAAAGTACAAAAACTTTTTTGTATTTTGTATTCTAAAAAGAAAATACAGCTACAAACAATCTATTTTATATTTTACTTTTTAAAATACAAAAATGTATTTTATTTTGTATTTTAAAATACTTTGTTTGAAATACTTCTCAAGCCTGATTCAGACCATATATATACAAGCTAAAATATAGATTAAAAAAATAATGGAAATAAACAAAATAAAATAAAAATGTAATAATGATAAAAAGATACATTGAAAACATAATACAAAGAAAAAACTACTTTTATAATAACAGAATAATTTATAACACTATATACATATCTATGTACAATATTCACATTTAGTCTGGAAAACTCTGAACCATACTTTGCTGTCTTAATGTGGAACATAAACCAGGACTGAAAGAGATGCCATCGATTCTGTTCCATCTGCGTCAGTGCTATTAAATGCTAGAGGAGACTGAGTGAGGGCGTTAAGCTGGACTTGAGTGGAGAAGCCGGGTGTTGCCAGAACTGCAATAGTATATTCACAAAAAGGTTTCGGGGCCATTGCCGTTTCAACCTTCATGGAGGATTGATTATATAGATGGTTGAAGCTGCCTAGGGATTGTGCTAAGAGATTAGAATGATAAATAAGATTTTGATGAAAGTTGAAGTATACATGGAATTAAGCGGAGGACAAATGGAATGCAGAGGTTGGTTTGTGACGTAGTATGGAGCATTAAATATTGTTTGAACTACTTTAGATTGAAAGAATTAGACATGCTTAATTATCGAAAATTTAGCTGCCATCAACAGCTCAAGTCCATAGATCCAGATGGGTTCCAGTATGGTGTTATAAGAGGTCGAACACCCGTAATAGAGGAAAATATTTATAGGAGTGATAGCAAACTTCAAGAGCTACAAAAAAGTATTTATAAATATTGATCCGATTTTCGGATAAAATTTAAGATATTTAAATTTCGTGTTTTTTTAAGTGTCGCCTTTTTTATCTGAACAGAAAGTGATAACTAAAACAACATTTAATTTAAGTAATTAGCAATTATTTCATTGTAAACTAGATAAAATTTACTTCAAATAATAGTAGAATTTGTTATTGTTTAAACTATTTAAAGAGGATTTTTTAGAGGCTTAGCTACGAAAAGTTCTGTTTAAACAGAAATCATAAATTACTTATAATTTTCTAAGTGTTCCTAATGTTAATATTTACATTTTCATGTAAATAATTGAGGCAATAATTTTTTATGTTAAACGTAAATATTAGGACTAAAGACATTTATTTCGTCATACATAAATACGGATCAATTCCTATAATAGAAATCTTAATAAAAACACTGTTACATTATCACTTTAGACAATTAATATTCGAAAAGTCATTATTTTTATTTATTTATTTTTAAATAAAAAGTTATGTAAACAATTATATTTATTATAATAAATCTCAGGTGATGATTTATTGTTACCATTTTTGCTGAAATACGGGTATATTTAGGTGACAAGATATAAAATTGCACAGGTGATTTTTTTTACACAACTTGAGGTGAATCTCAACTTTTTCTCTAATAAACCTCAACTTGATTAATATGGACTTTAAGCTTCTGAAACGAGATAGTTTTTCTAAAAGTGAGCTATCTTTATATAGTTGGAGGTTAATGAAAATAAATCGCAAATAACTTATGAAGTTTTTTTAAAAACACAATTTGTCTTAGTTAAGCTGCTCAAAAGTTCACATTAAATGGTTTTAACAATGACAAACTACTTTCATTTGAAGCAACTTTTTTTTAGTTTACTGAGGAGCAATTGTTAATTACTTAAATTAAGTATTTTTTTTAGTTCTAGCTTTTACCTTGTTATTCAATAAAAACACGAATTAGTTTTTAAAAAAAATACAAAACTTAAATTTTCTAATTTTTCTGCCGTAAATTGGACCATTGATCACATATATATATATATATTGATCACATATACATATATATATATATATATATATATGTTCTAAAAATATTTCCCTCTATTTACGGGACAACCTGTGTATTAGTAGTTTGTTTTCGATTTAAAGATGAGAGTTTCTGTTTGGTAGTTTATATAATTTGGCAAATCGTAGGTTAAACTCTTGTATTTTATGTCTGGCATGAGGATGTCCATGTGCCTTTTCTCGAAGCAAACCCAGGTACCGTTCCGTGTCTGGGAAGGGAAGACGTAGCGTTAAAGAGGAATGTTGAACTGTGAAAGCAATATACTTTCATTTTGATTCCTTTACTTTTATGCGCTAATTATTGCACCACTTCCCAATTAGTGAAAGATGCCTTTGCAGGTTTAGGGATGCTATTTCAGGGTCTGAGTTGGAGCGAAAGATGGCTGAATCATCAGCAAATGTTGTCATGAAGGTATTGGGATTCAGAGGGATGTGAGTAGAGAACTGGGCCCAAGAAGATGCTTTGTGGGAATCATTCTCTTCATAAGTTAAATGAGGGAATAAGCGAAGTTAAATGACATGCCCACTTAAATGCATTGTAACTAATCCACTGGTCCTCAAAATGGACAAAAAAATTAACATTACCATACACAGAAAACAGTTATAGCACACAGAGCATAAGAACATCTACAGTGCACAAACCAGTCTCGGTCAAGTTTCCTAGGCAGTCCCACTGGTTGGTTAGCCTGGAGAATCTAAGGAAACTTCATCTCCTCCAACTTCGAGGAACGAGAGCTGATCACTCAACTCTCCTTAGACGACAATAGCCATCAACTCCTTACTCAAACATAAATACAAGTTGGCGTCGATTCAACCAACTGCTAGTAATCTTTTACTCCTCATAAAAAAAAAAAAAAAAAAATGTGACAGCTAGAAAAAATGTGTTTTGTTTTTCTTCGAAAAATCAAACCATGATGTAGCTCTTCAGGTCTCCTATCATGTCTTTAAACATTTTCCTTTACTTATGGAAGACTCTTTTTAGTATACATATATCATAAATTATTGATTAAGTAGAATAATTTACAAACACATCTAAGATCTTCCCGATTTCAGGTTGATATCAAACCAAACACACCTCTCAAATTCGTTCCTCCTTGGGAGACATCTTTAGCAAGAGAATCAGTCATAGTTAAATTCAGGCAGATCAGCAAGGCTAAGAGGAGCACTCGTGACTCCAAACGAAGCGAAATCAGTAAATCATCTATGGAGATTACTGAAAAAAGATCCCGCTGAAAAAGTTACTCTCCCCCCTCTCATCCGCCCTCTATACGTCAAAGCAAAAATATTTGATCGCTACAATTATATTTAAATGATTTTAAGACCATTGTGATTTTTTCGATGTCAGTGTTGAATGCTTTAAACCGTTTAATGAAAAACAAAATATATAATTTTTTTTTTGTGAATTTGCTAGGAAGTTTGTTTATTATTGAATCAAAGAGAGAACCAAGAATTGCTATTGTATAATACAGCCAAGATATACTAATATATTACAAATGAATAGTAAATTTTGATGGGGCTATGAATTTTCGAAATGATAAGTTTCAAACAAGGGGACAAGGAGAAACACGGAAAAAACCGCAGATACTGTAATAGTATTTGATCTACTTTCTCTTGCACTATTTAAAAAAAAAAAAAAATAAGAGCAATAAAATATCTTGGAAGAAAGTGGGAGGAGAAGAGAGTTTCTTGTGCCTTCTTCCTGGGGTAATAGTCACTCCTGCCGGTATGTATTAATATGTGTTATACAATAGAAGCAGCTGATGAATACACAAGACAAAATGTGTCACCCAAAACCTGAACTTTATGTAAATAAAAATAAAGAAATAAGAAAGTTCTTGGTTTTCTCTAAGATTCAAAAACGAAAATGATTTCTAGTCATATTACCTATTTTATTACTATTATATATTACCTATTTTCAGTGCCATCCTTTTTTTATAGTACAATTATAAACGAATAGTCATTAATAAAACCTTTATATGTATATAAACCTTTTTTTTTTTCAAAGCGCATAGCGGTGCAAAATATTTTTTTTCGAAAATCAACTTCGCTTACCTTAGACATTTGACTTCAAAGAACAAATAGGGATCAATACTTATGTATTTTGCTATTCTGAATTGAATGAAACATAAAGTAAATCGATAGCTTTACGCGTAGTTGTTATTATGTTATAAATTTTGATATCTTCTGAATAAAAAAATCTGACAATTTAAGTCAACATTATTTTAAATTTTAAAAATTGAAAAGACTAAAATAAAAACTTAATAAATGTTTGAATTGTTAGATTTATAATAATGATAAAATGTGGAACGAAAGTTTCAAGTATAAAGATTATTTCTTTTAAAAATGTACATTCTCCTTTGAAGGAATATTGTTATTTTAGAATTGTTAATATTGGTGTATTTTATGATGCTTAAACCTGATTATTCCCCGAAAATTGTTATTAACAAATATTCCATAGGTTTGAACACCATTCGGAAATGTGTTTATTTTTATTACTCCTTTATTTATTTCATTTTATTATTTATTTTTTCAAATTTATTACATTTCAAGAAAATTTTGATTGAGGACAGTTGGAGGTTTTACGTTCTCCAATAATTCCAATTAAAAACCTAAACAGTTATTAAATTTAAGGGTGGGCGATAAATATTCAGGATGCAGTCTTTTTTAAATTTTTTTTATTTTTTCCAACGTTTCAACCCAAACATGTGGGTCATCTTCAGGGTTGAAAATGTTTTTTTTAAATTACAATCAGAGATATAATAGTATACGACAGCTAATTATAAATAATAAACTATAGTGATTGATGGCACATGAATCTTAACTAATATTGTAATACACATATTAAAATTAAATATTAAAATAGTTATACAAACTAAAAATAAAAATAATGTATATAATCCATTTATATAAATTTGTAATATTTTCTCTTACTAACAGTGGTTTGAGCACTGAGGTTGTTCAAGTACTGACACATGTTTGGTAGGTAAGTAAAAAGGTCAGGGGTGAAGGATTTACCCTTTTTCAGATAGCAAAAGGTAAGTAAACAAGATTATAGAGGGGAAGGGGGTTAACATTTTTGTTTGTAGAATATACATAATTTGCTGACAAATATTTCAGACGTGTCACATTTCTGTAACCATATGAAATAACTCAAATATTGTACACGTCTGAAATATTTGTCAGCAAATTATTGACGTATTTTCACATGTTTGGGTTGAAACGTTGGCAAAAATAAAAAAAATTTAAAAAAGACTGCGTCCTGAATATTTATCACCCATGATACGTAGAACAGTCGACTAACTTCCTTCAAGAATTTATTAAATTTAAGGTTTGAGCACTGATTTCAACCTATAAAAATTAATGTAATACATTTTATTGAAAGGGGTACTAAAATAAAAAACAAATAAATTACTTTTAAGGTAAAATATTAAAATGTTATTGATTAAATGTTTTTGAATTACATACACTCTTGACCACTGACACAAACTTGGTGGAAATTTTTTTTTTAAACCTTTGCTCAAATTGTGAAACAAATAGCTTTTTAACAGATTAAATAATACAAGATGTCTCTTTGTTAAATAATGATTCAGACTCCTTATTATCAAATTATTAACATTTTTCTGAAACTTTGTAAATAGTTTCATCTCATCGTAGCCCACAAATATTTTATTTCCGAAAATTCTAGGCATTGGGGCGTTTTCAATATGGAGGTTGGCAAACTTAGTCTATTTAATTAAGTAATAAAAACTTATGAATAATCATTTGCTTTCCTCTTCAATCGTAAGATAATATCATCACTAAATCGAAAAAAAAAGAAATGTGGCCTGAAAAAATATTGGGCCGTCTGACCTATATATCCTCGTTATTTTGACATTTTGGTGATCGAGGTCATGCCAAACGATCCAATATTTTTTAGGCCACCTTTTTTTTCGATTTTATGATATTATCTTACGATTCAAGTGGAAAGAAAATGGGTATGTATAAGTTTTTATAAGATTTATAAGATAAAGCTATTTACGAAGTTTCAGGCGAATGTTAACAATTTGATAAAAAGGTATTTGTACCACAGACCAGAACCTTTTTTATTTGAAATTGCATTAGAGAACATTTTGGGTTTATCAAAACCCAACATAGCAGTTTCGAAAACTTACGAACTTGTACCGGTACGTATGTTTATAGATCAGAAGAAAACTAATCTTTTTAAATTGTAACAAACACTTACCCATTTCTTTTAGATAACCTAGATAATTATTACAATCTTTTGTTATTTAGTCGTCTAATAAACACTCAAAATTTCTTGCTTATGAGTAATCGACGCATATTGTTGCTGAGAACCAGATAAAAGAATGAGGAGTTGAGTCATAATATGTCGATGGCGTAGTGGAATAGTTGGATGGCGATACGTCATTACCATGACGTCATTGCGTAATTCGACCCACACTCCAAACGAGAGTTGTGTATCAAGATCTAAATATATCCATGACTGCATTGGAAGAGCTTGTACTCTGGAGTCCATTGATGACTCTTTTTATTTGTTGTTGATGTTTCGTATTGCTCAGGAGGTTAGCAGCTTATGTAATGAGATTTCCTGGAATTGAGATAAAATCAGTTTTTTAACGTTTTACTTTTGATTATTATTTTGTTCTATTTATTTTATTTTTTTGTACATATTGTGTGAATGTCATCCTACCTTACTACAACCAATGTCCAACAGACAGATTGTTATAATACTCAATAAAGAAATTTAAAAAAAAAAAACGTTTTGGTAAGTATGGCCAAGATAAAAACTCTTTAATACAAAGGTTTTATGAGTCCATGAGCTAACATAATTGATTGTTACTTTTGTTTCTTTTCACAACTAAAAATAATAAAAGGTGAGAAAAAGATTTATAAATCGTTTTATTACTAGTTTATATGGGACTCCTTTTGAATGATATCATCGGTCTCAAAGTTAATCAATTATCAAATCCCAACTTTTCAAAGGAGACGAAAAATAACGTCTGCCAAGTAGAGTCAATATAACTCATAATATTCCTCACCATTTCTGTTGAACACTTAATTATAAAATCACACTTCTCAAACTGTAAAAAGAAAACAATGATTACGATGACGGTCATGACCAATTTGTCGGATTGCGAATAAATCCTACGGAACTATTAGTTATGAAATATAACTAAACATGTTTATATTGTCCAATGTTCGCATCGCTTGACAAACGTTCGAAATTATCTTTAATCAACGAAAATGTCCTTGAGATAGATTGTAATATTTTTCAATCAATAAGTTAAAAAAAAATCAACGAATTAGCTCTTCTAAAATTATTGCAAATACTATTAGAGAGAAACATTGCTAAATACCACTATAGAATAGAATTATAAAGTGTATATACATTAATATGAATTATGAAGTATATACATTAAAATGAATTATGAAGTATATACATTAATATGAATTATGAAGTATATACATTAATATGAATTACGAAGTATATACATTAATATGAATTATGAAGTATATACATTAATATGAATTACGAAGTATATACATTAATATGAATTATGAAGTATATACATTAATATGAATTATGAAGTATATACATTAATATGAATTATGAAGTATATACATTAATATGAATTATGAAGTATATACATCAATATGAATTATGAAGTATATACATTAATATGAATTATGAAGTATATACATTAATATGAATTATGAAGTATATACATTAATATGAATTATGAAATATATACATTGATATGAATTATGAAGTTTATACATTATTATGAATTATGAAGTATATACATTATTATGAATTATGCAGGGTGACTCAGTTCTTATCGGCCAAATTCTGGAGGGTGATTCCAGACAAGAAGTCCAACAAAAAAGTACACTAGGTGCATGGACAAATCCCGAAAAGAAAATGAGTTAATACCAATTTTGTGTGGTCACGTTTTTTATCGAATAAGAAGGAATTGCTCAAAACTGTTCTAGATAATAAAATAATAAGTACACCATCGTAAAATAGATAAAATGTTTTAGAGAAAACAGTGATTAAATTTACAGGTCAACGATGAAAGTAACTTTCAGGAGGTCTAATATGGCCGCAGTACTGCTACAGTCACAGTCAAATACGAGCAGCATATCTCTGCACAGCTGCCGTAATAGACCTCTTAACAGTCCCTTTTATCATTCACCTGAGTAAATTTAATCACGGTTTTCTCAAAAAAAAAATTGCATGCTTTAGGATGGTGCACTTAGAATTTTATTATCTTGAACAGTTTTTGAATAATTATTTCTTATTCAATAAAAAACGGGACCACACAAAATTGGTATTAATTCCTTTACCGTTCAGAATCAGTCCATGCATCAAATGAACTTTTTTGTTGAAATTTTGGTCTAGAATCACTCCCCAAAGTATGGCCAAGAACTGAGACACCATGTATATAGAATTATGAAGTATTGCGGTTTACAACAAGAATCATCTGATTGAAGTATAAATATCTTCCAATTCTCTCCAAGATATCAATGCCGTTCGATGTCTTCAGTCCCTCGCAGTTCAACAGCCTTTTAGATGATCTCCAACTCGGCCTGATGATGCCCTCATCTATACTACCTTCTTCATCTCCATGTCACTACGGGAGCAACTACTTTGTATTAGGTATATTTATTTATTTGTATATAGTTTCCTCAAGACCTCACCATTATGCTCTATAAATCTATCAGCTACAAGATAATTCTGGAAAAGGTACTAACTCCCTCGACCCTCTTGACTCATTAAATATATAAAGAACAAGATATATGAAACCGTTTTTTATTCTATAAGTACAGTGGGGAATAAAATTTCTTTGGTAGAGACATTCTGGGTAGAATTACGTATTGTAAAGTAGTTTTTCTATCGTAAATGTTGAAAGAAATGTATATTTTTTCTATCAATTCACTTGAATGTCGTCTACGTTATCTTTTAAAAAGATTTTCAATCATTCATCGTTATTATTTTTGAGATCTGAAGGTGAAAATAAAAAATAGAAAGCGCTCGTCAGTGGTTAATGCCTATTAAATGTTTACATAAAAATTGCAATTATTATTGAGACAACTTGGGGGGAAAGACATTTAGTCCGTGGTACAGATGTCTTTTTTTTATTAAATTATTAAAATTCTCCTGAAACTTGGTGAATAGTTTCATCTCATCGTATCCTACAACTATTTTATTTATGAAAACTGTTAGAATTGGAGCGTTTTCAATCTGGAGACTGGAAAACTTTTTATATTTAATTAGGTAGTAAATTTTATTAAAAGCCAACGACCCGAATTCTTCAGAGCTAGAACGTAAAAGATACAAAATGATATAGATAATTGTGGAAGTTACATAATATTTAGACAAAAAATTATAAACAATGTGAATAAGCTTATTAAAATTATAAACTGTAAGTACATTAAAATATAAACAGAGTAAGCTAACTAACAAGAACCTAAACTAAAGTAAATAGATGGTAACAATTGTTGTAGTGTAATATATATTATATGTAAATGTGAATATACTTCTGCAGATCTACAGGAGAGATTGGAAGAAAAGGAAAAATGATATAATATGAAATAATAGACATAAATAAATGTGGAGAAAGAAAAGAAAAAAGGAAACAAATAAAATAAGTATATAAAATTAGAAGAATAAAAATAGAGACTTACAGGTGTGTTAAGCTAGGAGTTTCACTTACAACTGGAAAATCAGGGCAAGGATAGGTATTGGGGAAATTTGCTGACCAGTTTGGCTAATGAGAAAAAAAAAAAATATGTGTAAAATTACAGTATCTAAAAAATTGAAGATGTGGATGGATACAAGGGGAAAAAACTATATCTATGAAATAATAAATTATAAATATATACATGTTACAGATTAAATAGAATTAAGAAATTATAGATAAGAGTACAATATGAATTAAAACAAAAATGGAAGAAGTAAAACGTACATAGAAGTAAAATATAAATATATAGATAAGAGGCCATACATTGTCTATTATTTCATATTTTCCATTTTTCCTTTTCTTTCAGTCTCTCCTGTAGATCTGCAGAAGTATATTCACATTTACATGTATTATATATTACACTACATCGTGCAAAGAAAAAACAATTGATACCATCTATTTACTTCAGTTAAGGATCTTGTTACTTAGCATACTCTCTTTATATTTTAATGTACTTACAGTTTATAATTTTAATAACCTTATTCACATTGTTTATAATTTTTTGTCTAAATATTATATAACTTCCACAATTATCTATATATTTTTGTATCTTGTCCGTTCAAGCCTTGAAGAAGACGTACGAAGTCGGGTCGAAACGTTGGCTTTCAATAAAATAGTTTTGCCACTATTTAGCCTATTTATGACCGCCAACTCTGGACCATCTCCTTCCTTTATAATTTAATTTTGTTAGGATAACAATGTTCTAATTTATCACAATGAGAATATCGGTGTAAAGCTCTTGGGGGTCAGTCCTGCGGTCCTCAAGGACATTTTGTAGGAAGCACCATCCGACATTGTGATGACAGCAATTCCCTTCATTCCCAACGAAATAATAGCTCTAGGCATCATCATCATGCTCTAGTGGATACGTTTCGTTCCGCCTGAAAAACTAACAAACCGTTCGTTCCACTGTCACTGAAAGTAACCGGCTGAATACTATAACAAACAGATATCTTCAATATACAATAAGCAGTACTGTAAAATTGACTATTTTATAACATATCTGAAATACAAACTAAGAAAATTTGAATTTATTTTTAATTTTTTTCCCTCGAATTGCACCATGGTGGAATTCTAAAAATGAATTTATCAGATGATCTATTGGTAATTTCTTTTTTAGCTTTCTTTCAAGTACACTGAGTTACAGGAAAGCGTGACTTCCTATTAATAAGGAAAAAAATTAAATACATGATGACCAAGTAGGAAAGAGAGAAAATGTATATCGGGGCGATGGATACCGCTTCGAGAGAGTAGCATAATTAAAATATCAAGCATTACTATTCTTAGAGATAGCAATATTAAAGATAAAATAACTGATGAAAATAATGCAGCACGGAGTGACCGAGCGAGCAAACGCGTGTGCACAGCCCCACGCGTCGCCCGGCGACCTGATAATCAATTTTATGAATGATATAATAGTTATGAGTTCGTATCTCAAGGCCAAGGGGGACTATCAACTTTTTTTTTTTTTTTTTTTGTTCTTCCCTTTCTCGCCTTTAAGGCTATACGGGGGTTTTCCCGGGCCAGGGAGTGTGGGCGGGGATTTAAAAACTCCGGGCACCGGGACGCGAACTCGTGACTATTTTTATATCTTTGATTGATATATCAGGTTGCCGGGCAACGGCGGTGCAGTGCACACGCGTTAGCCCATTCGGCCACCCCGCCCACAATCCCTCACCTTCACCTATGGCCCGGGAAAACCCCGTATAACCTAAAAGGCGAGGAAAGATAGAAAAAAAAATTATGGAAATAATGCTGTTGATATCCCATGAAAATCTTTCGAAATCGGTATTTATCCAGAGTTCTTAACATAAGAGTATACTGGACGGTTCTTGTATCTGTCGTCACTTATGTACCGAAGCGAATCCTGGACCAGACACACCTAGATGAATGGCTGCCAAGCCTGTGGGAAAATCCATCCTAAAATCTATTGCCTAGCTAAAGAAGTCAATCTTTGTTAAGTGGAGACAAACGAAGAGATGAGCTGAAACGAAGCAACTAAGATAATAACCACTAAAAAGAAGAATATATAAAGGTGGCCTAAGAATGGAGCATGTTAGGCTCCCTTAAATGATTACGGATGGACCTTCTATTTGAAGAAGAAGAGGTAATACTTTACTTCGTCGGTTGCGAGGAGTGGTAGACAACCTTTAGACAACAAGTGTTGGAGAATGGAAAAGGTCAACCGAAAATTGGTCTGATTGATCGTAAGGACCTTAGCGCCATCGTATGATAATGATGTAAATGAGAAAAATATCAATGAAGTTTAAGTATTTTTTATTTATTGAGATAATTATAAATATATAATTATTCATGTTATAAGGTAAGAAAAAATCAGTAACTCAGAAGTAAACAGGTCAAATTGTCACTTTTACTTTTAAATACAAGCGGTGCGGTTGAGAGTAAATTGCTTGAATCTGAAATTACATTTTCACTCCACAGCAGGAAAGACAACCAGCCTATTTGGAAGGTTTTCTGGCTGGTTATAAATATTGTATATTGGGATTTTGTTTATTCCTGCCATTTATGATTTCCTTAACAGTTATCATTATATCCTTAGACTCTTTGGAGAGCATAAGTTGCGATCCATTCCCGTCACATTTTGACTTCCAGATCAAAGTATCTTTATGCACATCTGCATCCGTTTCTGTGACTCTTTCTTGCGTGCTTGCGATTTAAATGTTTAATCTACCTCTTATTTTCCTTCATATTTAATTGTTTTTCTTATTTACATTTCTCATTCATTATTTAGCTATTGTATAATGTATTATATTTTATGTAAATATGATGTGAATTTCATTACTATTATCATCGTTCTTAATTAATATTACAGTTCTTAATTTATGATGCAATATTATAAAAGAAAAACTTCTTTTTAGTAATAAAAAAGGTTATTTTTCACACGATAAAAGAAACTGGTTAACTGCTGATAGTTTATAAATAATTATTTAGTATGGTACATGGTTTTTTAATAAGTAAATAAATAAAATAAAACTTTAATATCAAATTGAGGGTGTACGATGCTATGATAAAGTCAGTTCTAATACATGGATGGCTTTGAGATCTGGACACTGACCCCCTACCCCCTAGTACCCTAGGTAAAAGTATTGAAAGATTTGAGAGAAAAATCCACCGCTCGATTACCGGAGCGATCTGGTATCAGAGTACTAACACATAGGGAAGAAAGACCAATAAAGAGCTGCTTACAGAAACTGGTCAATCAATATCCCATAATATGAAGGGACGGAGGTTTAGATTGGCGGAGAATATAGCTCGTAGCAATCCACCTGGAATAGTCTTGCCCAAAATCATTCAAAAATACTTGTAGGCAAAATAGTTACTAATACTTGACAATCTTAGTTACTATAATTTAATACTCTGTATAACCTATATACTTTTTCATTTAACTCCTATAATTTTTCAATCGGGCTTTGTTAGGTTTCTCCTATCTAAAAAAAATACAGTAATATCTCTATAGTAATAAACTAATAGTTATCTGCAAGACTGTTGTGAGACTCTTGCGCAAGACCAAGACCAAGACTCGTCTTGATCTCGCATTTGGGCTACACTAATAACAATGAATGCCTCAATAGAAGGTAAAAGAGCACGTGGAAGACAAAAAAACAGATGGATAGATAGAATCAACAAAGATGTAATAGAGCTGCCTGCAGATAACTGGGAAGAAATAGCCCAAAACAAGCAGAGATAGATCAGGCTAAAAAAACGTATTTTTATTTTTTACTTATTTTTTATGTTTTTTTTTTTTTTTTTTTTACATTCCTTGGATCTTTTATAAAATTTGTGTTTTTCAGGGTTATTCGTCTCTCTTCATAATTAAAAATTACTAATACATGTCAGCCCAGAATGAAAGCTTTAGTATATTCAGCTTATCGCTCAAAGTAATAAAGTATATATTACAATACTGCCCGTGGAGATATAGATAGGCTAAGTAATATCCACTATCTTGATTTAGTTAATCAAAACCTATTTTAAATTAGCCAGCTTTGTTTGTGTTGTTCATATTGATAAGGTCTATCGCCATATTTGAATTAATCGTGCCAGAGGTTTTTCTACGAACGTTGAATCTTTTGAAAGATTCAAATTGAAGTTATTTATGCATGTATACTTTACACAATTATTTGAAAATATTAAACCATTTTGTAATAATATGTAGCATTTTCGATATAAATAAGGCTCGCTACAGTCATCGCCAATAATGATCTTAATATTTTATCTTCATATTTCAGCC